>CVRI01000020.1:788386-892792 GCA_900005825.1 Clunio marinus | reverse complement strand
GCTTTTGTTCAACTTCAAATATTTTTGTGGATTATTTCGATAAGAATTTAATCTAAGATCGATCGTTAAATTCACGACAGTTCAACATTCTTTTTTATTTAATAATGTATTTAAAGTGTCATAATAGCAGCAATCATGATGGATATGATTATTGTTTGCTTAATAAATATAATTTAAAATTCATAAAAAATTAAGTCGTTCATTCTGATCACTTCAAAATTGTTTCACTAACAATCATATTTTTTTAATTAAAGAAATTTATTTAAGTATGTTTATATTAATTTACTTAATATGTTTAAGTATATAAATACTTTGATCTTTACAAGCTCAACCATCAAAGTTTAGTAAACCGTGGAACTTTAAAATGAAACTTTTGTTCGCTTTTGTCTTCATCGCTTTTGTGATTTTCGCTGTTCATACAGCGGTTGTTCCATATGGAGAAAGAATTGGATCTGGTGAAGATATGATCCACAACATTGAAAGTATGAATATTGTGTTAATGGAATTTTGATTCAATTTTTAATTTATATTGTGATGATGTTTAGAGCGAGGTGCATGCAGAAACCTCACTAGTTTTGATGAAATCGATGACAATCCTATTGGTTCTGCGATTTAAAACTGTACTCACAAATTTGGTTTGAAAATTCTGGCATAAAATTCCTAATGGCAAATTCTTATGTATAAAGCACGTTATAACAACTCTGCATGTATTAAATATATTTAATCCCCCTGCATATTAAAAACTCGTTTTATTTTGATATTTTTATTCTCTACTTTTATTCAGTTATGCTCCTCAAAAGTATCAACAATCAGGAAGCATTAAATCTTGATAATAGAAATCGTCATAATTCTTATCGAAACATTTGTTGTGAGATAAGAAAAATGTCGAGAGTTGCTTCAGTTTCGCGAACTCTTCTATGTCTGTTATAATTTCAATTTTATTTGAAGACAAATCCAAATAATTTAAGTTGAGAACATTTGCAAAATATTTCGGTGTGAAGTAAACAAGTTCGTTATGTTCCAAGTTCACATACTCCAATTTTATACAAGATGAGAAAAGTTCGATTGGAAGTTCTGAAAGCTTGTTGTCTTGCATTTGCAGTTCTCTCAAATTATGCAGACTTTGAAATGACTTTCCTGATATTCTTTCAATGTTGTTCCCAGCAAGTCTCAAAGTTCTAAGTTTAGCTAAAACTTCAAAAGAGTCATCAACTAGAGCAGCAATAAAATTAGCATTCAAATACAAAGAACGCAAATTTGAAAGAGATTTCAATGCTTGATGTGGAACAGAAGTCAAATTGTTGTACGACAAATCAAGAAAGTTTAAATCAACAAGACCAGAGAATGAATTTTCTTCGATTTCCCCAATTTCATTTCTGATCAAAATCAAATGTTTCAGTGGCACGAAGTTCTGAAACCACTCATCGATAACTTTTGTAATATGGTTGAGTCTTAAATCTAAAGTAGTTAAATATTTAAAATCTTCAAATTCATTTAGCACCAAGCGCTGCAATTGAACATTCCACAAGTTTAATTTCTTAACATTTGGAAATTTCTCTGAAATTCCTTCAGGGAATAAATCTAAACGTGAATTGACCGTCTGAATTACTTGCACATTCTCATCATTATTACTGTTCAGATGACTTCCACTTATGGCGAACTCCTTTTGCTGATCTTCCAAGTAAATCGCAGTTAATTTGCACGAATATAAATTTTCATTGTCATAGAAATATTCACAAAAAGAATTTTCAAAGTTGGAAAAACATGATTGAAGCGCTACATTTAATTCTGTTCTATTAGTTTTAACAAAATTGCTAGTAGTACAAATGTTACTTCTTAGGTCAATAGTTGCAAAAATCATCATTTCAGAGAACAAACCAGCTTCAATGGCATAAATTGATGCATTTCTTGCTATGACGTTAGTTAATAACTTCAACATTTTAAAATCTTTAGCAATTAAACGATTTAACCGATTTGAACTGATATCCAAACTCCTTAAGTTCGTCAATGTCTCTAGAAATCCCAACTGGAAAGTTGTTAACTGATTATCATTTAACTTGAGCTCCCCTAAAACGTCACAACATCTGAACAAATCACGATTTATATAACTGATTTTATTTCTGGATAAATCCAAATATGTTAAGCTTTCAAGCCCATTGAAAGAATTTGCAGGAAGAGCTTTCAATTTATTATCAATGAGAGAGATCCACGTAAGATTGTTGCCGTTTTTAAATGAATCGTTTGTAATATATTTAATTCCAGTATTTCTGAGTTCAAGTCTACGAAGGTTTGGAAATTTTTCTTGAATTTCTGTTGGAATAACTTCGAAATCTAGTCCGTCATTCCTTGTGTCTCGTCCAAAGAATCGAACGTTTTCATCTCCAAAACTTCCTTCATGAACGCACGAAATAACGAGTGAATCTCCTTCACGAAATGTTCCACTTGATTCTCCGTAACATGAATACTCGTATAGAGAATATGTAAGTAATGGGACGTTTAAACAGAAACAATCCACGGTGACTTCTTTTGTACTTGTCGAAATGAATAAAGAGATAAGACACAAAAAAATTTCCTTTAGTTTCATTCCGAGCTCATTGAAAAGTAAACGATTACTGAAATAATACGCGACTTATGATTCGATAAGCTGATATATAATAACAAAACTTTTATTACACTTGTCAATATAATCGAAATGATTTGCTTATCATGAATGATAACATAATTAGTAATAAGTCGAAATAAATTTAGATTCATTTGCTACATTAATTTGAAAGCTACCTTTATTTATCTCAACACTTATCAGAGATATTCTCACAAGAAAGGTTTTCTAAGATGAATTGAAAATAACTTTCATCGCATTCCCATTTTTGTCATTCTTTCTTTAAAATAGACAAAACAATCGTTAATTTTGAATTTCATGTTCAGCTGCCTTGAGTACCCCGAAATTGAAGCAAAAATTCTAGTAAAATAATACTGAAAAGCTCAAAATTAAAATTAAAAATTGTATCTTATGTAATAAATAAAGAAACAATGATAGTTATCTCTTTAAATAATTGCTCTTCTTACGTAATCATTTGAATGAGAAACCTTCTTATAATTATTTTTAAATAAACTCTTAAAAGTAAATCGACAATGAATAAAAATTATGTAAGAAAAGCCAGAAAATTTGCTGCCATATAAATATGTAAATATAACTTAAGTTGTTTCTCTTGTCACACAAAAACCCGATACGCAGCATAAAACTGCATTTATCTTATTCACTTTTACACACTAGCAGTTTCTAAGAGACTTAAATTACAAGTTTTAAGTGAGAGTTTGCTTTATAGATACTTTAGAGAAAAAAAGCGAAATGAAAACCAGGTCAGCAGAAAAAATTCACTTTCAATACTTTTTAAAATTCTAAATTTAATGTCTGCTGATCTAGTTAAGATAATACGAAAAAAATGCTTCTTGTCGCATAAAGTATGACATATTTGGATTTACGAAAATTTATGATTTCTTGGGAAATTCTTGAAATCACCGCCCCAAATTGCTGGCGAGTTTTCATCAAACTGAATTTCACTTTCGACATTAAAATCAGCAACATTGTCATCATTTTTTCTCTGGAAACCAAAGTCAACATCATTTGGATTCTTTTCTAATGACTTTTGAATTGACAGAATTTGGAAATCATCACCAAGTGCAGAACGTAACGCATTGTTCTGATGACGAGTGGACTTCAATGTTGAATGAAATTCATTAATAAGTTTTGTGTTTGGATTTCTTTTATTTTGACGTTGCGAATCAAAATTGATGAAATCTTCCGAGTTTAAGGCAACTTCATGGAAGTCAGTCGACTCTGTGAATGCATCGCGTAGTTCATCAGTGTCAAGATTGTGATTCTGTGAAACTTTCAAAGGTCGCTTGCGTTTTCCGAAAGGCCCTTTCTTTGGTCTTTTTGATGTAAAGAACGGAAGTTCCGTCGTTGTTGTTGTTGTCGTTGTTGTGAAAGGTCGTCGAGTGCTTACCACATAATCGAAATCTTCGTCTTCTTCATCATCGTCAGGCGTTACATTTTTCAAACCTTTTCCAAAATCATAATCATAATTATTAAATTTATTGAAGTTTTTAAATCGATTTCGATTCTTTGTCGTTCCCCTTTGAATGTTGTATCTTTCATTATCATTACTCTCATCATTATTAATATTTGAATAATCTGCAAATGCATTAGAATTCGAATTCAAAGGATTTGTTCTTGTGGGTGTTGAGAAATCACTTTGTTCATATCGATTTGGAAGCTTTGGGAAGTTTGAATTTGAATTGTAATTTCCATTGAAATTGTTGTTTGAATGTTGATTTGAATCTGTATGGAAATTTGAATTGTCATTGTAATTGGAATGACTATTCGATCCATAAACTGTGTTCAGTTGATAACTGTTGACTGGTGTTGAAGCACGAACCGGATTTCCATACGAAGTCTTGTGAGAGTTGTAGGTTGCTGCAGTTTCAAGTGGAAAACTTCCAATAGGCTGTGGGAATCTTTCGACGTTGTTGCTGCTCGCATAAATATTTGTATTTGAAGGTTCTACTGTGTCAATCGAAAACGAAGGGAACGATGCTTGTTGTTGTTGAAGAGTTTGAAGTGTTTTGCTATCAAATGGTGATGAACTTAATTGCTTATTAAATGTCGATTCGAATTGATCGATAGTTGGTGGTGGTCCATAGATTTGTTGTGGTCGTCTAGTTCTTTTACTAGATTGTGATTTGAAGTTTTGATTTTCACTTGCCTTCGTCGGTGGACCGAATCTGTACTTGTTTGAAGCTTTGACTGGTTCGCCGAAATTCTTATTCGGAAACGGGGGATAGCGGAAATCATTGGAACCGAAATCTTTAAAACCACCAACGTTTGACGAACTTCCGGATGGCGGATTTCTTATCTTCGATCGGAATTGATTTGATGGTCTTCGTTTGCGAGATGATGGCTTGCGTTTCGATCGATTCGTGTGAATAACTACGACATCATCACTCCGATCGATGACCTTAAGAGGTCGAATCTTTGCTGAAGGTGGCATCGATCGTATGAGAAGTGTTAGGGCTTCCGCCTTGGGATTACTTGCACTTTCACTCGTTGTTGTTTCAACTTTTGTGCTTACACTTACACCATCAGTATGGATTATCGTTATAATAACGACCATCTATAGTTGACCAAAGAGAGAATGTGTGATAATTATTAGTTAATTAAAATAGTAAAGATTCACTTTTCTTTTGTCTTTTATTTTCAGACATATCAATGAAGATACTTGAAACATGTTTCATTAATCAAGTTAAGAGTTTTTCACTTCTTACGGATCCATGCATTCCGCATCTAAACATGTTTTTCTGTCCTCCTTTTTTTCTTTTCTAATACGCAATACTTTTCTATTAGCACAAGATCACTTTCATTCGAGGCAGATGATAGCATTCGGTTAGCAATGAAAAAGAAAAAGTCTCAAATGTGTTCTCGGAACTTCTATTTCTAAGAGATTTGACGAGTTTTGGAAGCGTTTACAATGTAAATATGATTGAAAATTCATTCTGAATTTCAATGTGAATTAATTATTAACTTCAAATCGATTAAGTTAATCGTTTATTTAATTTTTCTACTGACTCTGAACTTAACAAATCAATCATTTGAAATCAACTACAATTACCACTTAATTAATAATTCGAAATGAGATCAACATGACAGATTCTGAATTTTTTATCTTGTCAAACATTTCAATCTTGTGGCTTTACTCGGAGACTTTTACTTTTTTCTATGTCGATTTGCAATTTATGTTTAACAATTTCCATGCATAATTTTAATGCAACTGCTGTAGAAATTTCTTCACTTCCCACAAGTTAAAGTGAATGCAAGTAAAATTGCTTCTATCAACTGTAATGTCGTGACATGTCTCGAAAGAATTCCCTTTCATTTTTATTTCTTTATCAATGCCATTTACCAATAATAACTTCCTATGATGCATTTTTAAGTAACAAATCGAATCTTCACTTTCTAATCAGAAATTAAATTCAATTCACTGTGTTTTTCTTGCTTAAGTTGATTATTCTCTTTGCTTATAATGTTTCTTTTTATTTTATATTTCCTTTCAATTTCATCCGATCACCTTGAGAGTTTTGCTAAAACTAAGACGCTTCACCTTGTAGAATCATCTTTTATTAAACAATTTTCTTTTCTTTCTCTCTGCTATGTTCATGTTAAACTCGCTTTTCCAACAATTCCGTAACTATTGCAGAGGAAAAGAGTCTCGATATGTTTTTTTTTTGCAATAAAACACTCGCATCGTACAATAAACTGAAAGAAAGTAAAATTTTTAAGACAAAAGCTTTAGTTGCTGTTTTTTCTCTTTTTTCTTTGAAAAATGTTTTGCTTCTCTTCGTCGCATGACTTGAGTTGGTTAGTGACCGTCAAACCACATCTTTATGCTTTTATGAAACAAGAAATTTTCCTTATGTACTCGTTCTTTCGAGACTTGTCTCAACTCTCCAAGATTGATCGCCATAAAATATAAAAAATGTTTATCGGTTCTTTTGTTTGGCATGAAATTTTAATTTCCTTTCATTAATGCACATTTATCTCACTTCATATCATTAGACGATGAAATTAAACAATAAAACGTTTGCATTTTCCGTTCATTCTCACTTAACTTTTATGACAAAAGTTGTAAAATGATAAAAGATTCGATTAGTCACAATTTAAATATAGAAAAATTCGAGTTGAACAAACTTCGTCGATAAATATAAAATTTTGCATTTCAAATAATAAAAAATATTAAAAATTACTTGCTTAATTAAGTGTTTTAATCGATTCAATTGTCTTGAGATAAAAACTTTGACTTAAAGCTCATCGCCTTGACGCTCCACAAACCACAAAATTGTTTCAATGCGCATTACCACATTCATTGTCTTCAACATTTATGTTGGAAGTTATTAAAACTTCTTCTTCTCTTTTTCATTATCGTGCCGATGTTGTAATCGATTAGAAGTTTTACAACAGTGTCAAATTATCAATTAACTCAAAAGCTTATATTGAAGTCATTTCGTTACGCAATCAATGTTTTAAATACCGTCATATAAAATGAATGAACCTTCCTGTCATCAGCTCATCCAACTGTGAACGTTAATAAACATTTCATTCCTTATATTTAGTTACATAAACGTTTCTCAATTAACATTATTAAGATTAATCTACATCAAACAGTTATCGAGAGCTTTTTACCGTGACCTTGAAAACAATAACTTGAGCATTTCAAATAAAGCTTTTCTACCATTGAAAGCTTTTCTTTTCTCCCCCTTCGAATCGTTTAATAACTTTATTATTTTTCTCTTTCACTCTTAAATGTCAAATCCACAAAACGATTTTTTTTCACTGCTCCACTTTGTCACACGCAAAAATGCGAACTCATTTAAAGTCAGTGATCGACTTTAACCTACAGACTTGTTGCATTGAAATTGCATTGCATAAAATGCGCAAAATCAAAGGCATTAAAAGTTGGAAAATTATTCAATAGTGCGATTACGTATTGAACCTTTTATCACTCGCAAGGCATTTTTTCTGCATTCTAATTTCTATCGTTTAGCATTTATTCGCTTATGCATTGAACGTTTAAATAAATATCTCGAATATATTTTTTAATTTTTGTAGAAATTCTCATTTTTATTGCGTTTCATTTGCTACGAGTATCTTTAATCTCATTAAATAATAAATCACACAAGATATCTAACGAATCTTTGGATTTTTTGTCCGTTTTTATGAAGCAGGAATATTTAACCATAGTATGGATATGCTGGGCCGACGGCGGCTTTAGCGACGATTGGTGCGCCATAGGCAGCATGGCCATAGGCAGCATGACCATAAGCAGCATGACCATAAGCTGCTGGGTATCCATAGCCAGCACCAATTACTTTAGCGACTGGGGCAGCAACGACTGCTTTAGCGACAACAGCAGCTTCTTTTCGGACAACAGCGTTGAATCCATTGACTGGATCAGCTGTGTAGTCAACGATACGTCTGGTTCCGTCAGCTTCGATGAGTGAGTATTGTCCAGTCACAACATCTCCTTGTCTTGATTCTGATTGTGATTTGCTGTCTCCGGTAAGGGCATCGTTGACTGAGTATGTGTATTGATAATGTGGGTTGGCATCATATTCAACAGATTTAACGATAGCTGGGGCACCGAGAACCTTAGCTCCACCATAGTAAGGGGCAGCAGGGCCAGCTAATCCATAAGGTGTAGCAACAATTGGTGATCCTGATGCATAAGCGATCAAAGCAAAGATTGTGACGAACTGGAAATATGATTGAAAGTAAGAAAGAAAACTTTTTATTCTCCACGGTTCTAACTCACTCTGAACATTTTGATAATATTTTTATGGTTTAGCTTGAAATATTCGAAGTGATTGATATTGATACAAGAACTGAATGATTTTACCAAGAGTTCGCTTGTTTTTATACAATTTTTCTAACACGTTAGGCTTAATCAGCTTAAGTTTTTGTTTTTGTTCAGCGAGAGAACTGTGTGCGTATTTTCTATAATCTTGCATGTTGCAATTTTTTTCTTCTCCCTCACACGCGCCTTAATTTTAGGTTTTTATTTTTGCAAGCGTTGCACTTTTAAATGCACAATATTATATCAGTGGTGATATTAAGAGTAGTTCACTTTATGAAAACATGATTATTAATTAAGTTTATGAGTCGTTTTTTACTATCATTTAATATTAATTTAAACAGCAGTGAACCAGACTTTAAATTCCTTTGCATCAAAATGATAACATTCCTATCAAGGTGAGTTATGAGAGAGCAAAGACTAGGAACATTACTAAAAGCAATCAGTTGAAAGTATAATTAACAACAGTATGCAGTCTGCAAGAGCCTCAATATGTCATGCATCGAACAAATTGATTAAGTCAATTATCGGTGATTCATATTAAGACTTAATGTTGCCAACCTTGATGAAAAATGTGCGTTAAAAATTGAAAGCTCTATTTTGTTGAAATCATACCTACCTAATTAATTTTTAAGTGGCAAAGATTGAAATAACTTTATGATTAAATTTACGTGATTAAATTCAGCATGTTTCATTTGTACAGATAAATATTTATTTAATATTCAAAGATATGCAAATATTCAATTAGATTAAAAGAATTATGAATTCAAATTACAAATAAATAAGAACATCTTTTAATTTTATATTCTCGCACTAGTTGAATTACGTTTATTCAATACTTTTTTTTAAATCCACAAAACATTAACAATCAGGAAGCATTAAATCTTGATAATAGAAATCGTCATAATTTTTATCGAAACATTTGTTGTCTGATAAGAAAACTGACGAGAGTTGCTTCAGTTTCGCGAACTCTTCTATGTCTGTTATAATTTCAATTTTATTTGAAGACAAATCCAAATAATTTAAGTTGAGAACATTTGCAAAATATTTCGGTGTGAAGTAAACAAGTTCGTTATGTTCCAAGTTCACATACTCCAATTTTATACAAGATGAGAAAAGTTCGATTGGAAGTTCTGAAAGCTTGTTGTCTTGCATTTGCAGTTCTCTCAAATTATGTAGACTTTGAAATGACTTTCCTGATATTCTTTCAATGTTGTTCCCAGCAAGTCTCAAAGTTCTAAGTTTAGCTAAAACTTCAAAAGAGTCATCAGCTAGAGCAGCAATAAAATTAGCATTCAAATGCAAAGAACGCAAATTTGAAAGAGATTTCAATGCTTGATGTGGAACAGAAGTCAAATTGTTGTACGACAAATCAAGAAAGTTTAAATCAACAAGACCAGAGAATGAATTTTCTTCGATTTCCCCAATTTCATTTCTGATCAAAATCAAATGTTTCAGTGGCACGAAGTTCTGAAACCACTCATCGATAACTTTTGTAATGTGATTGAGTCTTAAATCTAAAGAAGTTAAATGTTTAAAATTTTCAAATTCATTTTTCACTAAGCGCTGCAATTGAACATTCCACAAGTTTAATTTCTTAACATTTGGAAATTTCTCTGAAATTCCTTCAGGGAATAAATCTAAACGTGAGTTGACCATCTGAATTACTTGCACATTCTCATCATTATTACTGTTTAAATGACTTCCACTTATGGCGAACTCTTTTTGCTGATCTTCCGAATAAATCGCAGTTAATTTGCACGAATATAAATTTTCATTGTCATAGAAATATTCACAAAAAGAATTTTCAAAGTTGGAAAAACATGATTGAAGCGCTACATTTAATTCCGTTCTATTAGTTTTAACAAAATTTCTATTAATACAAATGTTACTTAATAGGTCAAGACTTGCTAAATTCATCATCTCAGAGAACAAACCAGCTTCAACGGCATAAATTGATGCATTTCTTGCTACAAAATTAGTTAATAACTTCAACATTTTAAAATCTTTAGCAATTAAACGATTTAACCGATTTGAACTGATATCCAAACTCCTTAAGTTCGTCAATGTCTCTAGAAATCCCAACTGGAAAGTTGTTAACTGATTATTATTTAACTTGAGCTCCTCTAAAGAGTCACAATTTCTGAACAAATCACGACTTATAAAACTGATTTTATTTCTGGATAAATCCAAATATGTTAAGCTTTCAAGTCCATTGAAAGAATTTGCTGGAAGATCTTTCAATTTATTATCAATGAGAGAGATCCACGTAAGATTGTTGCCGTTTTTAAATGAATCGTTTGTAATATATTTAATTCCAGTATCTCCGAGTTCAAGTCTACGAAGGTTTGGGAAATTTTCTTGGATTTCTGTTGGAATAACTTCGAAGTCCAGTCCGCCTTTCCTTGTGTCTCGTCCAAAATATCGAGCGTTTTCATCTCCAAAGCTACCTTGATGAATGCACGTAAAAACGAGTGAATCTCCTTCACGAAATATACCACGTGATTCACCGTAGCATGAATACTCGTATGGGACGTTTAAACAGTCACAATCTATGGTGACTTCTTTTGTACTTGTCGCACCGAACAAAGAAATTAAAAATAAAACAGTTTCCTTAAATTTCATTCCGATCTCATCGAAAAATAAACGATTACTAAAATAATACGCGAATTATGATTTGATAAGCTTATATTCAATATAAATTGTTTTATTACACCTTGTCAATATAATCGAAATCATTTTCTTATCATGAATGATAACATAATTATGTTAAAAATAATTTTCATCGCATTCCTATTTTTGTCATTCATTCTTTTAATAAGACAAACATTCGTTAATTTTGAATTTCAAATTCCAGATGTCTTGGGTACCCCCAAATGAAGATTTGTTTGGCCGGGTGTAAACAAACATTTTCAAAAATACTGAAAAACTTTTAAACGTCTGATCATTTGAGGACTGATTTTCTAGTTAATTATTAATAACAATAAGTAAAATGAATTGTTGTCGACTCTGTGGTGAAGAAAAGCCATTTTTCGAATTCAATGTGGAGCTTAGCGATGAATCAAATTCAAAGTGTACATTCAAAGAATTGATAGAATATCACACTCGTGTAATAATTGATGAGAATAAACTTTTACCACAAACAGTATGTGATGGATGTCAACGCAAAATTGAAGATTTTGTACAATTTTCATCAAATGTTCAGTTAACACAGACACAGTTAGCTGAAAGAAACATCGAAAATCCAATTGATATTCCACCAATAGAATTCATGGAATGTTTTGTGAAACTTGAACGATATGAATGTGATAATATAGTTCAAGATTTCGAAGTAGTTGATATTCCTATGGCAGATGAATTTGAGTACAAAGAAAGTCCAAGAAGAAAATCTCAAAAGAAAATAAGACAAAAAATCAAAAAAACTTCTATTAAAAAGGAATCCGAATCTTCTAACACCCGAATCTCCACCAGATCTTCAACAAACTTAGGTTTTAAAGAAGCCATCGAGATTAAAATAAAAAAGAGCAGTTCTGTTCAAATAGAACCCAAACAGAATTTATTTGGCAGTGAAATTGATTCATACGAAAAACTTTTCAAAGATGAAATCGAACGTAACTCAAGATACAATGTTTACTTGCATTTGAATATTGATGAAATTTATAAACTTCCTAATGGAGAAATTCAAGGAGAGATTGCAGAGAAATATTTTCCTATAAGATGGAAAGATATTTTGATGTGCTCGATATGCAAGAAAAGGTTTGAAAATATGGAAGAGCTTGAAGTTCACGGAAACAACGATCATGGAAAAGCGAACTGGAAAATTGTGAGTGCAAAAGATGAAAGTTTCAGTGGCAAGATTGATTGTGTTACGTTCTTAAATCAAATGATAATTTCTTTCTTCTACGAGGATCTGAGATTCTGTTGCGTTATCTGTTCTAAAATGTTTTTTGATTGTTTGTCACTTGTCAACCATTATAAACGACATGAAAATGAATACTCGAATTTAATAATGTGCTATATTTGTGGACTTTATACGAAGAATTTAGAGCAAATGAAAAATCACAAAGCTCTTCACGCTGTCAAAGAATGGTCATCAAATGGAGAAATTTGTGAAAAGGTTCATCAAAGATATCTCGGAGATCCGACTAAAAATATGATAAATCCACAAGTGGCTGAACATGAAAGACTTCCTGGAGGAACTGTCACTGATGAGTGTCAGCAAAGACTTGCAGTAGATTGGAGTTATGGAAATTTCCAATGTAAGTTATGTTGCATTGAGTTTCAGAATCCTCCTGAACTTTTTCTTCACTCTCGGAAACAACATGGAGAAGGATTTACAGGTGGTAGTTATGGATGCAAGATATGCGCAGAACAAAAGAAATATATAATTAAAAATACGTTCAATTATATTTTCACCTTTATTTCTCATTCTTTTGAGGAAAATCATCACGAAAGCATAAAATTTTCATGTATTCGTTGCATGAAAGTTTTTTGGAACACTTTTGCTCTCTCAAATCATTACCGAAATGTTCATCCTATGTTCACTGCTATTTACTGTAACCATTGCGGTATTGTCGTCAGGGACTCTTCCCAAGCCATGAAACATTACAAGAATAAAGAAGTTCTAAATGAGGACGAAAAGATTGAAAAGAAAAAGAAAAAGAGTGTTTACGTTTGTCACGTTTGTGCCAAAAAATGTGAATACGAATCAATACTTCTCAACCATCTTCAAATACATGAACCAAAGAAAATCAAAGAAGACAACTCAAGCGAAATATTTGCATGTAACGTTTGCACCATGACGTAAGTACAGATCATAAGAGAAAATTTAACATACAATTATTAACTATTTACATGTAGATTTCCAGACAAGTATAGATTACATTGTCACAAGCGAGTTCACCTGAAATACGAGGAAAAACTTCTCCATAAATGTGATAAGTGTGATAAAAAATATGTTTCAAAAAGTATGCTGAAAGATCACATTGCGGTAAGATAACTTGAAATAATTTCTAATTTGATGATAATTTCTTCAGTTTTTCATTCTTTCAGGGAGTTCATGAAAATCGTAAAGAACATCAATGCTCTCAGTGTGAAGACCGCTTCATTTTCAGAACTACATTGAAAGTAATATTTTTGCTTGTTGACATTCATTTAATATTAATTAATCTTTTTTTTTTTCTTAATTGTCAAGGCGCACATAGAAAGACGACACATTACGCATCGGCGTTATAATTGCACAGTAGAATCATGTGAAGGATCATCTTATAAAAAATGGAGTACTTTGTATTTTCATTGTAAAAACAAACACAATCTAGACATCCGTTCAGAGGCTTACAAAAAGAGACACAATATAAAGGTTCAAGAACAATAAGAATTCAACAACTTCAGAATAAAATAGGGAAAAATTTCTTTGCTCGAAATAATTAGAAAAAGTTTGGCTTAAGCATGAAAGGAAAAAATAAAAAAAACTTTCTTTGTTTATGTTTATTTCAGGGGTTGGAAGCTTAACGATTTTTCGCAAAAAGCTTCTAAGCTTCCGCTTCGGCTTCTCAAAATTCTGAAAAAGCTTCCAAGCTTCCGCTTCGGCTTCCCAAAATTTTGAAAAAGCTTCCAAGCTTCCGCTTCAGCTTCTCAAAATTCTGAAAAAGCTTCCAAGCTTCCGCTTCGGCTTCTCAAAAAAATGAGCTTCTTTAAGCTTCCGCTTCCGAAGCTCAAAAAGATGAGCTTCTTTAAGCTTCCGGCTTAAAGTCGGTTCATTTTCCGAACCGGTTCATTATGTTTAAATTTCCGTTAAACCAAATAAAAATTCAAAGCATGCTGCAATATAAAAATTTTAAGCTTCCTTCGGCTTCTCAACATTGAAAAAGCTTCTAAGCTTCCGCTTCGGCTTCTCAAAATTCTGAAAAAGCTTCCAAGCTTCCGCTTCGGCTTCCCAAAATTCTGAAAAAGCTTCCAAGCTTCCGCTTCGGCTTCTCAAAAAGTTGAGCTTCTTTAAGCTTCCAGCTTCCGCTACCGCTTCGGCTTCCGACCCCTGGTTTAAATAACGAATGTCGAATGACGAAGTCGACGACCAAATGAACAGTCGTTTATATCAATAAATTGGAAAACTGAGAATCAACTTGAAAGTGTTTTGTATATTTTTATGATAATTTCTATTATTCTTAATGCATTCNAGAGTGTTTACGTTTGTCACGTTTGTGCCAAAAAATGTGAATACGAATCAATACTTCTCAACCATCTTCAAATACATGAACCAAAGAAAATCAAAGAAGACAACTCAAGCGAAATATTTGCATGTAACGTTTGCACCATGACGTAAGTACAGATCATAAGAGAAAATTTAACATACAATTATTAACTATTTACATGTAGATTTCCAGACAAGTATAGATTACATTGTCACAAGCGAGTTCACCTGAAATACGAGGAAAAACTTCTCCATAAATGTGATAAGTGTGATAAAAAATATGTTTCAAAAAGTATGCTGAAAGATCACATTGCGGTAAGATAACTTGAAATAATTTCTAATTTGATGATAATTTCTTCAGTTTTTCATTCTTTCAGGGAGTTCATGAAAATCGTAAAGAACATCAATGCTCTCAATGCAAAGAACGTTTCATTTTCAAAACTTCACTAGAAGTAATATTTTTGCTTGCTGACATTCATTTATTATTTATTTATTAAACTTTTATTTCTTAATTTTCAAGTCGCACGTAGAAAGACGACACATTACGCATCGCCGTTATAAATGTACAGTAGAATCATGTGAAGGATCATCTTATAAAAAGTGGAGCAATTTGTATAATCATTGTAAAAACAAACACAATCTAGACATCCGTTCAGAGGCTTATAAAAAGAGACACAATATAAAGGTTCAGGAACAATAAGAATTCAACAACTTCAGATTAAAATAGGGAAAATTTTCTTTGCTCGAAATAATTAGAAAAAATTTGGCTTAAGAATGAAAGGAAAAAATAAGAAAAAACTTTCTTCGTTTTTGTTTATTTTTATGTGAGAATAAATAAATCACAATTCCAGGAAAACTGTTTTTCCTTCAATCATTTATCTTCAGCAAGATTAGCTTAATCTAACCCAAATTCTATTTATTCGAGATTAAAGTGAAAGATGCGAAACTTTCTGCATCATTCTAATCAAAATAAATTTCGTGGCATTGGAAATCTTCGAAATGAACGATCTTTTTAAAAGTAATTCATCGGAAGTAGAACTATGCTTTGATCAGAACGAGTTCCTGAAGGTTCAAACATTTTATGATATTAAGAAACTTAGTTTATCCTTTAAATTTATCTTTTTTCAGAGTAATTTCTCAACTGATGAATTCTTGCACAATTATCGAAATTCGGCGACTTTAGAAACCTTCAGAGATGATCTCGGAATTTATTTGAAGATTCTTCGTTCATCTATGATCGAACTTATCAATGAAGACTATGCCGATTTCGTGAATCTATCAGCAAATTTAGTGAATCTGGATAAACACATAAACAAGATCAGCGATCCTCTTAAAGAGTTAAAAGATGAAATTGTCAGCGTTCGTACATGTCTTGAAGACTGTATGAGTGAAATCAATGAATGTCTGAACGACAAACGACGTTTTCAACAAATCAAGAAAANATTCCTGCTACAGCAAAAGTAAAAATTTCTAAAGAAACTTCAAAAGAAGGAGAAATGCTTCCATTTTCTGTCAAATTAAAATTTTGTTTTAAAACCTACAAGGTAATTGGGACGGTTCATTTTTTGTTATACAAAATCAAACGTGATCAAGTATAAAATTTGCAACAGTGGTTACTGAAACGGACATATCGATGCAAGCAAATTTAATAGTGTACTGAAATAGGGAATGGACACTCAAAATTGGTTTTTGGGTTGAGCTGTAATAATTTTTTTAAGAACAAGGTATTTTGAAAAGGCATTTAGAATAAGTACATAGAAGTTAAAAAAAGGTGGAAAATCTAAAGCCAAACGTATTCCCAGTGTGTTGTGAAGTGTTTTGTATAAAACTGTTGATCCAGTTTATTTCTGTTTTCTAAAGATCCCATCATCGATAAACAATATTAAGCCGATAAGACAATTAGATATTATTCGTGCTTCATGTCAATGCCATAATATTTTGTTTAAATCAGGGGTCGGAAGCTTAACGATTTTTCGCAAAAAGCTTCTAAGCTTCCGCTTCGGCTTCTCAAAATTCTGAAAAAGCTTCCAAGCTTCCGCTTCGGCTTCCCAAAATTTTGAAAAAGCTTCCAAGCTTCCGCTTCAGCTTCTCAAAATTCTGAAAAAGCTTCCAAGCTTCCGCTTCGGCTTCTCAAAAAAATGAGCTTCTTTAAGCTTCCGCTTCCGAAGCTCAAAAAGATGAGCTTCTTTAAGCTTCCGGCTTAAAATCAGTTCATTTTCCGAACCGGTTCATTATGTTTAAGTTTCCGTTAAACCAAATAAAAATTCAAAGCATGCTGCAATATAAAAATTTTAAGCTTCCTTCGGCTTCTCAACATTGAAAAAGCTTCTAAGCTTCCGCTTCGGCTTCTCAAAATTCTGAAAAAGCTTCCAAGCTTCCGCTTCGGCTTCCCAAAATTCTGAAAAAGCTTCCAAGCTTCCGCTTCGGCTTCTCAAAAAGTTGAGCTTCTTTAAGTTTCCAGCTTCCGCTACCGCTTCGGCTTCCGACCCCTGGTTTATTTTTATGTGAGAATAAATAAATCACAATTCCAGGAAAATTGTTTTTCGTTCAAACATTTATCTTCAGTAAGATTAGCTTAATCTAACCCAAAATCCATTTAATCGAGATTAAAGTGAAAGATGCGAAACTTTCTGCATCATTAAAATCAAAATAAATTTCGTGGCATTGGAAATCTTCGAAATGAACGATCTTTTTAAAAGTAATTCATCGGAAGTAGAACTATGCTTTGATCAGAACGAGTTCCTGAAGGTTCAAACATTTTATGATATTAAGAAACTTAGTTTATCCTTTAAATTTATCTTTTTTCAGAGTAATTTCTCAACTGATGAATTCTTGCACAATTATCGAAATTCGGCGACTTTAGAAACCTTCAGAGATGATCTCGGAATTTATTTGAAGATTCTTCGTTCATCTATGATCGAACTTATCAATGAAGACTATGCCGATTTCGTGAATCTATCAGCAAATTTAGTGAATCTGGATAAACACATAAACAAGATCAGCGATCCTCTTAAAGAGTTAAAAGATGAAATTGTCAGCGTTCGTACATGTCTTGAAGACTGTATGAGTGAAATCAATGAATGTCTGAACGACAAACGACGTTTTCAACAAATCAAGAAAAGCCTCAAAACATTGAAAGTCGTCAGATCGTCACTAGAAAAACTCACGAAACTTTTAGAGACTATTGAATCAAGTGACACATCAAGTCGATCAATTCTACTTGAAAGAGCTGCTCTTGAACACATTCAACTCCAATTTAATGTTAAATATTGTAAACAGTTTCTAGAAAGTGACGAGAAGAAGTTGATTGATGAGTTGGAAGTGAAATTGTTAAAAGTTTTGGAAGAATTCTTTCTGTCAACTTTATCAACGACAACATCAACAAAGACGAGCAATTTGGAAGATCTTGAAAGATGTTTGAGGATTTATTACACATTGGATAAATGTTCATTAGCTGAAAGTATTTTCCGAAAAGAAGTTTTGAGTTTCATGGAGAATGTAATCAGTGAAAAAAGTCTTCAAAACAATCCAAATAATCTCGCTGGCGTTTACAATCAAATTCTCGACTTTATTTCAATAAAAATGAAGAATTTGTTGAGTTTAACAAGGGGAAAATCGATTAAGATTAAAGGTTACAATTTTCTTTTCAATAGTTTTTGGAGTGCGATTGAAGAAAAAATTGAAACAAATTTGTCGTCAATTTTTGCTCCTGGTGATCCACAAAACTTCTTCCAAAAATACAAATGTACGATTGAGTTCCTAAAACGAATAGAAATGATCATCGATGATCCACGATTAATAGAAGAATTCCATCAACATGACCAGTACATAAAGTTTCAAGGACGATGGAATTTGCCAGTTTACTTTCAGATTCGTTTCCAAGAAATTGCAACAAGTCTGGAAAAAGTCTGCGAAATTGATTGGAAGACTCTTCAACAAATGTCAAGTGAATCGAATCAAATGCAAGTGAAACCATTTTTGGAAGCGATCAATTGTGTCGCTAAATGTTGGATGGATGGCGTTTATCTTGATGAAATCTTTCCAAAATTCTTTAAATTAACACTTCAAATTATCGCTCGCGTAATTCATTGGGCAGATGACGTTTTGAAAGATACTTCGAATCAAACTGAAGATCTTCAAGATTTTTACACAATTCTTCATCGCGACATTTCAACATTCACTTTAAAACTTCTTCAAATCGAAGAACTCGTCATACAAAAGTGGTCAGAAAATCAAAAAATGAAGGAAATCATCGATGAGAATTCAATTAAAAGCTGCTTCAATGAACCAAGAGAATCATTAAAAGAACACCAAAAAAAGATTGAAAAGCAAATTGTTGAAAAGTTGATGATCACTTCTTTCAAATCTATTAAGAATGTCCAAGACATTCCAAGATTATTCCGTAAAACAAATCGCGATGTTCCTACAAAACACTTGCCATATGTCGATCAGATTGTTCGTCCAATTGGAGATTTCGTCGATAAAAGTTCGAAGAATTATCACGGCGATGTTGTAAGAAGTATTCTTAAAGAAACATTTAGTCAATTAACAATTCAGTGAGTCAAAATCACAAATTTACTTTGCAAGATGATTTAAAAAATTCAAATTTTAATTTTTCAGATATTACAAATCAGTTGATGAAGTATTAACATCAGTTCAGAAGACTGAAGAATCTTTGAGACGTTTAAAGAATCTTCGTGAGAAATCATTACAAACGTCAACATCCGGAGACAAGCCAATCATGACAGATGATGATAAAATTCGATTGCAACTTCAAATCGACATTATGTATTACGTCAGTTACATTGAATCACAACAACTTAAACGAGAAGATATCGACAGTCTTCTAGCACTTGTCAATCTCATCGATGACATTACAAAAATTAAATTTTCTGCTACATAAAAATGGAAAATTTTATAAAATAAATTTATTCGTCATCTTCTTTAATCATTTGTTCAATTATTCGCTTCCGCTCTTCTGCTTGTCTCATTTGTCGTAGAACTAAACTTTCGTAGTCGGTTGAAGTTACAGTTGTGCCTGATTTTCGATTTTTTGGTGCATCGCCGATCCATGAAAGTTTCAATGGATTCTCAAGGATTCCTTTTTCATAAGCAATCGCCATTTCACCAGCATCTTGTGTTTTAAACTCAACAACTCCACTTCCCTTTTTCTTACTCGATACAAGAAGAACGACAATGTCGCCGTATTTGTTAAGGAATTTCGTGAGGTTCTCGTGATTGTAACCGCCATTTAACGAATCGTTTTTATCAGTAGACCATTTAATTTTAATTCTATGTTTTGAAGAATCCCATGTTGTCGAAGAGGAACTGAACACATGACGTTCTTTGTAGATTTGTTGTCTTAGCAATTCATTCTCTTCTTCTAGGAATTTTTTATTTTCTCTCATGATTCGTTCAAGTTCAGTTTTGAAAATTTCTTCAGGTGTTTGAGATTTTCCACTATATCCGGTCTTTTTTCCAGCTGCCTCACGTTCCCTTGCTTCGAGATCAGATTTCAATTTTTGACGTTTACTGTCAAGTTGTTGATTTCGCAATTCATTCGCTTTTTTAGCTCGAAGCATCCGATCGTAAGCTGATCTGGCAGATACATCAATTAAAACAGCTAAAGCATCCTGAAGTTGATGAAAAAGTTCTGCAGCTTTTGGATTATCAGGATTTTTATCAGGATGACATTCAAGTGCTTTCTTTCGATATGATTTTCTGATCTAAAAACATAAAATAAATGATTACGAAATTGATTTAATTTATCTTTAGAAATGTTAACTTACTTCTGCTTCTGTGGCTGTAAACTCAACTCCAATGAGCTTGTAGAGATCAATATCACTGAATTTCTTAAAATCAGCCATTCTGTCGTTATTAAATTAATGTTGTGAAACTTAAAGATTTTAAATCGTTCAAAATTGAACAAACAAAACACAATTGAAGCAAAAAAAGAAGCAGAAATGGAATTGCGATTAAGTTAAATCCGTTTTAGAGTTTGATTTAAGATTAACTTTAGGATTAAGTTAATCTCGATGGAATATTTAACATTAAAGTTGAAATCATTCCTCTAACATAATCTCCTTACATGATCATATGAATGATGGTGAATTAACAGGATTCATTCGTTTTTAAGGAAAAATTCTTTTTTACTAAATTTTTGTCTGTATTTTGATATATTTTAACTATCATCTACAACACAACACGGATTTTTTATATTCTATTTTTATTAAGTCATAAACTGGCTTTCTTCGCTTATAACTTGATTGTTTTCGGTGGTTGGACCACTTTTGTAAGAGTGGTCAACATCAAATACAAAAATACTTCAAATGTATTAAATATCTCTACTTTGGATTACTTTTGTTATTTAAAAAAAGTTGATCTTGCGTGTAATAGTTGATTATGGCTGGTGCTAAATTTAAAAATAAATTTTTTTGTTCAAGTCATCGTGATTCATTGATAAAAAACATTTAATGATATTTCTAAAAGATTCTAAGAGATTTCTTTTAAGTTATATTTTGTAAAATACATGTGGTGGATGTTAGATGTGTGTATAAATTTCGGCTTTTTTAAAACTAATGTACGATCAATAAATTATGCAAATCTAACAAATTTCGTTCGCGTATTGTTTAGATTTTCTCCATTTCAACAATTTCCTCAGTTTTCGATCTGTCACTGATGAGTAAACAAGATTTTTGATAGCGTCCGACTTATTTTTTGTTTTAAATTTATTCATCAGTGAAAGTTAATTTTAGAAACTTTAAAATGGATAATTGGATGGTCGCTATCATCTGCATAATAGCAGTGGGAGTGCTGATAATAGTGACAATGGAAACTATTTATTTTACAAGAATGATATTCTGTTATTTTATGGCAAGATTTATAAAGAAAAGAGTTCACATTTTAGAGAAATGTACATTGAGTGGTAAGATGAATGAAATTAATTTATTCAACATTCATAAAATAAATTAAAATTTTAAAGGAATCTGCACGACAAGAGACGTCGATATGATTTTAACACATATGAATAATGCACGATATTTGCGTGAAGTCGATATGGGAAGAATTGATTTTTACATACGTTCTCGTCTTTGGGAAGTTGTGAAAAGTCAAAACGGTCAAATTCTTCTTGGAACTGCATTTGTAAGATTCCGAAAGTATGTTGGACTCTTTCAAAGATTTAAATTGACAACAAAAATCGTTTACTGGAATGAAGACAGCATTTTCATTGAACATAAGTTTGTGGGACGTGATGGTTTTGTTCATTGTACTTTACTTTGTCAACAAAGATTAGTGAACTGTTCTGGTGAGATTGTCATGGATATTTTACTTAAAAAAGGTAGCTCAATTCTCCCGAAACCCGACATGCCAATGGAGGTAAAGCAAAATTTAATTTCATGAGGTCGACCAGGCGAATTATTCTATGCGACATTATGAGCTTTATTTAGCTGGTAGTTTGATTGATAATTGACCTGGTCAGCCTTCTCTGAATTATAATCTCTAAACACGTAAAAACTGATTTCACAATTCATATTTCGCTCACAGATCGCAAAATTCCTCGAACTTCAAGATATCTCCAGAAAGACTTTAAGCAATAACAACATCGTTTAACAGCTTTGGCACGTGCATAAGCTTGTAGTGCGAAAATAATGTAAACAACGCAAAAGCGCAAACTCATAAAACAGCTGATTTCGAAGTGGAATCAACGTCTAGATAACTTTTTTTCGTCCTTTCAGTAATGATTTAAGTTTCATCGAATTAAAAGCTTTCAATCCGTATTACATTTTTTTTCTGTGAAAGTTAAGACGTTTGAGAATATAATTGAAAAGATCTTTAAGATCTTAAAAAATTTATTGTTTTAAAAAGTTTCCTTAGCGAAAGTTCAATTGAAAGTTGTTTAAGTTTATCAGAGATTTAATAAAAAGCTACTTATTTTGTAATAAAAGCTTCAACATTTTTATTGAAACATAAATAGATGATTTTGATTCTTCAGTCAACATAAATTTGGTAGAAGATTTTAAATAATTCTTTAAGGTCATTAGCTGGTAAATTTTCATTGATTTTCCATGACCTCGACCGAGACGACGACGAATAAATATTTTTTTCATTGACTGCCGCAGAAATGCATCAAATATAAATCAATGATGTAACAGAAGGTTAAACTTCAGCTGCTCTGGGAATTCTACATAGTAATCAAAGAAAAAATTGATTCAGCTTATTTTGTGAATATTAATCAATATTCAGTAAAAATCTTTGAAAGAAATCAATCTAATCAAGATCATGTCAATGGGCACTTTCCTGTGCGTTGTAATCTTCATAATCTTCATTCTTCATTGCTTTTTTGAAGTTCATTATTTCTTGAGAATGACACTTTGTGTCATTTTGGCGAGATTCACGAAGAAGAAAGCTCATATTTTGGATCAAACATCATTTGGTGGTGAGTTGATATGATGAAAATTTCTACGACTTCATTCAATAAATTAATTTTTTATGGTCTCTTTTAAGGCATCTGTTTATCTAACGATATCGACACATTAATTACACACATGAATAATGTAAGTCAATGGAAAACACCAAAGGTTTCATTTATCAACACATTTTTTTAATTATTCATTTTTCAGAGTCGATATTTGCGAGAACTTGACTTTGCAAGGGTTGATTTCTATGAACGAACTGGTCTTTATAAAACGGTCAGAAACTTAAAGGGTGGAATTGTACAAGGTGCTGCAACAATTCGATATCGAAGGTTCATTAAACCTTTCTCTGTCTTTGATATCACAACGAAAATTATTTACTGGGATCCTCAAAGTATTTACATGGAAAGTCGATTTGTTGGCAAAGATGGTTTCATTCATGCTATTGCGATTTGTAAGCAGCGGCTTATCGACTGCTCCGCAGATGATGTCATGGATCTTTTACTTAAGGAAACGCCAACAGTTGAGTCATCAACAGAAAAATTGGAAAATGGAGATTTAGTTAGATTGAAGCCTGAAATGCCTTTGGAGGTGAAATCGATTTTTTGCAATAAACTATTCGAATATTTAAAAAGTTTTTCAATTTTAGGTCCAGAAATGGAATGAATGTAATGAAATTTCAAGCGCAAATTTAAGACGAATTTAATTCTTTTTCACAACTACAACCTGAAGCTTTTAAAAAGCTCAATAGAAGCTCAAAGCTAAAAGTTTTCAAGCACGCTGATGTCAAAATATTTTCAATTTATTTTTGTAAGATGAGCGTGATGACAATTTGTTTGAACAGAACTAAAACTTATTTGCTTCTTTAAGTTCTTCCCTTTTAATAATCTTAAACTTCTTTGCTTTCCATAAATTGTAACTTGATAAATGAACGTTGTAACAAATAAAATGAGAAGAAAGATATATAAAAATAAAACTTACATTATGTTGAAGAAATAATCGAAGAACTTTTAGCTCCACGATTATCTCAATGGAAAGAGAAAATGAATGAGAATTAAATGATCTTAAATTGATGTGGTCATTGATGTTTTTCATCATAGCTTCAAGTTGGGAGATAATTTGATTTCATCAAAGTGATATTCACACCAATTTGTTTATCTCGACTGCCGCTGTGAACAATCGAATTGAAAGAGTGCGAACATATCATCAAAGCCAGACAATGTACATGAACTAAATGAATAGAAACTAAAAAATCACTTTTGATCTATATAAAGTCATAACAGAAGTTCATTATCGTGCTGTTATACCTTTCACATATGCGGATAAGACCATAAATAAAAGAAAAGTCAGAATGAGAAGAAAAAGAATGCCTTTGTTATGATTGTTCATCATTTTTTTTTCTTGTCTGTCAGCGGAAGAAATGAAATGTTTAATGAAACTCATGGAAATCGTGTTTATAATTTTAACCCTTTAATAACGGCTGAGAATCTAGAGAGTGAATGTTGCTTGTTTATTTGCAAGACTTTTTTAGTTTCACGTTGAAATGTGAGTGGATTACGCTGATATGTGATTGGATTACACTGAAGTTTGAAACATTGAAACATTAGAAAACATTTCAAAACATCAGGAAAACATTGAAAATGGAGAGAGAAGTGTGGGAATATCTCGAGTTAAGTTTTTTTAAGTCGATTTTAAAATTTAAAAAAGTGGCTCATTCATTCAGTAAGAAGTTCTCGTTCGTTGCTGTTACTAATTCCGGTTAGTCGCTCGTGCTCACCGAATATATTTTGTTTTGTTTATTTATTGAGTTGGAGTATTTGAAGAGTGTTGGCTAAAATTTGAAATTTCGTTTGGCATTCCCATTGGATTATCGTCATAAGAAGTTTATTCGTGTCATCACCGTTAATTGATGAATTTTTGAGAATCGTTAGAAAAAGAAGAAGCGCTGAGAGCGTCAAAAGAAACATATTTTTTTGTATTTTGTTTACAAAGTGAAGAAATATTTAGCTGAACAAATTCAGTGATTTTCTCAAGTGATTTGATGAATCTCGTGGACAATGCGCTACAGGAAATGAGTTTAGTTCTCGGTTAAATGAAAAGAAAGATTTATTGAAAACAAAAGAAAACAAAAGACGAAAATACAAAAGACTTTTCTTTACATCGGCATTGCTACCAAGTGAAAACGTTTCACTCTAATCAGGTACGAATGTTGAAACATAAGACGATGAAAATGTTTGTGTAAATATTTGAAACCCGTTATGTTATGATACTTAAAGCATGCTGCATTGGACTTTTACGAGTTTCGAAGAATATTTACACATTCTTAAAAATCTTTCGGCTGAGATGTAACGATGAAACATTAGCTTTAAGTTTTATTTATATTCTTCGATGAAAATCATTGAAACTTCATAAGCAAGCAATTAAAAGCATCTGATGATGATTCAAGTGATTATTTTTGGATTCGCTTTGTCGTAACTTATATCAACGATAGCATCTTGGTAATCTCACTTAACATTCTTAAAAGTCTGGAAAAAGTTCTTTGCTTTGTTTACGCGGGAAATAATGTAAATAAGTTACAAGTGTTTAAATAACGCCCACGCGGTGAAAGTGACAGTCGATCAGGTTATTTATACTTCGACCGGTTAATCAAGAATTTCTTTTCCGATAAAACATCGTATGAATGAAATGGAAAGAAAAAAAAAATCAATTTCACCTGTTTACGATGTCCCCATTTAAATCACGTAGATAGTTTGTAAGTTTTTTACCTTTTCTGCTGTTTCTCTTTTATGTCCCAAATTTCATTCAGCTTCGTCATCATATTCAACAAGGTTTAAATTATTCTTCGTTTCTGTTGTGATTGCAATTTTGTGGGTGCTTCATATACGTTGTTGATTAATTTTATTGTCTCGGTCAGAGGAGAGTCATTAAGAGGGACAAACTATTATCTTGTTGTTGATCTGAACGATGCCTACAAGATCTGCAAACAAAACAAGGTTCATCATCCCATTCAACACTAAATTTAGCCGACTCAACGTTTCACAAAAGCCTAATATTTATTTATTCTCATTTGCTTAATGATATCACGTTCATTGCGAAACGAGAACTTTTTTCTCCCCTTCCGAAAGATGACGATTCTGGGTTAAATTTCAATTAAAAATGTAGATTTGAATGAAAGAGTTTCATATAATTAAATTTGTACTTGCATGACCCTTCATCATTCTTAATCATCATGTCAGATCTTTATGAAATCCTCTTTTTCTACTCTTTCCGTCACCAAACGTGACCGTGAATAATTTCCTTAGCTTTTCCCCATCCCACGATTTGTCTCAATGCCGAAAAATATAAAAATACTCATCGTTGAGTTACGAACAACAAGTCAGAAAGGTCATCGCAAAAAAGTGCATGAGATATGAAATTTAATGACCATTTAAATGCGGCATGAAAGCAAAGCAAAAACGAATAATCAGAACATTGAAGATAATACAAACTGCCAACAAAAAAAATGTTATTGTAATTTTTGTTGTCATCAGAGTTTGTCTGTAACGAAACAGAAACTCATCTGATAAGCATAAATCGATATCTGAAGAAAGAAATTTCTAAGAATCAACACAACCATACGTTGATGGAAACTTTGACTAGTTTATAAATAATAGAGCGATAGAATAGAAATGTGCAGCAATCGTGAGGGGAGCGCGAAATGGATCCATGGAAAATGATAACAAATAAATTGCTTTTGATTATGATGTTAGAATATCATTGTGTTTAATCAAAACATCCGTATATCAAGCGCTTTTAGCTTTCTGATATGATACGAAAATCTTTTTCAGTCAATAAGACATTGAAAGTGATGCTTCTTTGTATGTAGCTAAAAATGTTTAGGAAGAATTTTTTTCCCCAACTTTTCCTTGATGAAAATTTATGTTAATAAAAGTTTGACATAAATTTTCACGCTACTGAACGTCGTGTCTGAGAATATTCTGGGAAATGCATGAAATATAATTTTTTTTTTCAGCTTTTCGCCAACATTTTAAGATGAAAAATTTTCATTTCATTTTAATGGAGAAAAAGCTGACGCAGACTGTGAAAAACTTTAATTCAATTCTATCGACTGAACATCACGACACGAGAATGGATTAATAAATTTTCACTTCCCTTCAATTGAACGCTTCGCTTCGTGTCTGAATGGAATAATTTTTATGTTAATCTCACATTGCTGCAGCATTTTTGAGAAACCTTTTCCACTATTTACGTGAAGTTTTATTGCAATGCTAATGTTGTGTGCATGGATAAAAAAGAGAATTATTTACGAGGTTTATTTCTTTCGCATTATCAAATCAATTTTTCATTCTTACAGACGACACCGACGTCGGTATTTTTCGATCTCACTTCTAAAAAACATCCCACAACATAATGGGAAGCAGCGGGTATACTTGGTAAGTAACTGAGACAGATTCCATAATGGTCTGGCTCAGATGAATGAACAACATTAAAGTGAATTAATTCTAAATTCAATTTACAGCATAAGACGAACGTTTTGCTGTCTAAATGTTTTAGTCATGGTGAGTAGATTTCATGTCACTCGCTTTACTTTACATCTACGTAATTTCGCATGCAAGCATGAATGAAATGATCCCAAAAATAGCAAAAAATATACAACAAGCTGCGTGAAAACGGAAACGAAAAAAATCACATAATTGTTTAATGCATAATAAGTAAATCGAATACGATACGATGTTGAGAAGAATCAACGAGTCAAGACTTTTGCTGTCTATGCGTGCAAAAAAAAGCACTCAATTGAATTACAATTAACGTCTGTAAAACTTTTTTTTTCTCGTCATTATCATAGATTCAAAGCAAGAAAATAAAACTAAAAAGAAATGAAAATGATTTTCAATGGACCAGAAACAAAATTGAAGAAGATTGAAACAAATTTTTGTGTGTTATTCAAGACGTGAGATGAGGTTGACTAGATTTGCTTTATTTTTATATGAATTTAGTTAAATTTGAAACAATCTTGAAAGCTTGCCAATGTTTTCATGTTTCTAGTCAACCATCAAATGAATTCATAAGAAAACTGTAAATTGAAACTTCTCTCTTCGTGTTTTCCATTTTTTTGCGGTGGACAAATGGAATAAATTGCATGTACCGTTAAATATGAAATTTTAGATTTGCTTCGGCCCTTAGATTGACGTTCAGTGAAAACTAAAAACTTTCTTAATTGTCAATTTCAGTTATGTGGTGGTCTCTTCCTTGCGATGGGACTTTGGCTGCATTTATCTAATCAAGGCTACGCAACATTCTATCCTAACCATCTTGGATTGTCAGCAGCTCCACTTTTTATGTTGATAGGCGGAATGAGCATTTTGATATCATTCTTTGGTTGTTGCGGTTCTTTCTTTGAATCACGCTGTTGTTTGGTTATTGTGAGTCATCCGGCCGTTGAGGTTAATTGACCGCCACATCTTTAATCTACAATCTTTTCATTTCATTCACAGTATTTTGCACTCATCATATTTTTGTTTTTGAGTGAGTTCATCGTTGGTGCTTTGGTGTTTGTCTTCCATAGTGGAATTTCAAGAGCTATTACAATGGACATTAAAGATGGCATTGTTAAGCACTATAATTCTACTGATCGTGGTGGAATGATTGCACCATCAGTGTCAGCAATCTGGGATAAAGTTCAACGAGAACTTCAATGTTGTGGAGTTAAATCATATGAAGATTGGTTTTACATCGAGAACTGGCCAAATCAAAAATGGGTTCCAAAATCATGTTGTCGGCCTCGGCACTCATTGTCGCCAGATCTTTACGAGGGATCAGGTTATGAAGTTGAAGACGATTGTAGGAAGTGAGTGGGATTTTTTTCTGTTTATAGCTAATTAAATTAAACAATTAATTATTTTTCTTAATAGGAAACAACGACCAGATCTTTGGTGGAATCACGGATGTGCCAAAGCTCTTCAAAATCTGCTTGTTCAGAAGCTTCACGTTGTTGGAATAGCTGCGATTGTCATAGCATTTTTCCAGGTGATTAACAACTTAATTCTTTTAAACAATGAAAGGTAATAATTTATTTTATTTTTCAGCTATTCGGTCTAATAATCAGTATGTTGCTTTTCTGCACGATAAAACATAAAAAGTGAGTCTGACACAAAATTAAATAAATTTAAGTCACATGAAGACATGAAAAATTGTTCATTTGACTTAAGTTGAGACACTCGAAACTTCTAATTCAATTTAAATAAATCAACATTCTCATGACTTTCAGAAAATCTGACACTTACAAGTCATACTCGCCAACATCGGATAATCGACAATCTTATTTAGATGATTGAGCCATGTGATTCTAATTCCGACATCGGATCATAAAAGTCGTGTTTGTGCCCAAAGATTCTTCTTTCTTTACACTTTGAATATATAAAAATACCTAAATTAAGAAACACTTTCTACTTCTCGATTTCTTCACAAAAGAAGAAGAAAAAATATAAAAAAGAAATCAATTTGTGCCAATGAGATAATCAAATAATTTTAGGATGTTGATCAAAAGAAATGACGAAGGAGAAAAACATAAACTGTAGTTAAGTTACATATTATGAATGATGAATCACATTACAATTCAATTAGAATTAATGCTTGTTTTGGAGCCAAATGAAAGCCATAAGCAATAACAATTTCTGCTGATATCATTTGGAATATTGCGCATACAAATCAATCAAATATGTTTCCATAGAAATAAATAAGACAAATAAATCTCAAACCTCTTGAACCGAATGAAAGGGAAGTTGAAACTACAAACAGTAATCAGACAAAAATTTATGCAATTTCCTATAAATAAACATTCCAAATAAACAAAATTAAGTATTTATGTATCTTGATATCTTTCTCGATGCTCCAACAAATGCCCCTGGTTTTGATTAAAGCAAATTATATATAAAAAAAGTTCATGCGCTGATTAGAATTATTTTTAAAGCAATTAATTTGTGAAATTATACAAGAAAAGAAGAAAAAAACTGATAAGAAAATGAAGTGACAATTAAATTGTAATTTATTTTAAATAAAGAGAAATCAAATAAACGAGAATAAAGTTTAAACAACTCATTGTTTTAAAATAAGTAACGAAATGAAAGGAAATTGTGTTGGCGGTGTAAGCATCAAGTCCACTGTCTATTATTAAAGCACAAACTTCCTAATTTCGTACTCGAAGGGAAAAAAATCGTCAATTTTAAGTGGTCCATGCGTAACTAGATTAATTCGTTTATTCATCAATTAGAGACGCTGACAGAAAATTAACATACAGAGAATGATTTTGTTTTTGTCTTTTAAAGGCAAGCAGAATAATTGAATAATTAAGAATTTATTTACAAAAGCAATTCAGACAAGAGCGAGAGTTTTTTGTGAATGAAAATTTTAATTTAAATTCTTAAATGATGTTTGGTCGAATGGAAAATTTTGTGACGTACTTTGGTAACGTTCCAAACAATTCTGTGAATCCACGAATGTCACGACTGATGGCTTACAAAGACTTTTGTTATTTAGAATAATTTGTCCGAGAACGAACTTTGAATTAATTGACCTTGGCCAACTAACCCCGACTTCACTCTCGCTGGCTTAATAATAATTAAAAATAATAATAATTATAAATATCTCGAATTAATTTCCAACTGGCTGTTAACTAACTTTCTTATGTACATTGAATGCATCATCACTGAATTAATTAAAGTTGGTAAGATTGTGAATCAAGTAAATCACTTTAATCATAGCGTTTATTTCTGTAAACCAACAATTTTTGCGCCAATACTATTCAACGCTGCGGTACCTGATGTCACAATTGTTTGCACTGCATTTTGTGGCGTCTGTTAAAGTTTATATACATTATTAACAATCATAAACGCTAGTTTTGGATGTAAATATTTACCTCTAATACTTTATTTATAATTTTTGACACTGCCGACATCGCTCCAACAACTAGACGCTTCCAGCCTTGAAGATTTTCACCATTGTTTCCGAACTTCTCTGATTCTTCAATGTTGTCGACAACAGGTTGACTCTGACACAAACACAAATTTATTTTTTTCTTAAATGCAACAGTGCGATTAAAATTATTACACAATTTTGCTTACGTTAAAAACTTCCGAAGCTTTTTTCTGAGGCACTTCATAAATCGTGTCAATTTTTGATCCATAACCCTCATGTTCTAATATAGCATTGTCACTGTCAATTGGATTATCGAAAGGTATCTGATGTGGTGCCTGAAACGAAAGTTTTCTTAAGATTGTACAGAATTTTAAAATAAATTTATTATTATACATCCAAGCCATTATAATTTTGTTCCTGCAATCTAACAGCAGCTGCTATTTCACTTGCACTTTGTGGAAAGCAATAAATTCCAACATTCATCAATTGGATTAATAAAATCAATTCTGTAAACTTCATGTTTCCAGAATGTTTTAACACTTTAAATTAAATTTAAAAGAACAACTATTCACGTTAAAAACAATCGGCACACTAAACAAGAAAACCAGATTAAAGAAGTTTACAGGTGACCAACCATTGAATGATGTAATAATGTTAAAACTTTCACTTGCACACGTAAAGTTAAATTTAAGTTAATATTGGAAGAAGGCGTGTTAACAAATGGTATAACACAAAGTAATGATAGAGGATTAATAGTGTGAGAGCAACAGATTTTAAATTACACGCTTGTAGATTGTAATTTGTGCAAGCTTTTTTTGTGTTTCACAGTTCCAAGTTCAACATATAAATAACGGTAGTTAAACTTCTCAAATGTTGATATCTATCCAACATTAATCTGACTTATGCAACAAGCAATACACGAAAAAACTTTCATAGTCATTTTCATTTTATTCTATTGAATTCAATAGCGAGTGGTTAAAACGAACAATATAATTGAATCTTCATAATACATATTTCATCAATAACTCAAATATCTGCATCATCGATTTTTATTCCTTTCTATAGATTGATTCATATGCACAGATGAGCATAATCTCAAGCAATACTTGAGGGTTTTCTGTTTCAATATTTCAAATTGGATCCATGATATTAAACTTCTCAATCCTCTTAGTATTCACCGCTGAGACGCTTGATTTTCTCTGACTTTCATCCGCCCCTCAGGCATCTACCATAAGTAGATTTGATGTTGCAAAATCTGATTGTGACAGTTTAGATTGACACCCTCTACGATTAAATTATATTACGCTTTTGTTTTTAACATTCATGCGTGTTTCATTCCCTAAACTCACTTAGCAGGAAAGGGAAATAGATGTAAAATAAGCACCCATCTCAAAATCCTTCCTTTAAACAACTCGTGAACATCATTTTCAATAGCTTTTCGTGAACAGTTTTATTGGATACAAATCTGAAACCATACGAACAGCTTTCCAAGTCTGAATGTCAAAAACGAAAAGAAAGAATCAATTAGGTAAGACGAATAGATTAAGTAGTCTTAATCATCTGTCACGTATGATTATAGTTGAAATCCTATCTTAATTCAAAAGACTCAATTGCTGGAAGAGACATATTTACGTGAATGGAAATTGAGATGTGAATCATTTCCTTTACGTGAATCACGTTACGTTTCGTATGTTATCAACGTTACGTCAACTTTATATTCTCTCAACTTCAACATTTTCGCTCTCACGTCAATAACTTGAGCATAGAAATTGTTCACACGTTAAACTCAACAACATGAGGGAATCTGAGATATTACGCTTGGCATTGTTCCAACTTGTGGTGCTTTACGATTTTATTTCCCATATTCTTCAAAGCCTTTTTATTGATTCACGACCCCCGACAGAGTTCAAAAGCATTAATGCCAAACTGCAAATCATGTTACTATTTCATTGCTGTTGCTTGTTCATTTCCTTTCTTCTCCCCTTTTCGGCGAAATAATTCTTCATGAAATTGGATGTGCAGATTATGAAGGGGAGAAATAAATAAAAAGTTTTCATGCGCCGTTTAACTTCTCATGGACACAGGAATGGTAAGAAAGTGGGTCGTTAAAACACTTTTTTCCTGCCATTGTGTAAAGGAGTCGGAACAAAATATTTATTTGATTAATTGTTTGCAGAAAAGTCGTGAAAATAATAAAACTTGAGGAATTGGCATTGTTGAGTACTCGTAGCCTTAATGGTCCGAAATTTCATAATAAAACTTCATGTTCCAAATATAAACATAAATAAATGAAGGAAACGGGAACAAGAGAAGAGCTTGACTTAATGGTTTTCATTTTTGCTTGATTAAATCAAATGAATTTTGATGTTTCATGCTGTAAAATCGTTTAAAGCAGGAACAGTCTCATTTAATCGTTAAATCATTTAATTATCCGAAGGAAATATCAATCGAAAGTTTTTTTTATGCTGTAATAAATTTAAGAGCTGCTTCTTGAATTGGAAATGAAATGAAGTGAAATGAAATTCGATTGATTAAAGTTTAATGCCTACACGTGACATTTCAGCTGTTAAAAATTCTTTGAATATAATTATAGAAAAGCTTTCAAATGTAATTACTTTTTTAACGAGCTAATAAATCGATCAAGATCAATAATTAAAATTGAAGATCATTTCGTTTTCCAAGTACAACATTATTGAAACTTTCAATATTTACTTGACTTCATTTTTCCCAAAAAAAAATTAAAGTTTTTGGATTTGTCAATGCATAACGCAACTCCTTTTGAAACGAATCATCGCTAACTTTTTCAACAAACACACACTCGATATAAAAATGAAATTACAAATACTTACCGGCATCAGTTCATTTCTAACTATCATTTCAACAAGACGTTCAAAAATGTTCAAATTTACTGTAATCTTATTTGTAGTGATGACACTCAGCGAAGTGTTTAGTTTTCCGCAACAACAACCTTTAGACCAGCAAAATTATCAGCAACAACAAGCTTTCCAACAGCCTCGTAATTCACAACAGCAACAACAACAGCAATACTCAAATAGTCCCGCAATTCCGATTGTTTCTCAAACTCAGACACTTGACGGAAGCGGAAATTTCAACTACGCTTTTGAAACTGCTGATGGTATCAGAGAGGAAGGAAGTGGACAGCTTAAAAGTCTCAGAGTTCCCCAAGTTGATCCATCAACCGGACAAGTTGTAGGTGAAACAGAAGGTCAAGGAATTGTTCAACAAGGCAGATACTCCTACACAGCCCCAGACGGCCAACAAATTGAAGTCACTTACATTGCTGATGAAAACGGTTTCCAACCACAAGGTAAGACATTGACATTGAACTTAAAAATTATTAAGTAACTAAACATCATTTCTTTTAAGGTGCACATCTTCCAGTTCCACCTGCACCGCAAGTGTAAACTTTACAACACTCAGCTTTTCTCTATTTAATCGAGTTACAAAAGATTATCAAATAAAAAAAAATCTTTAAGAAATTCACACTTTAACTTGTCTTCTCTTTATGTTTTATCACACCTCGACGTCTAGCTTCAACAGAAATTTCATAACAAGGCTCACAAATAGCAGCAAATAAGTTGCAATTGAAAGTTTACTTGCTCAGCTCATTGAAGTTATTGCGAAATGTAAACATCAAGTCAAGATGAATTTATGATTTTTTTTTTCAGATTTATTTTTATGACAGTTTGAAAACATAAATTAATGTAATAAATTTCAAGCTTTCCTCGGTAGGAATGAGGATGCCAACAGCAACAGACAATCTTGTCAATTTTTTTTTTAATCAAGATTCTTTGTTATGTTTTGCATCATTTCTTCTGATGATGATGTTGAAAACAAGAAATGATGATGATGATTATCTTGTGCCATGGAAGATTGATAACAAGAAAGAGATTAATTTGTCAGTGAGTGTTGATTTGTTGAAGTAATTTCTGTGAGTCATAACATTTACGTCAAGGTGTAATGGAAAGCTTGAATAAAGATCGATTACCTTCATTTAGAAACTGTGGAAAGAAGCATTCAGATGGTGATGATAATGGATACGACTCGACTACCATGGAAAGCAGAAAATCTTTTTCCACTTATCTGAAAAATAAATGAACTCAGTCTGAGTATCTATTGAAGTATGAAGAAAGGTCCTTGAAGCTAAGCTTTTTATATTCAGAGTTCGGTGAAAATATTGTTGTTAAAATTGTCGAAAATTAAAAGTTCAAGCACGTAAACCAAAATAAAAAAAAACTGAAGCAGTTCTCACTTTGACTCGAAATTCATGTATATTTGTTCACGTAATTGTAATTTGATTAAAAACAAAAATTGCAATCGCAACATCAAAGCATGAATTTCATTTGAATTTGAGTTTTACTTTTAATTTACAATCGTTCTCGTCTTTACCCTCTTGATGATGCTGTTTTTTGTCTTCTTTTTCTGCTGACTCCCAGTTTATTGTGATTTTGTTTTTCAATTAAAATTTTCTGACTCTGCTAAAATTGAATTTCTGTAAAGAAAACAGAAAATATATGTGAAATCTTTCGATAGAAATTTCGTTAGAAAAGGTCCTTGAAAAAGAGAGAAAGAGGGAGAGAGAGATGTGTTTCAGATTAAGTTGGCCAATGAGTTCTTCTACAAACCTGAATAAAAACAAAGCAGGTTTCAAGATGCTTTTAACAAATTGTTTTCCACCTTTTTGTTCTTATCATCAAAAGCTTCAACACAATGAATTTATTTTCTTTTCTCTCTTTTCAAATAAAGAACCAACGATTTGCCAAAAGATATGAAGACTCAACAAAAGGAATATCATTTGATAAACCCGCATTAAAAAAATAAATTAGGTGATATCATTTCTAAGCAGATAAAAGAAGAAAATTATTTTTTTCGTTCACTTTCGAATAAAGTATGAAATAAATGACGATTCTGGTTGAGACTTCTGTTAAAGTTCACACATATTCAAGTCATTTTATTCAAATGTCATCGTTAGAGTGCTATGAAATTAGAGTATTGTAATTGACACATAATCACAGCTAATTTCTACTTAGAATCAAATTAAATATTTACCAATAAATGATATCAAAACATCGATCCATGCAATCTTTTTAAAACATTTAATAAAAACTTTCAACAGAATAAAAATGTTAATCATAGAATTGAAGATTGGATTTTCTTATTTATTCTTAAATTAGTGTTTAAGTCATCTTATAATATCTTTTCTTCTAATTAAAGCATACAATATTTATATGACTGACTCATTGAAAACTTCTGTTAAAGTTCACACATAAAGTAATTTTATTCGAATATCAACGTGTATTAGCTGAAATCGGGCTATTCTAATTGACACATAATCACAGCTCATTTCAAGAATCAAATTAAATATTTAGCGATTCAGTAATCTGTATAAATTGTCAAGGGATGTTAAAGACTTGGACTATTTGTTATGCATTAATTGTTTCATAAGTTATCACTGCTACGTGAAAATAATATAAATCAAAGATGAATGCGTGGGTGGAGTTAATTGTTGTGACATGGTATGCCATACCATACTGCTATAATTATGGCTGAATATCGATTAAATAGATAAATGTTCCAAAGGATTTGACCTAATTTTTCTTAATAATATTAAGGGCGCAAACTTTCCTTTTCTATTTAAGTATTTAATGAGACTTCAACTTCACTCATCAGCGGTTTTAAACTTTTTAATTGAGTCTTCAGGCAACAATGTTTTACCTTTGTCAAGTCATCAAGTGTCAGAATTAATTCAGAAATCTCTACTTACACATTTTCTTCTGAAGTTACTTTAAGATATTTTTAATTATCTGTTTAAATTTTATGCATTCAATTACAAGCAGGTGTTGTTAGTAAGTGTAATTATATTTACGGTAACTGTTGGTAGCTTTCAAGATTGTTGTGTTGAGAATCTGGCTGAATATCATAACAAATTCGAAATTATTCGTAGAAAGATAAAATTTACACAAAGCTCAGGTGGTTCATTACACCAAAATCCCTTTTTTAATTATTAACAACAGCAAACACTCATCTAATTGAAATGAATGAATAATGAATAAACATCTAAAGGGAAATGCAAAAAAAAAGTGATGACCTGCGATTTTTCACGATTTATTCGATTTTTAAAATGTTTTTGTGAGTAAATTTGAAGTTAATGGAAAAATTAAATTCTGCAAAGTTTCCAATTTCTCTTTGAGAATAAATTGATTGTTCATTTCTGCAGTAAATACTGAAAATAAATCTTTTATAAATTAGATATTCAAATAACCCTGATTGATTTATAAACTCAATACGAGTAGGCAACATCAAGTATCCATTTTGCTATGCTTTTGTAATCTTTTCCTTCCTAATTCTAATTCAAGTTTGTCGTATAATTTTTTCCTCGAATCTTCCTGAATAAACCTTTTTCTGATTATGTATACAGCATTTGCCAAATTTATTCCACATTTAGGTAACCAAATCCGATTATCAAGTAAGAACTTTTTGTTATCGAATACCAACCTTTAGATTTAAAAACGCAATAAATGGTAGCGATTAATGAAAAGGTTTGCGAATTTTTTTTGACATTTTTTACATCACGTTCTCAGCATTTTGTTAAGAATTATTCCATTCACAACCCTTTTTAAATTATTTGAAAGCTTTTTTATGAAGCTTCCCGCTTAAACAATTTAAATACGGTAAGTGCATCAAAATTTAAACCTTTCGAATACCAAGCTTAATGGAATGGTTAAAATGCTTTCAATTTGTTTTAGAATTTGTTTTAAATCGCTTTAAATTTTCCATGGCAACTCAATTTATTGAAATTGCAAAACGCTTTTGTACAACACAATTTACTTCATTTGCATAGATTATTTAATTTATTAATCAATGAGTTCAAATATTTTTAATTATCTTCATCCTTATAAATCTTTCTTTTTGCTCTCACAGCAATTGAAATTTAATTTAAAAACTTCCATAATATTTCAAGAAATCTGTTTGAAGTTTTATTCGAATGCTTTTGTACATTAGTTTTATACTTTGGTTTCTGTTTTTCAATTGCCATAAGATGTGGCATTTGAATTTTAAGTGAACTTTATTTGACAAAAGATATTCTACAGAATGAAACGAATTAAATTAGCAAGTTGAAGTGAAACATGAATTCATTAAAAATGACAAAATTCTGGACCGAGTCTTGGTGATGGTGACAAACTTTATTTATTCGGAACTCTGAATTAAAAGCGATAAAGAAAGTGATAAAGAAAGTGATGAAAATGGAAAGGCCAAAGTGAAAAATGTTGGTGTATTGTCTGATTTGATGTACTGGAGTAATTTTCAGACGTCTCTGGTTGTGAATTATCGTCATGAACTCAGTAACAAAGAAAGCAACATTTTCATTCAAAGTCAGTGGCTTTAAACTAGATGGAAGCCTTGAATTGTGTTTATTTATCTTCCGGTTTCCAGTCTCCGATCCATTTATAAATCGGTGTCCTGATTTCTCATTGAATTTTAAATTTATATTCACGGTCAAGATTTTTTTCCGAAAAATTGAACTTATTGATCTTGGGAGTTTTATTTATGTAAATATTTAATTTTTAAGCTTTAAATGGAGTGAAATCGAAATGACAAGGAAGCTATTTCGTTTTTTTTTTAATTTTCGACTGAAAACATGAATTTTCAATTCAGCATAAAATAAAATATGATATTAAACAATTGTTGTATATGCTTATGCATCGCATAACTACACAAAAACGATGGCATTATTAAAACGAGTTGAAAAGCCATTCATTCTCATTGAATGTTCAGTTTATCACTTGGTAACATAAATTTTATTGCTTTGTTTTCCGAACGAAAATTATTTTATAGTTTCCAGTTTTGCACTAGACAAGTTTCAAATGAATATTTTCATAGCAAACTCTAAGATAAATATTTTTCCATTTGCCACGAGAAAAAAAAATTGAATTGATGTGAAAAAGATTTTATTTATGTATCAATATAAAATTATTTTATTTTTTTCACATGAGCACCAATGAATGTCGATTACAGGTGGATAGATCAATAAACAATTTATACATCTATGTTCAACTACAATATCATTTTAATGAACTTCCATTCAGTAGATAAATTAATTTTCCTGTACATTTGTGATAAAAACTTTAATTTCATCCCGGAAGAAGTTCCCTTGCTGATAGACTTTGTTTTGTTATTGATAACAACAATTATTTATGAGTCCAACTTTTGTCTGTTTCCATCTCTCTCTCCAATAATAAACTCTTAATTAAGGAAACTTTTGCTGCTTTATGTTAGCGTTGTAGAAGTTTTGGTTTTAGGAAAACTGGGAAAATAATTAATATTTTTATTTACTTAAAATTTGTACCCTTCATCGGATGCTTCAAGTTGAATTCGACTGATTTTTTACCGGGAAAGTTGCCGATCTTTACAAACAATTTAATTGCGCTATGTTTACTTCATAGCTCCTTCATCATATTATCTTTCTTTATGTCTTTCTTTTTCAATATTTTCACAATCAGCACATCCTTAAATTTATGGCTTTTCTTCCTTTCTTGGTCGAGAAATAATACTTTGGAGATTATTTAATAGCACGCCTAAGTTTTCTGGTTTCCTTTCACCGTTACTCAAGTCATCGTTGATAAACGTTTTTTATTGATTATTTACAGACAAAGCAAAATATATTTACGACTATTTAATGTTTTTGATAAAAACAGAACTTTTCGGTTTATTTCATTGCTTTTTTAATATTAGAAAATTTGTTGATTTATCGCATGAGAATAACTGTGAAGATTCTATTGACGATGATGACTAATAGGTCATGTTTAATCTATTCAAAGTTTGTATTTTTCACATCACATGTGCCATAATTACCTCAACAAAATCAAATATTTGTATGACTGTTAATTATGCTTCAAAGTTTAAACATTACACTTCACTCATTTTCACAGATTATTTGACGCAACACTTGAAGATTTTAATATCTTCAATAGATTTAAAATCTGGTGGGAGGCAGCGAATTGTGCAAATATTACTTAACGCTTGACTTCTTATTTGGAGGCAAAGTCAAAACTTTCTTTCATTTCAATAAACTCATGCGTCGCATTTCACTTTGATGATTTCCTGATTTACTTCCACACATTCAATTTAATTGAATTGTCACTGATAGCTGATGAATCTGTCAAGATTTATATTTTTAGCATTTATTTATAACCTTGCTCGAATTCAGTTTGCACAAAAATGATAAAAGCTTTGGAACATCATTAACAATTAACACAACTTTGCAAATACAGCTGATGTAACCTTTTCAAAGAATCACCAAAAAGTTGCTAATTAGTAGTTTTGATCGTAGTTGGAAATTTTCGTTTCGGTATAAAAGTAAATTGATAAACTTGTCAACCATTCAGTTTTTGTTGATCGATTGAGCTGTCAAGACGTTTAAGTAAAAGTTGTGTCAAAATGTTCAAGTTTACTTCAATTTTCTTCTCAATGCTTGTCGTGCATAACGCCGTTGCACGTCCTCAAACACCTCCACAACCAGCAGCTTCAAGTGGACCCACAGCTTCCATAGTCTCATCATCTCAATCAGATGACGGAAATGGCACATTCGCATATGCTTTCGAAACAAGCGATGGAACAAAGCAAGAAGCCAGCGGACAATTGAAAAGTTTTAAAGTTCCCGATTATGATGCAAATGGACAAGCTTCAGGCCAAAGAGATGATTCAGGAGTTGTCATCCAAGGAAGTTACTCATACATTGCACCCGATGGACAAACATATGAAGTGAAATATATCGCAGATGAAAATGGATTCCAACCGCAAGGTAAATTTAAATCGTTAATATTTATCACTTCCATTATTTCATCGAACATTTCTGTTTCCCAGGAGCACACATTCCCTCTGCTGGTGGAGCTCCACCTCAACAAGAACAGCAACAACAACAATAGTCGTCTCATAAATAAACTACAAATCTAAATAAAAGTGTATATAAAATATAAGTGAAATAAAAGTGGATTTGAAGAAGATTTTCCAAAGAAAACATTTGGGATTTACATTTGCTGAAAAAACAAAACCGGAAGTAACTTAAATTTCAGATCTTTCCGAAGGAAGTTGAAATATTTCTCGTACAAATAAAAGCAAGTTTAATTACTTTTAAATAGCCTTGAAGATTCTTCATTAAATATCTTTGACAATGTCAGTAAATATTTTTTATTTGTCCCAAGACCTGACAAGTTGTCACTGCTTAAAACTAACGATAGTGCTGCGTAAATCTTTCATTATAATCGAAGAGAGGGGAGAAGTCTTATTTGTTACCTTCTTGTGAATTTTAAGTAACTGTGTGAGTATAATCTTATGTTGGGATAATATTACGATTTATGAAAGCTTTTATTCTCTCTTCTATATCCTTTTTCCCTTAGCAGCTATTCATTCGCTTACAATGCGAGTAATAAATTTGCAAAATTATAACGATGCTTGTGTGAATACTTACATGTAAGCATGAAAGGTGCTCGCAAAAATTCCTTTCTCGCTTTTATTCACGTGAAAATGGTTCAATGAGAAGGAAGCGAAAAGAAGCTCATGGTAAGCNCACTCCATAATGGATTTAAAAATATTAGGTGAGAATAGATATGCGCGAAGTAGAGCTGGTATGCAAGTTGGATATTCATCGAATGAATTGTTCTTTTTATAGCAAAAGTCATAGAAAGACATTTGTTGTAGATACCCTGGACGTGATCATCAAAATTGAGTTTGTCATCAAGCACAAGACCAAGAGTCTTGTACTTACTTACTCTTTCAATTTTGTGATTTCTACAATAAATGTTAAGATTGAAGGTATCAAAACATGGTATCGATTTTCTCCCTTTGAAAATCATATATTTGGTTTTCGTGAGATTTACATCAAGGAACAAAGCATTCAGAAATGTTGTTATTTTAATCAAATCCTCTTCTATTAGTGCTGATAATTCAGCCAAAGAGTCAGCACTGTAAACAATCGAAGAGTCATCTGCATACAGTAATACTTGGCCATTAAGTGCTAGATGAAAGATATCATTTATATAGAAAGTGAAAGCACTTGGTCCCAAGACTGAACCTTGAAAAACTCCATTGAGTATATTTAATTCCGGACTAATGAAACCATTCAAATGTGTAACTTGCTTTCTATCAGAAAAATACGATTGAAAGAGTTTAACATAATTGCGAGGGAGGTGTAATTTTTCTATTTTCTTTAATAATAATTCATGATTTACACAATCAAAAGCCTTCGAAATGTCCAGAAATAGAGCAGCAGTGAATTTATTACTTTCGATTCTATTGTAAACAGAACTAAGAAAATGTACTAACGCAGTTTCTGTATTAGAGTTACTAACAAAACCAAATTGTGACTCGTTAATTATTTTATTCAGTGTGAGATGATTCTGCCAACGACTCAAGATAGTTGATTCAAATACTTTGGAGAAAATAGGAAGGATGGCTATGGGTCGATAATTTTTCAAGTCCGACTTATCACCACTTAAAGTTGTCACTGCTTAAAACTAACGATAGTGCTGCGTAAATCTTTCATTATAATCGAAGAGAGGGGAGAAGTCTTATTTGTTACCTTCTTGTGAATTTTAAGTAACTGTGTGAGTATAATCTTATGTTGGGATAATATTACGATTTATGAAAGCTTTTATTCTCTCTTCTATATCCTTTTTCCCTTAGCAGCTATTCATTCGCTTACAATGCGAGTAATAAATTTGCAAAATTATAACGATGCTTGTGTGAATACTTACATGTAAGCATGAAAGGTGCTCGCAAAAATTCCTTTCTCGCTTTTATTCACGTGAAAATGGTTCAATGAGAAGGAAGCGAAAAGAAGCTCATGGTAAGCGTTATCAAATAATTAATGGATGTTATGGCAACCACAGCAGAAGCAATCTTATTTAGAGCTTGCTAGTTGTTTTTTCCACGTCAACGTCAAAAGTGCTTTGTCTTTGTTTGAAGCTTAAAAACTCGCATCAACAACTTTTGACGGTGATGGAGACTGTCACAGTAAATATAAAAGTTTTGATGAGAGTTTTATGAGCATCACAGAGGGTAAGTTTTGTTATTGAGGAACATTCTTAGCGATGGAATTGTTTGACATTTAATAAAATACGTCATTAAAGTAGCTTTTTGTTCTTATTTTCACAACTGGAGGTTGTGTATTTATAAATGTTGTTCAATGTAGGAAAGAGATGTGAAAATGTTGATAAAAGAATTTCACAGAAAAGGTGAGTTATGCTAAATTAATGTCTTCTTGTTCTCAGATACTTTCATACACAAATTTGACATTTCTTAGATAATGTTTATGTACATTAAAAAGCTTTCAAATGAGTTGAAGGTGATTTAATCGTTTTTAAAACAATTCCTAGGTTCAGAACAAACAATTGACTAACAATATGAAAAGATTTCCATTAAAATATTTAAAAAAATTATAGAAAATCAGCCTTTTATTCCAGGTACTTTGAAGTTTTAAACTTTCAGTATGAATAAATTTTAAAATTTTTAAGTTAATTCATAAAAAAATAGGTGGTAAAAAAACTTCTTTTACTAAAAGAAACATAAAAATTTTAAAAATAGTTAACGAAGTTCATGACATTTTTAGAGCTCTTTAAATCATTTTAATAACTTTCCTTTAAAGTTAATTAAACGAACAATCTCAATGGAAGGTTTCTTAATTTAATATTTATGAATAAAAGGAAAGTTTATCATAATAAATCTTTCATTGGAAGTTTTGTTTGCTATAATTTATGGAAAATCAATTCAAATGAAAATTAGAAACAATAATTTGATTCGAACTTTTCTCTTTATTTTACAAATGATACAAATGTTATCCGGATACATCTTTGTTTATTATCTACAAGCGAACAAACAAACACAAAATATTTATGTTCCCACCTTAGAAAAAAGAAAGAAAAGTTTTACGGAACTCATGAAATTAGAATTGAAAACAGCAATGTTCAAGCAGTTGAATTTTAGCAACATCATTGTAAGTGCAATCATCAATTTTATTTTATTTTTCTTTAATGGAAAAACTTTTCCCATCGCTTCAACAAATTTAATCTGCGTCAACAATAAAAACAATGAACAAAAAAGCACCTTGTTGAAAGTTGTGTTCATATTACGTTATGGTCTCATTGTTTCTGGCTTAAAAGGTCTGCAAGGCTTGAGAATTATTATTATGGAGTCCGATTTAAAAGAATTTTGTGAGTGAAATTCGCTGTTTTTATTTTTAAATTATACATTCCAAAGATTAAAGCTGAATAATACATTAACGATGATGGTTTAGAAATATTTTAATAACATGCTTTCAAAATTATTTGCTAATTTAAAGATTCATTTGCTTATGTGTTACATCGAGACTCGACGTCGTTTCCCTTGTTAAACCCAAAGTTTACTCAAATCCCTGTCTGGAAAGAAGATTAACAGATTCAAATTAATTGCTTCAGCTTTAGACATATTGCATTCGTTGCTTTTCAATGTCTCGTATTCTATGTAATCGCATTTCATCCTTTGATTGCGAAGGGGTGGAGACGAAGCTTTGTCTCTTTAAATCTCTGAACTTGGTAAATATTGATATTGTGGTCAGCATGAAAATCTATTTTTTTGTTCGTACCATTGTCGTAATAGTTACGGCTGTTGTTTTCATGACTTTTTTTTTGTTTAGTCAATAAGAAAATGGAAACATAAAAGTAGAGAAGGAAAAAAATCTATTTAAATGCTGGTGGAAATTTGCTTTAGTCTTGCAAAAATAAAAGAATAAAACCAAATAAAGGTAATAAGTTTCACTTGCCCGTGAAATTTTTATTTTTATCGTTCAAATGACTTGCACAGGGGAAAATATGATTCATTGTTAAGAGGGAGTTAAAATCACTGTAGCATAGCAGCGCTTTGTTAACATTTTATTTGACTCTTACAGACATTCTTTGGCAATGGCACTGCTACATTAGTAAAGTTTTCAGTTCTTTAGATGGCGACATGACAGAGGGAAAAAGTAATCCCAGCCATTTGTTATGTTGGAAAAAGAGGAAACTGAATAAAAAAAAATGAATGTGATTGCGTTGTTTTGCATCGGAAAGCGAGAAAATGAAACTGTTTCTATCTTTAACACGAAGAAGAATTTGTTTTCTCATTTTATCATGTTTTTTCCCTTAAGTTTAAATTTTATCTTCCACTTGTAGATCAACAATTTCAAAAAACAACGAGATGATGAAAAGTTGAGGTCGTTAACCAGACATTGGCTGTATTAGCATTTTATAGAGCAGAGATTGAAGCAGCAGAATTCTATCTGATTTTCAATTAAGAGAAGATTTCTGATACTTTTTGACTGAAATCCTTCAAGAAGCTTTTGATCCCAAGGAAAGAATGGACGTTCCTTACAAACCAAACCTACGCAGAAGCTCAACTTACATTCTAAATAAAATGCAAAAAATTTTCATCAAAAAGTATTTCATCAACTTTTTTCTTCTCTCCTTCTCTTTCTTTATCCCCTTGTCGAAGCTCGTTATCTTACGAAGCTCAAATCCTTGTGGAAAAATTGGAAAGGATAAGATTGAGATTTTCCTTTCACCTGCTACAATCATCGTTTCTACGAGGATTTAAAAGCTTTATAGCAAGCGAAGTGAATATTTTCTCAACATTCTAAAATTGCACAAAGAATCAATAAGTTTTGGGGAAAATGGGAAAATAAAAAGTTCACCAGCTAACTGTGAAGACAACTAAGTACGAATGAATTTGGGGATTAAGCTTAAAGAAGATATTTTAGAAAGCGTAATAGGATTTTCAACTTCCTAACACGATCACGATGCAACACTACAATAAAATCCGGATAGGAAATTTTTAATCTCGTTGTCAGTTTAGGTCTGTTGAAAGTTTAAATAATAATTCAACCTAATCTCTTCCACTTACGTATTATCGCATAAGGCAACCAATAGATAAATAAGGAAAATGTCTTTCCTTTAGTTATGCTAAAGAAGTCGCATAAGTTAAATATCTGCTTTATTTTCCTTGAATAAGATTTGACATTTTCTTTTTCAACGCCAATGCTTTCAGAGTGGAAACTTATTCAGGACTAAGTTCTATCAAAATACACATAAAGAAGAGTTAAGACTTCGAAATAATAAAGAAAAAGAAGTTTTTCCTTGGAGAGTGTTGATCTAAAGAAGGAAATGGCTTGAATTTCCATGAAATTTGAATTCTTCGAATAAGTATTCGAGATGGGGGATAGAAAAAAATTTAAATTGAACCGTTGGCTCAAGCATTAATCTTAAATTATAATAGCAATTACTTACTTGCTGGCTTTTTATTTTTTTCAAAATTATTTCTTTGTCAATTTGTAGAATAATTTTCATATGCAATGACGACACACAAATTGATGTTAGCTTGCAGAAAATATAAAGAAACACATTGGTGAAAATAAATAAGAAAACACTCAAGCAAGCAAGCTGTTTCAATGATCGAGTCGTTTCGCATTATTCACTGAATGTATGCTTAAGAAAGCTTATTGCATTGAACAGAAGCTCTTTTTTTATTAAGGAGAGGAAATAAAACCACCACTTGTTCCGAGTTTGAAAGCTTTATTTCAAAGCGAGAATTTATTGTCTGCTTTAAAGCCATTTCTGTCACAAACAAAATATATATCTACATAACTACCTGCATGCAGCATGCACACTCTCAGCTTTCAAAAGCTACTGCATACGCTCATTTACATAAATAAATATCTATAGAAATTTTCTATCTAATGCAGTCATTTTTATGCAATTTAAGCAGAAATTTCTGTTCTGAAAGCACTCATAAAACCAAGTGTGCACCTTCGATTTGAGTGCTTTCTGTGAGCATATGCAAATTTTCAATTCTCACTGAAGAATGTTTCGTTTAAGCTTTGGATGGTGTGCAGGTTGTGGCCTGGGATCAATTTGAGATTTCTCTTCCACTTGTCGACACAATGATTGATTTCAATTGAACTTCATTGAAAAACCAAACGAAATGTTCATGCTTAAACATGTCAGCGTTTCTCAAAATACATGAACATAGGTTTTACTCCATGACGTCAAACGGTTAGTCTCCTAAAGAACAGAAGCAAGCAAGGTTTCGAAATGAGATTGTGAATGTCAGATTTCTGTCGAAAATCATTTATGGCGTATATCAAAACATCATCCTGGGATAAAACCTGACAGTTGGTGAATGAAAATTTTATAAATTGACGATAACACTGATGCATTTTTCTTCCTTTTAAATTTTTTTCTTTTTTTTTCGTTTACCCAAAACTTCCCAGACATTTTATCAGTCGAACTTTGTTACGGTAACTTCTTGTACGAGCAGGGAAAATGAGATTTCTGACTTGCTTGTGAAAGTTTTTCCTCCCTTTTTCTTTACAAATTTAGAATTGAATTGGTTTCGGGGGGATCGAGCATGTCAGAGGCGATGATTGAATTTCATCGCATGACATTGAGTGTTCTAGATATAAATATGTATGTGAAGGATGTAGACACTGAATCACTTAAGTATTTATTTTGAGGAATTTCTCAATTTAGGGTATCAAATGTCGTAAATTGAGAGGAAAGTTCAGTGAATATCTAAAAAAAGAGCTTTTTGCGGAAAGGTGACTTTGATGAATAAGTTTGCATGGAGAATTTTCCGCTAACAGCATATGCTAAGCTCAACTTTCAACATCATAACTTGAGGTATAATAAAGTTTGATAAATTGAAGACGAATTTTCATCCAACAAGTAAAAAATGAATGAAAATGTGATGAAGATTAAATCATCATTTATTATAAGAAATAAGAAATTCTTTTCTATTTTCATTTCAGACACTGATGCAGGTTTTATGCTTTCATGCATTGAATAAACCATATGTGCACTTTTTAACATTAGATATTATCTCGAAGCAAAGAAAGAAAGAAAGAAAGAAAGTTCATTAATCTTATTGAATTTGAAATGATGCCATGAACATTGTTCGAACGAACGCTTAAAGACCGGTTCGGTTGTTATCAAATAACAAATTTTACTGCAAAAGCACTTTAGAGTTGTTCCGTGATTAGCCTAACAATTTGATCACATGACGCAATGCAGTAAGTTCTCACGTGTCTTACAAATATCTATTAAAACACCTTTTAACAATCTTCAACATCTTACGTGATACATTTGAGTGTTTTCCCATTCACTCCCCCTTATAATCGTTATTTTTGTGATGTTTTTCTTTATTTTCTTATTCTATTTCCATTATATTTGCTTCCCTTCTTCGGAAAACCATCGTAAAAAATGATATTGCGAACGTGAGTGGGAATTGATGATATCTATCTAGAGCCGACTAACGAATATTTTTATCTTTATCGACGGTCATTAGTTTTCATATCATAGGCTTGTGAAAGGTAAAAAGTTTATGAGAAATAAAGAGTGAGGAAAATAACTTGCTAATCGTGAATTTAATGTTCATAATGTCACAAAATTTTATCTTTATTCATACCTCAGAAGTCTTTATAGCGAAATTTATATTAAAAAACAGAAAAAGAAAAGAAAACAAACTCAGCCGAATTTCATTGAAATGTCGTCTTCTTTTGAAGTGAAAAAGTTCGCTTTTCCCTTTTCTTTATTATTTCTTTTTTTATTATTTTATCAGATATCACCCTCTTCATAAAGACTTCCATTAAAAAGGACAGAAAGAAAATCGATTTAAGGAAATTAAGGAAAGAACATGAAATGAAAGTGGAAATGTTAAAGCGCTTGAAGGGATTTTTCATTTGATTGCAATTGTTTCACTTCACGATTTCGCTTGAATACAAATCGGAATTAGGGAAATGGAAATGGTAAGAGATTGAATTTATGAACCGAAAACAAAATAATTAGATTAAAGTATTTTCCGGAATAATTTTCTTCTCCCTAAAACTTTTATCATTTCCCCCATTTCAGGTTGGTTTTAAAGTCAAAAATAAAACTTTTTCTCTTTCCTTTTTTTCTCTAAATAAACTTGACCATAAAGTGAATACAGCTTGCAATACTTTTTCTAATGTGAATTTCAAGTGAAGTTTTTCTTTCTGCACATTTTTCTGCTTCAAATACCGTAAATTGTTGAGATAAGGAAGAGATCGTTCTATTGAATTATTTATGCTGCAAGCAAACGTTTGCTAATCAACTTAATATATTTTAGAATCTTTCCCTCTCTCTCTCCATCTCTTTTTCTGTATCTTACAGAACGCAAATTGAATTGAAATTACATAATTTTCATCGTTCGTTTGGATATTTTTTGGGTAAGTAGATATTTTCTTGAGCTAGTTTATTTTTATGTTTGGTGAATAGCTAATTTGATTGAAAAGTTTTTTATAAAACATTTTTTTTTATGTTTCAAGCAGCGAAAAGACAACAAACATAAAATTATTATGTCATGTCATTTAGCTTCGAGGAACCTGTAAGGGGAGGAAAAATAAATGATTTGGTAGGAAATTTTTAATGAGAAATCGTGATAAAACCACTTCATTGATGATAACGATGTTTTTCGTGCTTTCTAATCATTTCTGATCGACTCGTCATTATGTGTTAATTAGGAATAACTTCAAGTGACTGTTGGTGTTTCCTCTGGCAGTTTTTTCCTTCTATTGATGTCTTGTTCATAAAAAAGAAAACTTATTTCGAACAAAAATGATTAATCAAGAAATGAGAGAAATCAGAAACAGAAGGAAAGAAACTTGTCAAGTTGTCAGCCTTTTCATTAACGTTGCTTCTTCTTTCGTAGTTCATACTGAGTCAATGAAAAGTCACTTCTATTGTCTTTTATGTCATTCAATTTCTTCGACAATCGACATTGACCGCAACATTTTCAACTTTTACTCATCTATGATTCTCCTTTGTTCAGAAAACTTATCATGACGTTTGACAGCAACAAAAAAAAGGAAAAAAAGGGAAATGAAAGAAATGAAAATGAACATCGAACATACATGAGTTCGATTTATGCTGTTTGCAAACACTCACAACTGTCATTTCTGGAAACTTCAGCAAATTTCTGAAACAACCATTAATATCAGTTTCGTGAGTTGATAGAATGTCATTTACTCTCGATTAAGTAAACATTAATTTACATTTAGGAAAATTAAAGAAGTCGCCTAAAATATAAAATTGATGATGCTGCAAAGTCAGCGAAAATTTCGTGTCAATCACGAATGACGTGACGGAATAAATAAGAAGTGCTGATTTCTTTTAATTCAACATCGATGATTTCTCCACCTCATTGCATTGTCAGTGTCAAGTATTAAATATGCGTGACGCGTTGTTCAACTAAATTAAATATCTTCTGAATTTTTGATTCGCTTTTCTTTCTTTTTCCGTGTAAATAATTTTGCAATTCATCTAAAACAAGCTTGAAACATGATCCTTTCATCAGATTAATCAGGCTGAAGAAGCTTTTATAATCTTAGCCTTGTCATTTGTGATGGAAGCGTAAAGCCGCAAACGAATGAGAAAGCTGAGAAAAGCGAGCAAAGTAATATTAAGAAGATGAGAATAATTCAATTTGAACTTAATACTGAGATTATATTGTAAAACCTGATGCCACTGCAGACAAAGACGAGATAAATGAAAATTAATTTTCACGAGTTTCCTATACAAAGCTTCTTCCAAAATACATTTTTAATGATAACGAATGATAACGACTTTGGATTAAGTCATTATGTAGACTTAATATTATATGGTGTGCTCATGATGTTAATTAAACCATCGATAATTAAACAAGAAAAGAATCGAAATTACTTTCAGACGTTTCAATTGGTTTTGATTTACATTTTGATCATAAATCTTGTCTTAAATAAATCTCAAATTGAATGTTGAGCTAATTAGCCTTATATCTTTTTAACAGCAACCATCAAAGCTTTATGTAATTTAAAAATAGAATTTAATATTACGTACATTGTGAAGCAGCGTTCCATTCACAACCTACACAAACTTCCTTCATTTCTCGAAAATATTTCGTAACCTTTGAGATATCAAAAGATTTTTTTTCTCATATTTCATAACGGTGAAAATAAAATGTCTTGGTAAACAACCGAGAAACATTTTTATCACAAGAATTTCCGAGTAAATTGTCATTTACTGAGTCAATAAAGGAAGTCAGCTGGTAATTCACCTTGTCTCGTTCTGGGATATGCTCGTCATTTAAAATCTTCAACTTTGTTTGCATGTTTACTTCATGTTGAATGCCAAATCAAATAATTTTCTGCTTTAAACATCTTGACATGTCTCCAAGGTGACACAGAAGCAAATTTGTAATGCTTAAGTTGCGAAGTTTCTTCTAAGACATATCAAGACTTTTAATGACAATTTTGAACTTCCTTTTTTCCACGTGAATGCAAGGCGAGCAATGAAATTTGTCAAGAATTTATAATAAGAAGAACATTCCTGAAAACTTTGACAAAAATTCAAGTTTAAATTATGAAGTGGATAATCAATGACTAATTATTTCCTTGATCATTATTTCATATTCCTATTCCTTAAGTTAAAAGATTTTCCACAAAAAAGGTTTCTTTTCACTTCAAAAGCATTATTAACGTCAAGCCTTAAAAAGAATTTTCTTCTTTACTTTGTTAAAACATAGAAAATCTCTAGAGCGAATAAGGTAATAAAAATATGGAAATCATGAGGGAAAAGAAAGAAATGGATAAAAGAAAGAAAACATGAGATTGAAATGACATCGCATCAAAAGAAAAAAGCTGTTTGAAAAGCCTTTACTTACATTTTCTTTCTCTTTGGCTGTTTTTATTCACCATTACAATGTTTCTATTTATTCAAATCCACATCCTTTGATGTTCTTGACTTACGACTCTGCACGAGCCTACATAGTTATACAGGATGATTGAAAAATTCTCTGCAAATGGATTATTATCGGAAATGGATAAGCCTTCAACTTTATGTTTCTCTCTCTCTCTCGCTTTAACCAATTTAAAGGAAAAATCAATTCCATGTTGGAGAATTCAGCACAGAAAGTCATGATGAACCACGTCGACTACTATGAAATTCTCTAATCGATTTCATGTGAATTTTGTGGCCGAATGATGGGCATTCATTTCCGAGGCCATAAATTGGATTAACAATTGATTGAAATTGAGCGTGAAATTGTGTGTTGTATGTTGGAGCAAAAAAATGTTCATGGAAACATGCAGGAATGTTGGGGATCAGGAAATACCAGTAATTGCTGTCGGAAACGATGATTAGATTTTTTTCTTCTTTCCTTTGCTTCGTCTCCATTGTATTTCGACTTTTCACATCAATGGGCTCGATAGTCTCAAAGGATTTTCATTTTTTTTTTGTGATTGTAACTAAGAGACAAGGAAAAGAAAATATAAGTTGGGAAAATTTAAAACGAGGTAACATTCCAAGTTTCAAATCGATTTCTTTAAGAAAGAAAACTTCAATTTCAAGTAAACAATACTTTGTGGCAACAAGATTATCAGCGCAATATGTTACATATTTTCAAAAAAGGGAGCGAAATTCAATTAATTTTGTACGACGAAGCATCTCTTCTTAATCTCATTTGCGATTCCCTGAGCTGTGAATTTGTGAATTTTGATAACATTAACAATGCCGCATGCCGCAAAAAATAAAAGCGTAGACGACACCCTTCTCGTAATTACGTTTCTTGTTGTTTATTCTTCAATAAACATTGTTAAATTTTTTTTTATTATTTTAGATTCTCAGCATATTTTATTTTCCTTTCAAGTGATTCGCGCATTCAGAAAAAAAATTCGCTTCATTTCCTAGCGGAAATTTCTAATCAATAACATTGAATCAATTTCCCATAAATTTCCATGGCAATAAATTTTTCTTTTTTGGATTCGACATAAAACTTTATGATCATGTCGACTCGACTGAGTTAAAGTTGAAAGCCCAAATTTATAGCGCAATCCTTTCTCCGAATAGCTACGAAGCTGATTTCAGTTTGATTTTTCTGTTCTTGCTTTTCCTTTGTTCACTCCTTCGCTAAAGTTTTCCAATTTCCTCTGATTATGGAATGAAAGAGAATAAAAGACACTACTAGATAGCTTTTCTCCTCAATTCATAAGAAAATCTATAAAATTGAACATTTTCATCGAGTTCTAATCTTAAAGTATAAAAAATCTTATGATAAAATTCAATGAAACAAACAATTTTACGATGAGTGTAATGATTTCAAATAAATCCCCACAAAATATGTTTTAAAGCTTTCCGCTCAATTTACTTCATTGATGCTTACTTGAAACGGTTCAAAACATACACAGCGAGCGTACAATGCAAAAAAGCATTGAAAAGAGAAATCAATTGAAGCAGCACTTGAATTTGAAGCAACCCTCATTATGAAGAATTTACGCATAAACGAACATTACAACGAATGACGGAGGGCGGGCGTTTATGATATGCATGGTAGTAAAATTGCACAGCTTTTTCCGTGATTAATTATAAATTTTCACGTTTATGCACAACGTCAACTTCAGCCTGTGATTATATCGATTAAGCTGTGCCAATTATCTAAATATAAGAACAATAAATTGAAATGAATAATCATCAACATATCCACATAAATATATGCTTGGAACAAGTGGGACTAAGCAATAATAAATTAATGTATTTAACTTAAATTTCCTTCAATTTGTTCTGTATCTACTTCCAAAATTATTTATTACTTTAGTTAATTACAATGCTCCCTGAGGCTGATCCTTAATTAAAATTGTTAATTAAACAACTTATAATGTTACCAAACTTGGAAGTTTATTTGATGCCCTCTGGAACTTTCTCGCTTAAGAATTTTCTGCTAAAACTTACAGATAATGATGTTGAAACTCTCTTCTTAGCTTTGCTGATAAATGAATTCTCGGCATGAAGAGAAAAGCAGGTGAACAAATATGAAGTTTGTTTATTCCCTTGAGCATTCATTGGAACTTAACTAATCACGAAGTCTATTTACATTCACATCTAAATAAGTAAGAACAAGCACAGACTCTTGTAAATAGCCTAAGGTTCATCGATAACATTTATTACCTAACACAAAATTCAATAATATCACATCATGAAGTATTCAACCACAATTTGTGAATCAACAGAAACTCAAAAGTGTTAAAAGTTAAGGAAAAGTGCAAACAAAGTTCAACGATGAAAGTCAACAGAATATTTAACTGACCCAAAATATTAATGAAAGACAAGCACATGCATGAATGCGTTCTTTCCAATAGAAGCCTTCTTGTTGATTTAAGATATGAAATATGTTTGAAAGAATTCATAAGAATCTCTGTTTGACTATTAGTGTTTAAAAGTTTTAAAGATTTTTCAATATGTGTTTAGATAATCGTCAGTTTCAGTTTACAAAAATAAAATCAAGTTTGTGTTGAACGAAAAATCTCTCCGGCATGACGAAGATTCAATAAATTTAAATGCAATTTTCAATAATAAGAAAAATATCGATAGATATGTTTAGATTCAATGTTTATTTAGAATTTCTTGATATCCTTAAAAGATATTTCAAGGTTTTCTTTTCAAAAGATTGAAAAGGAATGTTTGCATTTCTTGAACGTGCATTCATGGAATAAAATTATGATAATTTGTTGAACAGTTCTTCCGGGTTGCAAGGAAGGAATTGAAATTCTCCTCAGGAATTTATTTTTTGTGTTCAACGAGTTGAATTATTCAGCATGAAGTGCGCTGGGAACGAGCTTATGAAAAAAGCGTTAAATTGAATTTATTAAACAACTGTATAAGAAAGTTGAATGTTTTTCCGAATAGGAAGAAGGATGGAAAAATTGAAACTTATCGAAATAAATCTTTACTCGTTTACTTTAATATTTCTCACTTCCGTTCACTCATTACAGTTAATTCAAATCTCTTAAGGATATAATGAGAAAAATGTGTGTTTGCTGGGTTAATCGATATTTCTAATTATGTTTTATGTCCCATTAACAATGCAGAAATTCCATTTCTCAGATTCCTTCATTTTCCGTAATTAGTTTCACTCACGCAATGGTTCATAAAGTTCAAGAATTTCTCCTTATTCTCTTCTTTCTCAGTTATTTCTAAGCAGCAATAAATATTTGAAGACATTTTCCAAGCGTGTTTGTGTGTGTGGGGATCAAGAAAATCAATTAAGGAATGTTGTGGTTGAAGTGTCTGAACTCGAAGCGTTCGCTTTCTCATGTACTTTCATTTATTTTCCTGCATTATATTGATTGCGTGCTAGCAATTCCATATTTCCCCTTGCAAGCAATACTTTCTCATAATGCGGTTTAACTTGATACATTTCCTATTTAGGAAGTGAGGGTGGCAAATGATGAATTCATGTTTTATGGGGGTTTGCAAAAAAGGGCTTGTCTATGAATGAAAGAAAGAAATTGAAATAAATATCAACACTGACGCTATTATATTAATGCAAATTGAATTTGATGTCATGTATAGTGACAGTTTTCTATGCATTTTCATGTTTTGCAGAATAGAATGTGGACATCCAATACGAGGTAAGCAGATATCTTACATGATGTACATTAGGAAAATTGAATTTTTGACATGATGATGAGTTTGCTTATCATTATAAACAATTTCAATCCAACCATTTACTTTGTAGGATCATCAAATGAAGGTCAAATAAAATGTTTGAAGCTTTAAGCATTGCTTAAGCTTCAACAGGACAATGTGAATCATCAATATTTGTAGTTTTATTGATATTGATGAAAAGTTATTCAAGTCAAATTTGCATGTTGCTACGAATACAAATGTGAAATTAATTCAAATGGAAATGTATCATCAGGGAGCTTACTTGAACTTCGATAACGCTTAACAAAGGGTGCCAAGGGCCCTTGGACTCCACCTGAAAAACTTGCCCATCCATGCATTTCCATATCATTTCGTTCAACTTCGAATTCGATTCATTGAGAAAAAAAAACTTTTCCTTCTCTTTCGCCATGGCGATTGTAATTCAATTGCCGATGAAATTCTCACATAATAAGTAAATGATCCTCTTAGGATCCACTTCAAATGGAAGGTTTCCTAATGGAAATAGCTCGGTTCGGTCAATTGCGAAAAGGTTCACCTTTACAGCTGAATGGACAATTTCTTTCATGCTTGTCCGAGCTGAAATTCGATGAGAACAAAAATAATTTTGTTCACCATGTTTGTAAGTAAAGAAGAAAATCTTCTTGAAGTTATTTGAGTTCGATTGCTGTGCTTATAAAGTTCTTCTTTCTTTTATAGATTCTTCTCAAGTTAAGTTCATGTATGATTGCTTCCTCAGTTCTTTATATTGAGATAATAAGAAAACTCAAAAAATGGCAAGTTTTGAAAAAGTCTTACAACATTCTTTGAGAATGGTCAATTAAGGTTCATGTTTGAAATGGAATTGTAGAATGTTGCTATAAATGGCAAAATAAAAAATTCAAGACATTCGTCAAAATAATGATCGTTGTAAAATAAAGCTCGAGAATCATAAACTGTGAAAGTTTTCAGGATTATCAAGTAATGATAAAAACAATAATTTCAAAGTTTCAATAAAGTTGTTAAAAGCAGCTTTGATGTTATGTGAAATCCATGGAGTGTACTGCAACATGAAAAATTCAAATTAGTTTTCTGACAAGTAATGATGAGTTTTACGATGAAGAAATAAGAAAGTTTTGCAAATAATTGCTTGTTGGAGAATTCAAGAAACTTCCACCTTCAAAACTATTCTTTTTCCCTTCGTTGAATTTCACAGAAAAACTTTATTCGAAATTTTCATAAGAATGAATCGAGCACTTTCAGCAAATGCTTGAGTTCCCTGGAGAAAATAAATTTTCTTTAAGATCATTATTTCTACATTTCAACTCGTTGCAACACTCTCAAATATATGCATGTTGATGCCAAAAAGAATTACGACAACTTTGCTGTGCAAGTTATAAATTGCATTTCAACATTTCATGGCGCCACTTACAACATTTGGAAATCTTTCCATGTTAAATGTTAATGAAGAAGATTTATTTCTATTTAAGGATATTCCATCAAACATCATAAACTGACTTATTGGGTTTATGATTGAACGATAGCTTTTAGGGGCTTGATTAAACTGCAAACATTGATTTCCTGGAAAAAAATTCTCAATAAATTTGTAAAATCAACAAAAATCTGTTCCACCTAACAAATTTGTTCACGTTTCGATTTTTTTTGCTGATAGCGAAGAATAAACAAGAAACAAATATTTGATTTATTGACGGTGAAAACATTCCGCCCACTCACAAGCTAAAAAGAATCCCAAAATGTTTTTTTCTTACTTTTCTCGTTCTTTCTTCATACACGCTTGGGAAAAAAGATTTATTAAGGGATTTAAAAAATACAAAAACATTGAACCCATCGATAAGGACTCAAATCCCGATAAAAGCACTTTTAAGGATCGAAAGCAAACATTTGCTTTTTCTCTGAAATACAAAACTGAAATAAGAGAAGCAAACGAATATCAGCAAATCTCTTTTTTATGCTTCAAAGGGATCCATAAACTACTTCGGAATATTTTTTCTAATCATCTAAATGGGCTCCATTAAACTGCACAGGAGAGATTCAGGATGTGGCCCTCGAGATAAAACTGAGAACTCGTTAACAGAAAAAATCCTTAGCAAGCAAAAAAATTTATGTGTGGGCGTAATAAACTTTATTACACAATTTCGAGAGTGTAAAAATACGTAACATTAAAGTTTATGATGTCTGCTGATGTTTGGGGATGTTTAGTGTAAAAGAAAGCGGCACTTATGCAATTTAAAAAGATTCTTCTGTATCGACTTTACTTCTTCATCATTTTTTTAAATACTTGAAACATAAAAGATTAAATTTTTGACAGGATGAACGTCTTGAGAAAGAAATTCATGCATTTTATATAAATAGAGATAACAATTTAAATTTTCTTTTACATTTCAAACTTTCACAGAGACTTATTTAGGAACTAGAAGATAATCCAAATTTTGTGTTCGACTTGCTATCGCTTCAATTTAAATTTCTTCTTTCAATTGCACAAGATAAACGTGATTCGAGATAATCAATATGGGAGAAGACGCGAACAAATGCTTCAACATCGTCTACAGAAATTGATTGAAAATTCATCCTTTGTGTGCTTTTTACCGTTGCACATGCTGAGATGTTACGATGATTTGATGGAAATTCATGCAGCAATGAACGAGCGATATCTACGTTTGAATTTACTTCCAAACGAAAATATCCTTTTTTTAGAATGAAAATTTATGTGAACGTTTAAAGTCTTTTAAACCTGGAAGAAATAATATTTTTCCATGTTGAAAAACGACAACAATCTCCTACGTTAAAGCAAACATTTTATGTTTGAAAGTGAGCACTTGAGACCAGGTGCATTTAATAAAAGAGCTGTCTGAAAGATTCCGCAATGTTGGGTTTTTAACGAGTTGCAGATTTGAAACTTTCGCTAAAAGTGCTTCAAATATATTTAACTTTGCAGTTTTATAATGGAAATCGAAAGCAAAGGCGTAGTGAAAGTGTTGATAATAAGTGGGCAAGTGTGGTGTAGAACGATGAGAATATTCACACTTAATGGATTTCAAAGGAAGAAAATCCTTTCTCATTAACGAAACGAGCAGCAAAAAGCATTGCAAATATCACATAATGAGAAAGAAAAAAACCGGGAGGATTTTCATCACGTAAATTGTCGAAAACCTTTTGGCTTCATTCTGCCTCATATGAAGCAACCACAAGTGTACCATTAGCTTTAATAATGAAAGAGCTTCAAAGCATATTACTTTCATGTTATCCCGAATCATCTAAATTTTATGTAATGCTTTAAGAACACTAAAAGTTGAGTGTATGCATTATATTCAGTCTAAATTTTCATAAATCATAATTCAGAGAGTTCAACGTCCCTAGGAATAATTTTTTGATATATATTCGATGCAGTTAATGTTGAAAATCTTGTTTTTCGTTAACATCAATTTGAGTTTATGTCAAATCAAAGTTTGCGTGTGCGCTTCCTTCTGAACAGAATAAACAAGAAATCCAATTGCTGTTCTCATTTTTGAAGAACGCTTTTGTAATGAGGTTTATTTCGAGAACTTCTATTTTCTTATGTTTGGTTTGACTTCCCCCCTAAGCAACCGCATTGAAAATAATTCAAATTCAATTTGCCAAGACATTCGTGTGCATTAACGTTTTGTTTGGTGAAATCATGATTTTCGGGAAATTCTCTTAGTGATTGCATTAACTAAATTGGAAAATATGTTGGGGTGGAATTGATTGAGCGACAGATTTCCGTATACTTCAAGAACAGATTTGAATTATTCAAAGACTACATTTCAACCATTGAACTTCTTCTTAAGGAAATGGTCAACTTTTATGACATGTAGTGAATTTCCCTAATAAAAAGTTAAGGATAATAACTTGTTCAGAAATGAGTGAAACGAGGAAACTGTCAATCAAATGAATCGAAAAGACTTCAACATGCTGTAAGAGTTTTTTCTTCTTCTTAATTTTTCATCAATGCAGCTTCGCTTTGTCATACAATTTTGACGTTATTGTAATTTTCATTCAATTTTAAGCTGTTCTGTGTTGAAATTTTTTGTTATATTCGAAAACTGACAACAGCTTTAATTTATTGCTTTTTACTTCGACCACAAAGCTTCGTTTCCGAATGGAAAATGTTTATAAATGGATGGAAAAAGCTATTCAGCTGAAAATTCAATGGCAAACCCTCTTTGCTGCCTCTTATTCGACCTATCGTTGATGAATGTTTTTATTGATTATTCACAGGACATTACAAATAATATTTATGATGGGAAAACTATTTTATGCATGCTCAACTTTGCTTTCGATGAAAACACTTTTTGTAGCTTTTATATTTGCTCTACTTTATTATTTATTTATGAAGATATACATCCATTATCTATCAGAGGCGTTTGAAAAATATTTAAGCTACTTTATTTTATTTAACACTGTTTGTTGTCTTATTTGTTTTATAAATAGGATCAAGCATTATACGTTTATTTTTATAGTGGCGTCTAATTTATTGCTAGGTAATTCGTTGACATAATTTTAATTTCATAACGTGTTGAATCAATAAAATTTATTTGCTTTTCCTTATGAACAAATTTTGCAATAACTTCAAAGTGAGTTCTTGAACATTGAAGCAAATATAAATTTCTATTGAGTTACCGTCATCTGTTCCAGATGAAAAATTGCAATCACAGAAAATTATTTTCAATCTCCATCCACCCACATTGGGATATAAAACATAAAAGAATTTTACAGAACTCTGCATATCAATGATTTTAATTTATCCACGCTTTCATATTCAATTATAATTTCCGAATCAATGAATGGTTTAATTTATGAAAAATATGTTATTTTGACATTTATTTAATTACGATATAAACGTTCGATTTAATACATTAATCATGTCTATTACTCTTAAATTGTATAATGTAAATAAGCAATTAGTTTTGAGTATTATTTAACTGATCTGCACTTAGAATGTGGTTGAGTTTGAAGTTGTACGAAACTAAATTTCCCTTTGAATGATGTTGAATAGAGAAAATGTTAAAAGACCAAAGGCGAATTGAATATAAGTTAAATTAAAGTTTAAATCTTTAACCTCTAGTTCCTGTGATGTTGATATCTGGTTACAATCAAAGGTGAAATTTTCAAGTGGGAAACTATCGCAGCTCATAAATATCCATTAAAGAATTTGATAAATTCTCAAAAATATTCAACCCAAATCCAGTGGAATTTTGAGAAAGAATGTTTCATCAGAATTGCTCATAAATTTCAATTGAAAAGGATCGAATTTGAACTAGAGCCAATAAATTTTAGTTAACAAACGATTTCGGTTATGCAAGAAAAGTTTTTGGAGCTAAAAAGTGCTTCTCACCACTGATGGAAAATGTTGATCGCTTTCTTGGGTTTTTGAACAGCATGAGAAGCCAAATGCCACAGATGATAATTTATGCTAGATGATATTTTGGGTTCGATTGGATGAGATTAAAATTGGAAGGTTTTCAAAAGATGTTTTAATCCATCGAATGGAATTTTCGGCAATTTATTTAAAAACCTAAGTAGCGAAATGTTTTTAAAGTTGTCATAAGAGTTTAGAAAAAACATTCTGAGGAAGCACAGAAAATATTCGACTTACGGTGTTTTTTCTTCCCTTGGTATCCCCCAAATGGTATTTTTCAAATTTCCCCTTGTATCCCCCAGTTGTTGAGTTTTTTTGTGAAAACATTGAAACATCACAAATAAAACATGCAACATTGAGTACGAAACGTTTTCTCAAGCGCACGCGTAACGTAACGTTGTAATTTACGTATGCTCTTATTCTCACATTTTACATTGTTAGGTCAAGGTAAAGGAAACAAAAACCAGTATGTAGTAAAACTCGCGACAGTCAAGACGTGTACAATTTTGATCCCGAAAATATTCTTATAAAAGGGAAAAAAGTAGAGACTTGTGAGATGGAAAAAAATAGAAAAACCCAGGATAAAAGCGGAAATTAGTTAAATTTTCACACCGGACACTAGCAGGAAATGTAAAAGGTTCTTCTGGGAACGAAAAATGATACAAGAAATAATTTTTGATAAAAAATTTAAATTTCGTGATAAAAAATTTACATAAAGAAAATGAATTTTCCAAGAAAAATGCTTCATTATAAAAAGGAGTTTGATATCAAAAGTGAATGAGAAAAATAAATGAAATCAAAGGGAAATTTTAATTACAAATTTCTTCACGATTCGGGATATAGACGAGAGTCTTAAAAGGTTTCGCGAGGGGGAAAGTGAACGCGCGAAAAAAAAATCTGAATTGGAAATTTTAATTAAGGTAATTACAGAAAAAAAATTAATTCAAGTCTTCATAAAAGTGCTAAAGAATGAGTAGAAATTAATTGGAGACCCTTGTAATGGTTTCTAAAAATATGATTTTAATTAAAGGCTCCAAGAGAATTTCGCGCTCCATTATCCCTGTTGAGGTGTCGTAGCGACCTTGTCGCCTGCCTTTCAACTTATATTAAATTTCATCTCATTTCACATGGATAAACCAGCAAAGGAAATACTAAAAAGGCATTCATAAAAATTATGTATCCAAGTGGAGATTGTGATAAATAAAAGTGAAAACATTACGTTGGTGTTGATATCAAAGAAATTCAATTGAATGACTATAAAAGAAGAAAGTCATTTAATTTGTGATTTGCTTCCTCACCCGAAGTCTCGCGACGACTAAAGCAAAATAAGATTTTCCTGTAATATTTCAAACGATTCTGTTTATGATAATATTCTTGTTATGTAAGGAAAATGCTCATGAGAGATTTATAAAACAAGTTGGAAAGCTTCTCACGTCTCTAAATCCTAAAATCTTTCTTATTCTTTCTCAAATATTGATTTTCTTCTTTTTCTTTTTCTCCTCATTTTCTTGTTAAACATTTTCGTCTTTCACTTGAGTCTGCTTTAAATTTTCCTTGAGAGACTTTCGAAAATCGATAAAATTCCTTTCCTCTGTTGGATTTCTCATGCATTGAATGAAAATATTCTTCAACGCGAGGGTGGAAAAAAGTAAATGAGTAGATAAGAAAACTTTCTCGTCTGTCATCATGAAATAAATAAGAAGAAAAAATGAATCGAATCGAGTAGGAAGAGGAAAAGCGGGAAAAAAAGGAAAATTATGAAACTCATACATATTATAAAATAGAAAATATTTGTAATGAGAGAAGATATCGCCATTAAAATGTAATTAAGACATTCTCTTACAAACGCAGCATGGATGGAGAATCAAAGTCATTAGGTTACGATAATAATCAAGGAGAAACTTTTACGTTGCTGGATATCTTGTTACAGATTACAGCCGTAATTTGTTGCACATGTTGAACACGGCGCAAGGCACGTTCTATGATTTATAATGATTGCTCTATGTATGAAAATGTTTTATTGAAACATGACTTTTTAATGATTTTTGACTTATTTATTTTTTACAGCAACAATTTAAAATATTTATGACTTTAAAGGGAACATTTTATGACAAGCTAGGCTAGTGCTCAATTTTCTTTTTACGAGGATAATTTTAGCTTTAAAGGGCGGATATATGTGTACAGATTAAGCAAACATTTATCTCTAATACAAAAAATAAACAAAAGTTATGAACTTCGTGTTTGTATTCCCTTGTTTGATCGAATAAGATAACAGGAACAAACAATCAGTAAAATTTGATTTCTGACCCGGCTCCTTCATATTCTCAACAAGCCATCCCACGTCTAATAGAACCTTTCTGCTTTTATTATTCTTCTTCTTTCTTTTCATCCATTGACTTTCCCTATTGTGCTTAATTGTTACAAATTTAGAGTAATATCAGCCCTGAAGGCTTGAAACAAATTTGACTAAAAGTGTGGGAGTGAAATATGCTTCCTTCCCAGATTAATGGTGGAAGTGAATTTGACATCATCAATCAATAGCATTTTTCTCTCAACAGCACGAAGCTATCAGCGCTTATATTGACAGGCAAAATTAATTAATGTCGTTGTAAATTATTGCTCTAGCTCGAAATTATCACAAAATTAATGTCAATAGTTCATCTTCTTATTTTTATTATTTTTTTTCGTTCTATTACAGAGACGATAAAAAATAATCCGGAAAAATGCTGAAAGCTCTTTTACTGCTTTTGACTTTAATAGTCACACAATGTTTATCGAACGAAATTCGATGGGACCACAGTGTTGACTTAGACGAGAACTTTCGATTGTTATGGCGTGTGAAAGAACCTGACATAATCATTGAAGTGCAAGTGAGAACACATGGTTACGTTGGCTTTGGTTTCACACGAAGTGAATACATTTATGGAGCGGATATGGTCGTTGGATGGGTGGATAACAAGCACACGTTCTTTCAAGTGAGTTTCTGAAATGTTTTTATAAATATTTTATGTCTTAGCCACTGAATGTTGATTTTTTATCCCCAATTCTGAGAAGTTTTCAACCTTTCTTAATTTTATCTCATCGAAAAATGTCATCTTTAAGATAACAAAAAGAATTCTTTTCAACTAACAACCTCCATAAATTCTTAAATTAAAACAAAGTTTTTATTCTTCTTAATATTCTTGTATGCAAATTAAAATTCTCCGGAAGGTGTTGATGATGAATCAACGTTTGTTGAAACAAAAGAAGAAGAAATAAATGAGAGAAGGCGACGGAAAATTAATTCTTGTATCGTCACTTGTACTGTTACATCTCTCACTGTCAAATGCATTATTTGTTTAAACGATACAACAGAGCATTATGAATTAGTAATTGCCAAATGTTGTCTCAAACTGCCAAATTATCACGCGAGATTGTAACGCTTGAGATGTGAATTCAAAATTCTTGTTTGATTCTAAAATTATTCATGAATGAATTTGTTTTGAGATTTCAAATTTCGTTCCCTTCGCTCTCAAGTTCACCGCGTTAACGCGTAACATTCTTTGCGAATTAAATTCTCGCAGTTCCTTCAAGGCACAAGAAGGAAGACAAAGAACATTAAATGTTTGACAAAACATTCATTGCGTAAATGAATTAAAGCATTTATTTGTGGTTGAAAATATTTCACCACCGCCTGTCATAAAAACGTCTTTTTCGCACGCTGATGTGGCAGAACTAATTAACGTCTTTAGACTTCTTCTGTGCACGAAGAAGCATCGCATTCATTTATTAATCTCTTCCATGCAGAAGACTATTTTCGTATGAGTTCTTTGAATTTAATTGTTTGCAATCTGTTTCCTTTCTGTTTCACTTGTTATTCGGTTGAAATGTCACGCAGATCATGAAATTTAATTTGCTTTGATGCTTTGAAGTGTCAAATCGCCTGAAGATTTTGATCTCAATAATATTCAATTTTGTTTAGTGAAACCTCAAATGGACTCTTAAAGAACAGTTTTATGACTTCTGGCAAGAGTAAGTCAACTCTTGCACCTTTCTCCACCATCAACACGTCATTTCCCAGAGTGTTTTCATGTCTGCTAGCAGCTGTTGTTGTTGTTGATCGTTAGTACAAACAAGAGTTAATAAAATTAAGTTGTTTTTCCAATAAAATTCCTCTGTTTATTGATATTGCAACATAAATAAACCATTTACAGTAGTAAAAGATCGATTTCTCAACTCTTAAATAGCTTCATTGAATATTTCGTGCACAACTGAAGTGAATAAAATTTCATGTGGTTCGCCACAGCTACGGAAAATATTTAAACACAAAATATTTTCCTGCCTCGAGCAGAAATATTTGTCATCAACCAAACAAGTAAATTTACCGGCGCTCGGTTTGCCAAATGATGATTTTCTGATTGCTTTTTCATGATGCTTTCCATATGGTGCTTGGAATGAACGATGATGGTAAAAGTCAACCATTGAGTAAGCAGATGGTCACATTTCATCATTTTCATTCACCGAATTTTCACGATTTTCGCGTGTTTTTGAGATAGACTTTGAAAAATTGCAGTACTGTAATTACAATGTTCATTGTGAAGAGAGGGAGAGAACCACAGAGATGGTGAATGATGTTTATATTACCCCACCGAAAAAAGACGAAACAACAAAGCACTGAAATTTATTTAAAAGCTCCAACCCCTAAATTTTACTCTCAATGAACCAGACACAATTGTTCGCCCTCCCGCTGATGATTTATGCGTTTAATTTGCGAACATGTAGCAAACCAACAAAAGAGATATAAATTTACCATCCTAAATGGCTTCTGTTTTTCTCCTTCATTCCTCTAGGATCGGCACATACCAATTCATAGTAACAACGGAGAACCGGTCTTGGATCCATCGCAGGATTATGTACTGTTATTAGGAAGGGAGAATTCCACTCATACAATACTCCGCTTTAGACGGAAGCTCAGAACGTGTGATGAAAAATATGACGTTGCCATCACGGTAAGTTATAAAGTTCTCTTGAGGGAAGAAATTTAGTTTGAAAGCTGTTAAAACCACAGAACATCCACCACCACAAAACCTTTTCCCTTTATCGATTACTCTTGGCTTTGTATCTAAAAGCACTTTTGTCTTTTGTTCATCTTGTGTGCAAACATTTAGCTGAACAATTGCATGTAATATTCAAAAGAAAACCCTTTTTCCATGCATAATATTTAAGGCCAGAGTATGAGTTTGTTTTATACAGAGAAAGATTCGAACAATGAATGATACGCAAATTGCTTTGCAAACTTTGACCATGAATGTCGGTATCTGAAATGTTATTTATCTGACTAGCCATCACTGAAATATGAATTCCAAAATAAATCAAACCTTTTACGTCTGCACAAATGCGTATTTACCAATGAAAAGTTCTGAAACAATAAATCTTTTATTTTTTTCAAATGTTTTCCACAGAACGATACAATGAAAGTCGTTTACATGTACCACTCCGATGAACCCAAACGAGGCTCTTTACAACATGGAAGTTTGCCTGACCCTGAATTAGCTTTAAAGCCCATCAAATCGTTGCTGTTTCTCCAAAGACCAAAATTTGAGAAAGTTGCAAAGCAAAATGATGAAAATATTGAAACATTTGATGTGAGAATGAAGAATGTTTTAATGACGTCATCCAATGTTACAAAGGCTTGCAGTGTTTTGAGATTGAAGGAGAATCAACGTGGACATGTTGTCGCTTATAAGCCAATCTTTGAGCCTATGATAGCAAGAACTTACATCATGCACATGATAGTTTACGAATGTAGAAACAAACATCACCCAAATTATAATATCGATGAAGACAACGCGTCATGTGCAAACATTCAGAAGCTTCAATGCACGACAATTACTGCCACATGGTCAAGAGGTTCACAAGGTTTTGTTTATCCCGATGACGTCGGTTATCCAATTGACAGTGACATCGCCAGTTTATATTTCCTTGAAATTCATTACGAAGTTCCAACAAAATCTTTTGCTGATCACAATCGAATCAGTGACAGTTCAGGCATCAAGTTCTTTATGACGTCAGTGAAAAGGAAACACAATGCGGGACTTTTATCGATTGGCATTCAACCAGTGTGGACACACATCATCCCACCGGGATTTAGAAAAGTGACATCAATTGGATACTGCACTGGGAAGTGTAATAAAGAAGCTTTCTCAACAACAGCAGCTGGTGGTGGTAGTGGAATTAACGTCATTGGCATTCAGATGCAGACACACGAGATGGGAAAATCAATCAAAGTAGGACTTGTGCGAAGTGGATCGGAACTTCATCCAATCGCTCAAGATCATAACTTGGATTCGGAATATCTCGAATATCGAGCATTGACCAAGGCAATTCAAGTTCTTCCTGGCGATGATTTAATGGTTGAATGTGCTTACAATAGTTTTGATAAAACAAAGTTGACATTGGGTGGATATGAAGCACAACAAGAAATTTGTCAAGCGACTCTCGTTTATTATCCTAAACAAGATCATTTGACTTCTTGCTATTCGAAACCGAAGACAAAGAACTTCTTGAAATCATTGAACATCGATAAGCTTCGAAATTCACCACCATTTGCTATCGAATTGCCTGAGAAATATGCTGGGAAAACATTGGAAGAACATTTAAAGACTTACGATTGGAAAACCGAATTTGATCATTTTGAACAAGTCAGTCAAACTTCACCAATCGATGTTGTGTGTTCTGGTTCTGGTGGAAGTAGACGGGTTAGTAGAAATAAAATAATGTATATAAATTTTGTGAATATTTCATGAAATTTCTCACACAGATAATTGATGACGACCCTGTACATATTAAGCAACCATTCCGCCCACCACCATCGATTTGTGAGCGTATAAAAAATCAAATCGAAGAATCGATCGATGATAACAATCTCGGCAACATTCAACAAGCACGAAGTAAAGTGTTGAGAAGCTCAGATTTTAGTACATTAAATTTTTCAAATAGTTCTAGACGACTTAGAGTCATTAATTGGCTATTAGCTGTAGTGACAAGTTTAGCAATTTTACGTAAATTTTCAATTGCGACCTGTCATTGAACATATATGTATGTCCTTTTAAAAAAAGAAAACCAAAAACCTTTTGATATCAAATTTAAAAGTAAATAAATAAATTGCTATAAGCGATAAGCAATCATCCGATGAAAAAGAAAAAAAAATTGAAGAAAGCAAAAAATGAAAACAAAAATATAAAATTAGTCGTCAATCCGAAGACTGATATCAGAAAAATAGAAAGAGGAGCGAGAGATAGATGAAAAAATAAAATAAAATAAATTAAAATGAATTAAAAGAAATGAAAGAAAAATCACCCTTTTTTGAAGAAGTATAACTTTGTAAGCAGTTTTTCTTAAATGTTTTTAAGGTCGAAAAGAAAGATGAAACACTATCTGTTGTGATATTAATAAAATAAGACAGAAATAATAATAATAATAATAATAATAATATGAATAAATATTAATAATAAATTTATGTGTAATGAACATGACATGACGTAGAATTGTTGAGTCTGTACAATAAGAGTAAAGGAAGCAATAGAAAATACAGTCTCAAAGTTTAAGTAGAAAGAAAGCATAAGCGTTTTGTATGTTGTGAAAATTTCCGTGGCACATAATATCAAGCGACTTAGAATTGTTGTTAGTCAGGCTGAACTTGAATGTAGGTGGAAAATCATGCTAGACATGGCAAGAGTAACAAAAGGAAAAGTTTTTAAAAAACATTCTGTTCAGCCTTTCTTACAAATCATTCTCATTCCTTTCGTTACAGGCAATAAAATTCGTCCCATAAAATAACAACTTCGACGATAAAGGAGAAGAAATTGCTATGTGAAAAAAAAAATTTGTACGTCACGCAATTTGATTCACGAGAATATTGAAGAGAGTAAAAGGAAAAAAAAGCGCAGGAGCCGAATTGCCGCCGTTGTTTTATTGGTGTTGAATTTGATCATTTCCCGTCTACCTTTGTAGCAATGCCCTGAAAATGTTCCATTACCTGAAGCTTTAGATTGCTGTCGATTCGCAAGAATAAACTTTTCAGCATGAAGTGATTCTCATCGAAAGATTCTAAAAGGTATTTGTTGTAAAATCTCGCTCTCACTTCAAATTTTCATCACGACTTGAACTGAAAAGCCCCCACGTTGATTTGATGTAGAAAGAAAAGGAAAAATGTAGAGCAAGAGCTGGGTAGGAATAAATCCAGGGTAAAAACCATTCATAAATCACTTTTACAATGCCTCGCTGCTTGCCATGTGTTGGGTTGAAGGAAGGAATTTCTTTTTTGTTTCGCTTTTCGTGGCTGGGGAGCCGAAATATGTAGAAGTAACTTAACTTACCCCAAAATATTTCTTCTTCATCGCGTCTGTTTACGTTATCGCAGATGCTGATAAAATGGTTGAAGGGAAATAATTTTTTGTTTTATTCTCTTGTGTGTTGGAAGAAACAGAAAATACATTTAATGGGAAACAATTGGCGATGATGATGAATTTAATGTAATTCCAGTTTTATTTGAATGCGTTTACTTGATTTAACCCACAACACTTTATGCTTTATGTTTATAATATAAAGTTAAGCTATTTTTATGGGATAAAGTCTACAAATATTTACAGTGACATTCGATGATTCATGAGCTCTCAGAGAATATTTATTTTCCAACCAAAAACTATTTTATGGATCGAATAATTTCCGACCGAAAATATTTTTTATGGTTTCCCGAAAACAAAAAATGTTTATTTCTGCTTCGCTTGACGGCTTTTCTGCCCATTCGAGTCGATTGGGGTTGAACGTAACCGAAAATTGAATGGCGAACTAAGACAAGGCGTAATGATCTTCCAATTTATATTAATTTGTGGTTTTTTTGCAATCTTTCTTTTCGGTTGGATAGGGTTGGGTGGAGAATGAAACTAGAGGCTGAAAATCATTTAATGAGCATTGCGTGTAATAATAAAACTGAGAGAAGGGAAATGAAAGTGAGCAACACAGAAGAATAAAAGAAGGAAAACTTTTCCACCCTCACTGAACTGAATGATTAATAACTCGCGGATTACCAAAACCAAACAATAATTAAAACTGAAGCAATTCCCTTGAGTGCTTTGAAATCACTTTAATGATGGAAATTTCTTCAATTACAAGACATGAAAATCAAATAAAACTTTCTCTTTTCGCAACAGCGAGAAGAAGGGTAGAGATTGATTTGAAATGATGAGAAAATGAAAATGTCAGATTTGATTAGAACCACCCGCGCTTTAACATTGAAAAAAAAACCGCCAACGTTGAATTATGTTTTGATGAGAGTTGAGAACGTGCAACTGAGGTTTATGAACATTCTTGGCCTTGGAAATAAATTTCAGAATTTTTATATTGGGTTGAGCAAGTCGCTGAAAACGTGACTGACTAGGGGTTTGAAAAAAGAATTTAATTTCTCAATAATTTCACCATTTTTCTGCACTGTCAGCACATTTGACATATTTATTAGTAACATGAACATTATTATTAAAATATGTTGAGTAATCAACTTCAATAATTTAGTCCATAAGTTTCCTAACTTAATCAACATCAACGTCCAATCAATCCATCATAAAGATATTTAGATTAACGCAATTCAGATTCATCCGAACACAAATTTCAAATTCAGCTTTTCGAGAGGGTCAGTTCTGACAATAATAAAAATATAAAAATACAGTGAGGGAATAATTTAATCTTCTCTTGTAATCCCATTACATTGCTTTCCGCCCATAAATTTAAACAATTCTTCCTGATTTTCATCTCTCAAAATATTTCAATTGCCACACATAAAAAACCCCAAAAGAAATGTTTTATTTTCTCGTCAATTTTCTTAATCATATTTTCGTTTCACTAATGAATTCGTTCGTCTGTTTTCTGTTTTCGTTCGTCAAATCGAGGGGTGATGTTGAGAAAATATAAATTTTATCTTAGAAAATTCTTTACACCAAGAGAAAACTTTATTTTTCTTAATTCTTAATGAAAATGAAGCGATATTTGACACGAGGGTATTTAAGGTTTGACTTCTTTCTAATCCTCTGAACGTCACCTTGATTTCCATTTAATTTGTTATTCTCTTGCTTTTTCTCGTTCGTGCGTTTGAAACATTTGCTGATTTAATATCGTTTGTCATGTGCGGTTGCATTTTATGACTTTTATAGCTGTTTTCTCGGCACTCGTCTGTTTACTTTACTACAAAACTTTCATGACAAACTTCAATGGAACTACCTTAAACATCAACCGCTCCTGGTCTCATATCACGTCATCAGAAAGCGACTTGCATGAATCAACTCCATTAAATGTTTCATATTTTATGAACTTTAACGATGAAAAAAGTTTTACTGTTTAATTAAATTGCATAACATGCATGTTCATGTTGCTGCCTTCACTGTCACGGGAAACGTTCGAAAATTGAGATACAAAATGCTTCAAAGATTCAAAGGTCGAAGTTCCACAACTTTTGCTGTCCTCATATGCTCTGCTATCAAAATGAATTTAGATAATTGAAAAAGAAGAAATAGATAATTGATTAAACATAATGTTCAAACACATTCCATGTAATGTACAACTTTGAAAGAACAAATTTGCTCTTTGTCTTTGTTTAAGTTTCAAATTGAATGATTTATGTTTTTATTATAGCTTGTAGTGTTTCCTTTCACATATGAGATGTTCTTGCCAAAAGGCATTTTTAAAGTTTCACATAGTTTTGCATAAGCATGGTAACGTAACAATGCAACATGCTGGAATTTAAATTCCCAAAGAAACACAAAAATTTAAAATTTATTATCCTAAAAAATAAAACGGCAAACAATTCACGTCGCATGAGACTTCAACGTTTGTTTTATCGACCTTGAAGTTTAATTACAAGAAGCTTCTTCTCTGAAAAGCTATAAATTTAAATCCAATTTTAACATTTTAGACATCGCATCTCTTCCAAGTTCCAACGAAGATAAAACAACTTGACAATCCCATTAGTCACTGTTAAGCAGTCGGAAAAGTTTATCTGCGCAGAATTTTTCTTCAGATTTTTGTGTTGTTGCTTCCAAAGTTTAAAGAATAACTATGGGAAAAACACGATGAAGCCTTTTTATGGGCGTTGTGTTCGAAAGGATATCAACAAAGATCTGTCTATGTCAATTAAGGTGAATTTAAAAGAAAAGTTTCATAAACATCGGACGACATCTTTCACTTGTGTAAAAGTAAAAACTTTGCATGGGTTGGGCTGAAAACTGTTGTGCATCTGAAGCAATGGAGCTAAGTTCCCATCAATTTCCGCTGGTGTCAACCTCCCCAAGAGCAGCAGTTGATTTATTTTCAAAATTGTACAATTTTCGATACTCTTATCGATCTCTTTCTTCAATTTCTTTTTATCGTCCTCGGAAATGAACAAATGGAAAATTCACATAAATTTTCTTTCTCTTGACTGAAATTCAATTACAGATTTGAGCTGCAGAACATTTTTTAATTGAAAAACAAAATCACAATAAAGGCAAACGCGAATCAGCAGAAACACGAGAGGGAAGAAAGCGGTTTATACATTTGAAAAATTCAGTCTGAAACCTTGTGTTTTGATATTGTGATTGCAATTCTTGTTTTAATCAAATTACGTGTACAAATATTAACCTCTTTGTGAAAAATAATTCACTCTGCTCTTTCTACGTGCTTGAACTTTTAATTTAAAAAACTAACTTTCATGATAATATGTTTGCAATGTTATGAATATCAAAAGCAAGAATTAAATTTGAAAGCTCCAAGGATAATACAAAAGCAAGCACTCTCGTTACATTTGTTCTTATTATTGAATTCTGTTGAGTTTAACAAAAGTATCTAATTTAGATGTATAAAAAATGTTAGACAACTTTATTTGAAATTTCAATTCAATGTCGTACAATAAATTTTCGATAAAAATATCAAGAAAATAATTATTTACGCTATTTTGGGATATGCGAACCTAAAAAAGAAATTTATGAGTTTTGTTTAAAATATTAAAGAAATTAATTTTCATTACCTTGCGGTTGGAAACCATTTTCATCAGCAATGTAATTGACTTCTATCAACTGCCCGTCTGGAGCAGTGTAAGAATAACTTCCCCGCATCACGAGACCACTGTCATCTCTTTCTCCTGAAATTTGTCCAGTTTGGGGATCCACAACAGGTGTTCTGATACTTTTCAATTGCCCTGTTGCTTGTTCTCTTATTCCATTTCCAGTTTCGAATGCATACGCAAATGATCCATCAGGATCTTGTGTAGAAGTGTGTGATATGACGGGGATTTCAGCTCCCGACGAACCAGAATTGTATTGATTGATTGAACGACCATTTCCATATCGAGAAGATGAATAAGGGCTGCTCGAATATTGCGAGGTTGTCGAACCACCATATTGTGAATAAGGATTACTTGAGTACGGCGATAATGAACGACCTCTAGAATATTGCGATCCACTATTTCCTGAATATTGTGAACCTAAATTGCTAGAATATTGTCCGTTATTTTGTGAATATTGAGAGAAGGGATTTCCTGAATATTGTGATGAAGACCGACCATATTGTGATCGACCATAACCATTCGAATATTGTGATCCATAACCATTTGAATATTGCGATCCATAACCATTCGAATATTGTGACGGATACTGCGACAATGATCGACTTGTTGCGTATTGTGATCTTGGAGAATATTGCGACCCGTAAGCGCTTGAATATTGCGAATTGGGATACTCCGAGTATTGCCCGTTATTCCTTGAATATTGTGAACTTGAATACTGTGAGGGATATTGCGACAAAGATCGACCAGTCCCGTACTGTGATCTTGGAGAATATTGTGATCCATATGCATTGTTATATTGGCCACCGTAATTAGAATATTGTGAACCTGAATATTCCGGATATTGTGACAAAGATCGACCTCTTGGAGAATATTGCGAGCCGTAAGCGCTTGAATATTGTGAACTTGGATATTCCGAGTATTGCCCATTATTCCTTGAATATTGTGAACTTGAATACTGTGAGGGATATTGCGACAATGATCGACTTGTTGCGTATTGTGATCTTGGAGAATATTGCGACCCGTAAGCGCTTGAATATTGCGAATTGGGATACTCCGAGTATTGCCCGTTATTCCTTGAATATTGTGAACTTGAATACTGTGATGGATATTGCGATAAAGATCGAGCAGTCCCGTACTGCGACCTTGGAGAATATTGTGATCCATAAGCATTGTTATATTGGCCACCGTGATTAGAATATTGCGAACCTGAATATTCCGGATATTGTGACAAAGATCGACCTCTTGGAGAATATTGCGAGCCGTAAGCGCTTGAATATTGTGAACTTGGATATTCCGAATATTGCCCATTATTCCTTGAATATTGTGAACTTGAATATTGTGAGGGATATTGCGACAATGATCGACTTGTTGCGTATTGTGATCTTGGAGAATATTGCGAGCCGTAAGCGCTTGAATATTGTGAATTGGGATACTCTGAATATTGCCCATAACTACTACCATATTGTGACGGATATTCCGAGTATTGCCTGCTTGTTCTGGAATATGTCGAACCAGGATATTGTGATGATGAACGACTACTTGCGGAATACTGTGATCCATATCCGTTGTTATATTTGCCATTGTTTCCGTAATATGAATTTTGATATTGTGAGTTTGGATATTCAGAGTTCGACGACAACGAACGACCTCGACCGTATTGTGATCCAATTCCATTAGAATATTGTGAATTGGAGTATTCCGAGCCAAAGCCTTTTGAATATTGATTATAAGGATATTCATTGTTGTATTGTGATGAATTGGAATATCCTGAATATGGTGAATAGGATCGACCTCGTGAATATTGCGATCCATATCCATTTGAATACTGTGAAGGATACTCAGAGTATTGTCCACTGTTTCTGGAATATTGAGAACCAGAATATTGTGATGGATATTGCGACAATGATCGACCAGTGCCGTACTGCGACCTTGGAGAATATTGTGATCCATATGCATTGTTATATTGGCCACCGTAATTAGAATATTGTGAACCTGAATATTCCGGATATTGTGACAATGAACGACCTCTTGAGTATTGTGAACCGTAATAACCGTTGGAGTATTCCGAATTAGGATAATCTGAATATTGTCCATAACTTTTAGAATATTGTGAGTCTGGATAGGTTGAATATGGCGACCGCCCTTGAGAATATTCTGATCTGATTCCATTAGAATATTGAGAATTGGGATAATCGTAGTTTCCGTAGCTTCCGGAATATTGAGAATTTGGATATTGTGATCGATAATCTCTGGAATATTGCGAAAATGGAGATGCTGGCGATCGACCTGTAAAAAAAATAAATAAAAATCTTCCACATAATTCTTCCAATCAATGATGTTACCATTTGAGAATTGTGATCCAAAACTCTGCCCAAAGCGACCGTTTTTATATTGTCCACCAATTTGAACTGGTCCTAAATTTCCCGAATATTGCAAGCCGTCTCGGTTATATTCCGATGAATTTAAATTGAGTCCATATCCGGAAGAATTTGAATTGACATCAACAGTATCTTGTGGACGAGCTCTGACATTGTAAACTATCAGAATAAATAAAAACACAAAAGTTGATTTCATCTTAATGTCACTGCGGATCACTTCAGGTATCCGTTTTGATAGAACTTTTAAAGATAACTGAGAATTTAATAATTTTTCTTCTCATTTTTATACCACAAAAATATTTGAATTATTTAAGATAATTAGCAAGTCTTCACCGATTTGCAATCGAACATACAAACTTAAACATTGTTAATTTGATAGTAAATGAATTTATTTTCTGATAGAACACATTAAAGCTTTTAAGTCAATTTTAGAAATAGTAAACGCCATCAAACAATATTATTGTTTGATTTGTTTGCCAACTCATTGTAAAAGATTTTTATTTTTAAACGATTTTGAAGCAGATATTTCCTGATCATCATCAAGTTGAAACGACCACCTTTAAGATGATTGATAAGATTGTGAATATTAAATTTCAGAACGCTTTATTAAAGCAGAAAACAGGTAAAAGGAATGTTTTGGAAAGAAAAATGATTTGAAAGAAATAATTCGAATGGTAAACATTAAAGTCAAAGTTATCGTTTTCTGTTGTTCATAAAGTATGAAAACATTTTGCAATTTCCACGTCTGGAAAAATATCAGAATGTGTATGACTTAGATGAATTACATGTGGAAGGAAAGAGTAAATATTTTGTTAATGAAAAAAGTTTTGTACGGTGAAAATTGCTTGCTGCTTGCTAATTTGATAAAATTATTTTCATGTTGTGAACCTAATTAGTTTGCCGTTGAGCTTGGAAACTGCCTCAACTTAAAGCATGTTACTCATCCGAACTGCCTTGATTGCAATAAATTTTAACTGAGTTAAGCATCGAGGAAGTTTAAAAACTGTTTTCTGTTATGTGTGAAATTTCTTTTCTTGCAGATATGAAGAAATTTCTCATTAGCTTCCAAAGTTATGATTAACAACGATAACAGTTTCAAATATGTAGATATGTGCTTACCTTTGATGATAAAACTTCACTCAGCTGACTACTGAATCATATAATTGATATTTGTCTGCTTCTTTTCATCTTTCTTTGAATAGCATTTGCTAATTGCAAGGAAAACATATCAAAAGTTTTAAAGCCTGAAAACTTGACTACACATAATCTGAAGTTGAATAGCAAATATTTATGTGTGCTTCAACACTTAAAATTCTTTGATTTAAAAGCAGAAGATTTTATAAAGATTCTATTTCAGTTGTTAACGTCATATACACAAAGAAGGAAGCAAGCGAGTATGTTTCATGATGAAACAGAATAATTTTAATTACTTTAAGCTTTGTCAACTTTCAAGCTGCGACATTTGTTTGAAATGGGAAACATTATCATAACTTCGCAATTAATTTTCACTGAAATATTCATCATGGCGAAGAATCAGGTTGAACATTAAACAAACAAAATGCGACTTTAGAGTTTTGATTTAAAACTTCGAGGATTACAATGTATTTAGTGATATTCCTAATGGCTTTGTTGGTTGTAAAACTAATTAAGGTTTCTGTGGTTGAAATTTTGCAGACGAAAGAATTCAAAAATTTAAACGAAATTCTCCGCAATTTAAATTCTCAAAATTGTGTTGAATGTGTGGGTAGCTTAACTGGATTGTTGGAAACCACTTGGCATGAAAGAATGAAAGAGGAAAAAAGTGAAATCTCTGTTTAAAGATAGCAGTGCAAAACATTTTGTCGTTTAAATTAATGAAATTTAATTTCCGTGCAGTTTGTTGTCTTCTCTTTTGTCATCGCATTCATGCATGACGCCTTCACTTGTATTTAAGTTTTTTTGTTTGTTGCTTGTTTCAACGTCGAATGACTGAAGCAAATTAAGTATGTGACTAAATATAATTGCACAGTTTGATTCCTTTCAGACTCTGAAATCATTTTGGAGGTTTACTTTAATTTAGATTTCTTAACTTTGTTACAAGGAAAAGAAAATTTTAATTTTCAACTTTGCATGTTATTATATTCGACTTGCTTTTCCTTCCAGCAAATGCCTCCTTTGGGGGAAGAACGAAATACGAAGAAATCTTTTCATTTCCTTTTGATTTTTATCGCAATGATATGAGGATTGCTCGCAACGCTACTTCTGACTGAGCCTTGAAAATGAAGCAGCAGTGAACATAAGAAACGAGATGAAAAACCATTCATAAATCACATTTACAGAATCTTAATGCTCTGCCGTGTAGTTAGGCCTATGAGAGTAAGAAAAATGTGTTGAAAAACATTTTTGACAACAAAATAATTGCGAATGAAAAAAATATTCTGAGATTTATGTTTTCTAACTTGGGCTTATTTTTGATGAAAAATTTTAAAATTCTTCGTTTCTCCATTTGAAATATTCATGAAATGTTACTCAATCATTGATGTAATAAATGTTATTTTAATTTCACAGATTATCTTGATGTTTTAATGGCATTTGAGAGCTTTAAGGCTACCGACTTAATAAACAGAATAGAAATACTTAGCATTGATAACACATTTTATCAAGAAATAATTTAAATTAAAGAGAAATTCTCAAGTTGAAATGTCTTTAAAATATTATCAATTGTTTACGAAACACGAAAATCAAATAAATGTTTTGAATGAAAGCAAGAAAAGGGTAAAAACGATTTTCAATGAGTTGGGAAAATGAAAAAGTCAAATTTCATTTAAAACCACCCACACTTTGGCAAGAAAAAACTTTCTGATGAAAATGTTAAGTGCTGAGGTGTAATGTTTAAATACTTTGATGAGAATAAAATATATTCGGCTTTGTTTACATAACAGTAAAACGTCAACAAGGGAGTGAAAGTTCTTTGATGAGAATATTCAATTATCTTTGAACCGCAATCAATTTCAATTCAATAAAGATATTCCTTAGAGATTTGAGTGCATTCTAAGTAGATTAGCAACATATGTGAGCATGTTGAACAATTCTTCTTGGATAACTAAGTCAATAAGTGGCACAAGTAAATCAATATGAGCATCCCATCCATCAAACAATAACGATTATTGCATGATTTCATCCACCCACGATCAGAACCTAAACGAGAAATTCCGAAAATTTCAAGGGGACAGGAAATCAGCGAGGGAATAATTCAATCTTGCTTTAATCTAATTATGTTGTTTGCCATCCATAAATTTAGAAGATTTTTCTTTGCAGATCTTTTTTTTTTCTTTTTCCTTTTGTCATGAATTTACTCGAATAAAGCCCCAAAAAAGAATTTTGTCGTCATTTCTTTCTCGTCAATTTTCCTAATCAAATTTCGTCGTAAACGAATGCGTTTCTTTTATTTTCGAGGGGTGAAGTAGAATTAACAAGATTTCATTTGCAAAACATTCTCGGTACATCAAGAATACGAATTATTCTGTTTATGTGAGAAGTCTTTTGATATATGTCAGCCATAAAAAATAAATTCCTTCATATTTCAGTGGGAAATTTAGTCACATCTTAAATTAAATTCTTTTTTAAATATATAAAGACGACTCTTAGAATCAATTTCACAAGCACTTTTCTCTCATTCATTGCAATACATTAAGCTCTTTTCGCTTTACTTCGCAATTTAATTTCTTTTTCTTCTGATGCTTCAACTTCTATTCATAAGAAGTAAAGGGAAATGCTTCCTCATGACTTTTTGTTCAGTTCATGACTTGTACAGTTGAACGTGTTCACATGACTGACACAGGGAGGTATTCAGAATTTTTTTTTTAATTGAAAGATTCTTAAATGTCTTCGCTTCATCTCTGTTTGAGACGTCTAGGAAATGCTGGAATCATTAATGTAATGCACAGCGAGCTCGATTCGTCCTTTTCCTCGATTCTCATCAAGAATGAACGGCGTCGAATGTAATGAAAAGTAATTTGAGAGTAATGTGAGAATAATGACGTGGAAATTCCGATTAATGTGCTTTTTCCTGTCGGGAGAATTCTTTTAGAAATCCCTTTTTACCAAGAATAGAAATTGTCGATAGAAATCATTGCTTGAATGTGGAGTAACGAGGACTTTTTGTGTGCTGATTTATCACAGACGATTTTTCACCAAAAGTAAAAAAATCAACTTGAAAACGAATTGAAGTGGAAATGCTAGTGGAAATGGAGAAAAAAGTAAAAGGCTTAAAATTGTCAACGACGATGTTGACTAATGAGTAAATAGAAGAACTTAACCAGAACGATTTCTTCCAATGATCAATACCTCGTTACACTTCATTAAATTCCTTCATTCTTCATAGAATTCACGACAACATAAATTGTTAAATGACTCGAGGGTATGATAAGATAAAATAGTTGTGAGACTACTGGGAAGGATATGAAATATCAACTAGAAAGTAATTAAAGCCTTTCCAAAAAAGGTTCGCTTTCAAAAAAAGGTACAATGGATGGTTCACACTTAATGAATAATTGTATAATTTATTTGCTTTCCATTTGCATCATTTACCATGAAATCTATTTAACACATTTATTTATGACACTGAAATAGGACGAAATTTCAGAAAGTTTAGGCAATTATAAAGTTTATATTGCGTGGGAGGAACTCAGTATGATATAAAGACTCGGTTAATGGGCCAAAAGAAGCTTTTTAAACGATAAATTCGATAAATTTCCTTTTAAAGCTTTTCCGCATCTTTTTTTTCTTCTGCATTTGCTAGAATTTTCCCACATCAAACGACATGATATTTTCTTTTGAAAACATTAAGCATTTCTAGATGATGTTTTGTCTGATCTTTTTGTGAAAGTTTTTCAGCTTCATCTATAGAGCTTCGTTCGTTATTCATTCTTCAACAAATTTAATTTTCCAGCATAAATTTTACATCATTAGCAAGCGATCCGTTGAGAATACCTTGGGAAAAGGTAGCCCAAAGTCATTTAAGTGGAACGATGGAAAGCTTCTGCTGAATGGACAATTTTCTGCTTGGACAAGAGAACCTAACATAAAACTGAGCATAAATGTTCTACCTTTCGTTACATTCTTTTTTCTTCTGGTATTCGCTACTGGAGTTACTTCTAAACTTGCAAAACACAAAAAAAAACGTAATCCTAAGACAGGACCCGTAGGCTACACAAAAAAAGGAAGAAAGAAATATTTTTCTCACTCTCAATGCTCATTGCTCTGTGAAATCTCATTAATTTTTGAGCAGATCCATTACTTGCCTTGAATAAATGTCATGCTATCGCGATGAGAACAAAGTGCCTGAAATCTGATTTAATGTTTAATCTCTGCAACTTATTTTCTTGTTTATTTATGTTTCATGATTTGCCATCATTAATTCAATTTGATTTTTGTTCGTGATTGTATTTGGAGCTAACATATTATGTTATTGCATTCATTGAAGGCGCCTTGCATGAACATGCCCCATAATTGCATCAAAGATTTATTGCCTTTCTACTAATGGGGAGTTTTTATGTTTAATTACAAATTGTGCAACATGAACTACATAAAGGAATTAAAATCTTTTATGACTCTATACAAAAATTGTTTCTTTTTTTTTCGTTATAATCATTTAGATCATTAGCTGATTATCATCAGACTGTTAGAGTAATTAATCAAGCTTTTTCATCGTAAATTTTACAAAAATGACATAAAAATGCTTTAACGAGCCAACCAACAGAGTTTCCTTCTATTTATTCTCATATTTTAAATAGGTTAAACAACACATGAAAAAGCTTTGAGTTTCTCCCTTTCGCATAAAGTTAAGAACGAAATTTCTAGGAGAGTTATAGAAGCAAATGGGGAGAATAAAGAATGAAAGCCGGCAGCAATAAAGGAGTTACATGATTTGCAGTTTGTATATTTATGCCTTTGAACTCTACTGGGGGTCGTTTTTGGAAAACTTCTTCAATCTTGAATATGAATGAGATATGAGAAAAGTAACGCTCGAAAGATGAAAATCGAGTTAAAGTGAAGTTTCAACTGTAATTTCTTCATGAAAGTTCCACGTAAATATGATGTTAATTCAGACAAAAACATGAATCTATTTTAATGTGATGCAAAACTCAATTTCTCGAAGGAACTTTCATGCAAATTCTAAATTACATCATTCTAGAACTTGCTCAAAAGTGAAAAGTGCATTTGTATGCAGACATAACTTGGTAGCAATTTAATATTTTCAAAGAAACATTTGTGATAGAAGCACATTAAAGTGGAACAAAATGAGCTTTAAGTAAGGTTGCTGAGTAATCAAACACCTAGGATTTTGAAATATTTACAATGCGTACAATGAAAATATTGATACTTAAAACAACTTTGCAATAAACAATATCAATGATCGATTATTTCATTTCCCTACCTGATGACACACATTTTTGTTTGCGGTATAAAATAATTATGTGTTTAAACATTTTCCATCGTCGTTGTGGGGAACCACGTGAAACATTATTCAACTTCGCTGCGGTTGAATAATGCAATGAAGCTGTATGAAAAAGTGAGCTTATTTATGTTGCAATATCAATAAACAGAGGAATTTTATTGGAAAAACAACTTAATTTTATTAACTCTTGTTTGTACTAACGATCAACAACAACAACAGCTGCCAGCAGACATGAAAACACTCTGGGAAATGACGTGTTGATGGTGAATAAAGGTGCAAGAGTTGACTTACTCTTGCCAGAAGTCATAAAACTGTTCTTTAAGAGTCCATTTGAGGTTTCACTAAACAAAATTGAATATTATTGAGATCAAAATCTTCAGGCGATTTGACACTTCAAAGCATCAAAGCAAATTGAATTTCATGATCTGCGTGACATTTCAACCGAATAACAAGTGAAACAGAAAGGAAACAGATTGCAAACAATTAAATTCAAAGAATTCATACGAAAATAGTCTTCTGCATGGAAGAGATTAATAAATGAATGCGATGCTTCTTCGTGCACAGAAGAAGTCTAAAGACGTTAATTAGTTCTGCCACATCAGCGTGCGAAAAAGACGTTTTTATGACAGGCGGTGGTGAAATATTTTCAACCACAAATAAATGCTTTAATTCATTTACGCAATGAATGTTTTGTCAAACATTTAATGTTCTTTGTCTTCCTTCTTGTGCCTTGAAGGAACTGCGAGAATTTAATTCGCAAAGAATGTTACGCGTTAACGCGGTGAACCTGAGAGCGAAGGGAACGAAATTTGAAATCTCAAAACAAATTCATTCATGAATAATTTTAGAATCAAACAAGAATTTTGAATTCACATCTCAAGCGTTACAATCTCGCGTGATAATTTGGCAGTTTGAGACAACATTTGGCAATTACTAATTCATTATGCTCTGTTGTATCGTTTAAACAAATAATGCATTTGACAGTGAGAGATGTAACAGTACAAGTGACGATACAAGAATTAATTCTCCGTCGCCTTCTCTCATTTATTTCTTCTTCTTTTGTTCCAACAAACGTTGATTCATCATCAACACCTTCAGGGGAATTTTAATTTGCATACAAGAATATTAAGCGTCAAACCGGAACAAAACTTTTGCATAAATATTTTCATAAATCTTTTTCTTCACTCTCAAAATGATTCAATCTTATGTTTCAAGAAACTCTTCAGTTGTTTTCTCTCTTGAGGGATGACAAAAAAATTTGAATAAAAAATATTTATTCATGATTTTTTACAGTAAATAAGCAAATTTTTGTTTTCTTCGTAACTTGACCTGAAGACTTGTTTTCAGTTCAAATGTTTTCATTTTCTTGACCTCACATCAAACTCAACAATGTAATTATTATGAGTTTTAAAGCATAATGACGCCCAGAGTTCATTCATTTATTCATCTACAAATAATTTCATGTCGTTGACTTGTTTGATAAGATTTTCTGTTGCAAATTTCTACAAAAATGCATGCACAGCTTTTTATCTTCATTCATGAGAAGTCATGTTAATTTCATTTCATCTACAATACATTCCTCCCCTATTTCCATGTGCAACTTTGTTTTTAACTTCAACATAGTAATTCCTTTGATGTTTGTCTTGCTAATTAATGCATGCTGAGTTATGTAAAGTGCAATTACCATTCTCAAGCGCAAAACGAATTACAATCAAAGCATTCAACGTTCTTGAATTAATTGCTTATTTACATTTTAAACAACAACTTCAGAGCATCAGATGAATTTGATGAACTGATTAAATCTAACCGTTTATATTATAATTAAATGAACGTCAAACATATGCGTAAATATGAGTATTGCTCATTGAATTCAAAATTATAATCAAATTTTCGAGCACTGATAAATAAAGCATCAAATAATGTTGTCAAGCATTTAATTTTGATTCTTTCTCCTCTTTGAAAAATGCGATATAATGGAAGTGAGCGAGTGTTTGATTAAAATTTTTTAATATTTATAAAATTGACTGCATGGTGAATATTTTAACATTTTTCCATCTACGCTAAAGTGTAAGTCAACATTGTTGATGCATTATTAAAATGAATGATACGCTGGTGCAGTTCTTTCATGAATAACAAAGCAAAGTTGGTTATTTTGTTTTACAACAAACCAATCTCATTTTTCCCTTCTACCAATTTTGTACCTTTAAATCCAGAACAAAAGTGATTTCTTTATAATAGCTAGAAAACTATTTACGTGATCATTTATCTCTTTGTTCCATTTGTTCATTTTCACTGCTGCAAACTTGGAAATATTTTGAGAAAACTTACCGTCTTTTTGAATTCCAGACACAGACAGTGTGAGATTTCTAAGACAGTTTTCTTATAACATGCACCTGATGCTAAACTGTATTCGAGAGACTAAATTGTATACTTCGAGCATGAAATTATGGTGATAAATGCATAAAAAGTTGTCATTTTCTACAAGCATTAAGTTAGGAACATTTTTCATGAAATTATGTTGAAGGATTTAAAGTTGTCTCATAAGTTATGTTACAAGTGAGATAATGATAAGAGGAATGAACTGAAATTATTCGTCTGTCTGGTATTTAAATACATTTGAGATACTCAGCTGATAAAAGTCAGAAAAATGTGTCATCATTAGTTTTTAATGAGAAAACATTCTTGTAAATTTGTTTAATCTGAGAATTTTAATCAATTCACACCAACCCTTCACTAACGTGAGTAAGAATTCTTTACAATTTGTGACTTTAAAATTCAGAACGAATGTTTCATTGTTGATATTTATTTCAATTTCAAATATCCTCGACTAGCCCTTTTTACAAACCTCACGAAACATGTATTCATCATTCGCCACCCTCGTTCTACTCATGACTCGTTGGATGAAAATGTATCGGAAAAGTCGCATCGCATTGACATTGTTGTTGGCGAGGGAGAAATATAAAATTTCTATCACGCAATAAATGTAATGCAACGAAATGAATTTATGAGAGAACCAATTTTCTAAGTTAAACCACAGTAAACCTTAATTGATTTTCTTGATTCTTAATATATTTCTAAGCTATAAATGTCGTAACAAAAAATATTTCGAGTTGTAATGGCTGACGCAAAACGATTTTCCTTTTATTTATTAGATTTTCTTTGTTGTTGAGAAGTTTTATGGTTCAGTTAGTTGAGAAACTATGCAAATCTGAATAAATTTGATATCAGTTTAATTACTTTTATCCAGTTTAATGATATAATGATGATTGGGATAAGAATCTTTTAAACTATCAGTTACTTTAATCATTTAACTGTTACTTTAGCTCAGATCTGCATAAGAAAGAAAAACTTTCTTTGATCCCTAAATTTACCAAATTTATCTCTTTTCCTAATCAATGAATATTTTATTTACATGAATACTCATGATTACATGTTCAGTGATACTTTATGTTTGAGTTGGGTATTCAAATATAAAATAAAAATATTATAAAAGAAAGCAGGGATAAAAATTTTGAATTCCGTTTGCAATGTTAACTTTGAATAAAAAGTAAACAAGTTTTCCTTAAAGATTCTTGAAACTTTATAAGATTCATCCATTCGCTCTAATCTTCTAGAGTTCATTTTTTTGTATTCCAACATATTGTAAATGCCGGAAGGGGATGAGAGTTTATATTTCCTTTCCCTTTTGCAATTTCATATCACGTAGAAAATTCATTCAACTGTATCTCCATAAGAACCTTCAAGAAGTGTTCATCAAACAATTTCAGATATTTAGTTCAACTTTAACTTTATTGCTTATTGGTTTGCTTCGCTTACAAATAGTAAGTAGGATGATTACTTTCAAAAAATTCCTCTGAAACAGTATCGTGCGACTTTATTATGGTTCGGAAAGTATGAAATTGATTTGAGCGAATTTTAATATTTTATTTCCTTTCCATTTTCGCAAAGGCAATCAAAATGTTCACTTATTTTTACCCTTTTCTAAATTCCAGCAATAAAACCGAAAAGTGAAGGGTTGCAAATATATAATTAATGATTGAAACCAACAAAACGAAAGTAACTTTTAAGGAAAATTATAAGCTTAGCTCCGAACTGAAGGTAATTCTTTAATAGTATAAAAGAAAGTTGAATATTTAATAATTCTTAAATTGGCAAATACTTTTATGAGTCATATCAACCCGAAATTAGGATATCAGAAATCTGTCGTCAAATTTAATTTTCCATCTTACCACAAAAGTGCTTCTAATCACGAAAAGAAAATTTATTCAGCCTGAATGACTTCTCCCTTAATCTAATAAATAATTCTCAACATTAAATGCCATATTCGAGTTAAACCCTTTCATTCGATACTTCCCTTTGCTTTTCAAAGCAATCTGGTAGTTTCTTTAATTAAAGTTTTAATGACTAAATGAGTCTGAATGAGAAGCGATTTCCAAAAGAAACAGAAAATAAAATAAAAAGGATAATCATCGTCACGACTGCAACTTTTCTTCAGAGGGTTGAGACTTGCTGAATAATGGAGATGATAATTGTAAGAAATAATGATGTAGAAATTATTCTGCAGCATTTATTCATAAACTTTACAATATTTGTTTAAATCAAGGTTTACATAATGAGAGGGTCGCAAAGAAGTAAGTGAGAGATGTTGAAAACTTCTTCAAAAGCCTTCGGCAGTCTCGTTTTAATTTCAATTTCAATTCTTTCCTTTTTCATTTTTTATTCAATTACGAATAAATATTTATCAGAGAGAAAAGTTCAACTCATAACAACAATTATATAGCATTTCAATTTAAAAATATAATTCTCTTCTCAGTGGAATGAAAACTAAGTCTGATCTTTAACCTCTGAAAGTGCTCAAGCTGTATGCAAATGGAAATTTAAAACTTTCAAGTACTTTGCGGAGTTTCCTGTAAAAGTGCTTTCCAACTGCAATCCTCGATTTTAATGTAAATTTAAAAGGATGAAATCCGCAAAGTTGGAATTTCTGCTTGAATAATCAAAGAAGTTTTTCAATCTAACTAGTTCTGCCTCTCTTGTGTCCAAAAATTAATTAAAATATTTATGAGAGATCATCTACAAAATGAAAATTTTCTTTCTTATCTTTACAATATTACAGAAGCAAATTGCTTATTGTTCAGTCTGAATAGAGTTGGAAGATGTAAAGTTATTAACTGTCATCATCTTCTATTGTGGAAATATGACAAACAATTTAAGTTTCACTTCAAGAAAAGACTGTTTGAAAATATCATTCGACAAGATAATGAACCAACAAGGAAAAAGAGAAAAGAAATAAATTTTTCCATCACTTCCTTTCATGTCTGAGTTTACTTCAACGTTTATATTTAAACTTGGAGAATTTTCAATAATTTTACAACAGCAATGAAACATTTTTGGTACAAGAAACATGATAAAAATCTTTAACTTCAAAAAGCAATAATTGAAGAGAGAGAAGACGTCGAAATTGTTTCCTCTTAACATTGTAAAACTTTCACTTGATCGAACCGAGTCTTTGCAATGTCTCGAGGGCATCTTTCATCTAACATCCCAAATGTCTTCATTACGATGTCTTTTCCACTTCTCGCTTTTCTTTAAAATAAAGTAAAGTGAATGCTTTTCGATGTTATCCCCGAAAGGCTTCAATATCAGAAACTGACAAACGGAAGCAATCGAAAAAGAAGAATGAAAGAATCTTGGAAAAAGTAATGCATTGAAAATTAAAAGATAGCTTCAAACTGCATTGAACTGAGTTTGGAACTTCACCGTTTCAGCTTCTTTACTTTTTTAAGATTGTTTTGAAAGTTCAAAAGCTTTAAAAAAATTAAGAAAATTAAACTTTCTTCCACTAATTTAAAGTTTCCAACAAGTTAAGTCAACACGTTTAAAGGTTCTATTGCAACTGAGATGCAGAATGAATTCAGAAATTTAGCTCGAAGAGTTTTCACACCTAGGTATTAAAGTTAGTGTCTTCTTTACTCTCTCTGCAGCCCTCAAAACTTCATTCCCATGAGTCTGACAAAAGCTTTTAAACCCTCGTAAGAAGGATAAAGGAACCAGGTGGAAAAAAATCTCAATTTATCTTCCACATCCAATTTTTCCTCAGGGATTGGGATTTCATGATAACGAGTTTCGACAAAAGAAAAATCCGTGAAAAGTTTTCTTATTCTTCCTCTCTTTTCCATTCTTTCTTCATTCTGTAAGCGAATCTTATTGCTGCTGTTCTTTTTTTGTGTAACTCTGAAAGACAAACGAGTTAAGGGAACGTATACAAATAATTTTCTCTTATTTCGAAGACCTTAGTGATGTGTTCATTTAACTCTTTTTACAATTGAACAGATGAAAAACTGTTGAACGATTCCCATGCAAGTAAAATATTTTAATTTCATTTAAAGTTATCTTGTGTTTTAATAAGAAAGAAAAATTTAACAACAAAGTTTAATGTTAGCTCAGTGTTACAACTAAAAAGTGATGAAAATGTTGTTCTATTCAAATAAAACTTTCTTGCGAATTTGCAAAACTTAGCGAATAAAAATTCTCGTAAGGTTTAAGAAGCAACTAAAAGTAAGATTATGCATAAGCACGGTTTACATTTCGCAGGAAAGTTTTATTCATTTTTTTGTTAAATGTCGGAAAGAGAAATACAAGAATAACATGATCATAAAATTCATAAAGTTTTTCTTGACATCCTTCCACGAAAATTTAACAAATGATGCACAATTTTTCTTATGTCTGGCTCGGAAACATTTTTCCTCATTTCTCGTGTTTGCTTTGCAGCTGGAAAAAAGTTATCAAGCAGTTTTTTCTGGGTACTTTCGACCTGTCACTATAACTAAGCAGCACAAAAAAGTTGAAACTTGATCTCGTGTGGCTCCACAAGTCTCTGAAGAATTTTTATTTTTTATTTTCCAATAAATCATATTTGCTTGTGAAAACTACATAAATAAAATAGTTGTTTGTAGAAAAGTTTTTAAGGCTGCAAATGCACAAAGCTCTCAATTAAACATAAAATCTGAAATTAGTTTTAAAGTTTAAACATTACTTAAAGTGAGAAATGTTTTAATAACTTTTGAGGGAACATATGAAATTTGGTGGTTTAAATATTTGTAAAACACTTTAATGAATATTTAATAATTTGAAGCTTTGTTGTAACCTGTCTTTGAATGATGTGAAGTTGATCTGAATATTTAAAACAATCAATTGGGTTGAACGAGGGATTTATTGAAAACAATGGGATTATTATATCGGAATTACAATGAAAACTTATTTTCAAGAGACTTTATCCGAGGTAATTAAGATTTTATCTATAAAAAGGGTTCAATGTGGTTCATTCATAAATATATTTAAGCCGCAATCAGAAAGAGATTAACAGATTTAATTTTAAATGCATTAAAGACAAAGCAGAAGCCTTCAAAATCAATAATCGAATATTTTAGAACAAACAATTTTTCAAATAAAAACATTTATGTGTATAAATATTTATAAATTTTATAGAACATTGCTAAGATATTTAATAAAATTTTCTTTCCATCAGAAATTGTTAGAATCAAAGTTGTTTAACATTTTAACAACTCAAGAACAAGTAAAAAGTACATGATGAAGTTTTCATTGCCTTTATTATGCTCCGGGATATTGGGAAAAGTTTATAATTCTACAAGATTCAAGAAAATTATTTTGCATTTGTTTCCTTCATAAGGAAAATTGTTAGCATACTTTCTTCGTAATATTCAATTACGCTTCATTTTTCAGCTTGAAGTAGTTCAATCTGTCTTGAATCTTGAGCTCATTGTAGAGGAAATCCCTCAAGCTTCAAACTTTTTTCATCTCTTCTTTTGTGTTGATTCGAGCATTTTATATTCGCATTATATCGATGCGAGTTCTTTTAATTTAATTCAATGAAGAAAGTAATCGCCAATATCCTCCGAGATTAATTTTTTTTCATCCAATATTTAATCGATAAACTTTCCCTTATTTATTTTCTTATGAAAAAGAGAATAGAAAATCAAATGATATTAAAACTTTCTGATAGAAAATTTTTTATGATGTCTATTAAACAAGATGTTAAAAGGAATAAAATTCGAAAAGACAATTCCCCAATTGCAATGTTCACAATAATCAAATTTTATGATTTTGTGACCTAACAACTTCAGAAAGGACATTCAGGAAAGCCTGGAATGTGTAGAAATAAAATAAAATTTATATCCTTAAGTTTGATTTGAATTTTCCTGTGAAAAGTTTGGAATTAAATGAAGTGAATCTGTTTGAAATTTAAACGAAACGTAGTCACCCTTAAAATGTCTGAAAATTTCCATCGTGAGTGAACTTAAAAGCTGTTAAAGTTATTAACCTGAGTTGTGTAAAAGTTTTTCATTGTTCAGTGAAATTTGTGAAATTATTTCACCGTAAATCTTGGACGAGGTAAATATTGCTAGTAGCATTGATAATGTGGTAAGAGGTAATAATTTTCACAAGTAAATTAACATTTTCTTACTTTTAACGTATGCAGGTATGGTGAAATAGTTTGAGCTTCAGTTCATGAGTCAACCAATTAAATATTCTTAGCTTGGTTTCAGGAAAGAGTTGAAAACTTGCATGTTAAAACAATTAAAAGCAAAGCTTCAATTTAGAAAGTTTTTCATTTTAAATCTTGTGTAAAGTTGGCACTCTCTTAATGAACATAAAGCTCAAACTTTTGGTCATGTCTTAACACTGCCGTTAAACAATTCACTAACAATGCCGAACATGGCAATAATATTCATGCGAATTGTTCACAACTTCCTTCTTTTATGACGTAACAAATGATTCGTAATTTTTCCTACAAAACTTTCCTCGTTTTTATCTAAGCTTGAACTGAAGACAAAAAGAAAAACAATGAAAAACTTTTCCATGGCAGTTGTAACCTGCTATGACTATAGTGCGGGAAAGGAAAAAAGCATTGGAAAATGTCGAGCAATGCGGCTCCAAGAGTCTCTAGTGAATTTCAACTCTCATGAATCATCTTTTTGTGTTTGCACAACTTAACACAGCACAAAAAAACCTTCTCGGGCAAGTGAAACTTATTGCCTTAAACTGCTGTTTGTTTTGCAAGAACGAATCTCCTTTTTACGACCATTCAAATCGCATTTCATGCTCATTGTTATTTTTATCGAGTTCGCTGTTTCTCCGGTTGAGTTCATAAAAAAAAGATAGAAAATGAGAGAAATACAATAACCATGATGTTGAAATAGTTTTTGCTTGGTTTTTCAATTTACCTAGAATCTCAATATTGACTTGTGAAAGAACAATTGAAAGAATTTTATATCAGTGGTTCGCCATCAAATTAAAATGAATGGGAAAAGTATTGGAAGGAAACTGAAAGACTTTGAGTGATGAAGCAATTTTTTTTATTTGTTCAAAACTTTCCTTTTCTATTTACGGAAAAAAGGAGTTGTCTGTGGAATTATAGTCTACATGACAAATTATCTTCTTCTTTTCAATTTCAACTAGTTGATAAAAGCAATAATTTCAGAGATGATTGCATTGCAAGTGAAATATTTTAATGAGAGATATCCAGAACTTTAATAATATTTTAAACGTTACATTGACTTGCACATCAATAGCAGAACGAGAAACGCTCACACCGTTCCATGACTTCAGAAGAGTGACAAAATTATGAGAAATCAGATTTCAGCTTCAGAATATCCTGACAAAAATCCTTAAATCGATTTTATTGTGCAATTCCAACAAAACGAGACAAATACAATTCGAAATGAAATGTTCAGCTGAGTGTGTGAATTGAGCTTTGAAAATTGTAATTAAATTTAGTTTGTTAGAAAAATTCCCAAACTCATATTATGTGATGAAAGTTTAAAAGTTCTTTTCATTGAAATTTCAATCTGTTTAGCATTTTCCGAAACCACAAAAAAATAATAATGAAATCGGCTTACTTAAAGGATGCTTAAAAATCAGTTTTTCGATGCTGTAGCAATGACGGGAATTTCAACAACGAAATCCTACAGAATCGCGTCAAATACCTTTTACTGACATAATTTGATGTAACGAGAAATCATTTGAAATGATTAAAATTGAAAAGAAAAGAAATGCTTTAATAACTTCAAGTCTTTAGAGGTTTTAGCAGCGATCATATGCTTTTAACCTCTTTCATTTCTTTTTGATGTTTTCACGTTGCATTCTTTTTTAAATTTGCAATTTCTAACTTCAAAGGATTTGTGATGAATGCCGTCATTGAGTTGAATGAAAATATGAATGGCTGAGAACTTAAAGAACTTTGAAAATGTTTGTAATCAGCAGTTTTGTGTTTTTTTATTCCTTTGACGATGTCGTTTCTTTTTTTCTTTTTGTTTTCTGCCTTCCATTAGTTTCATATTTTCTCATTATCCATAAAATCCTTTACATGATGATGCAGCACGAATGAAGGGAGTGTTTGAGTGGCAAATCCTTTTGAGATCAAAGAATTTTGAGAAAGCAAAGAAAAGCCAAAAAGGGCGGAATGAATAAGATGAACTGAAGAGTAATTAATTAACTCAGTCTTTGCTGGTGGATCAACACTCGTACATTCATGTGAGTAATATTACGTCATAGGAAAATATTTTCCACCACCTATATGGGATTATTTCAACATGAAGATAGCGCAAACATTTTGATTCTCACCCTTTTCTATTCTTTCTACCCCATAAATTTTTATTACAATATAAGTAATAATTTGAACCATAAAATTTCTTATAAAGCTGGTTGGTCATTCTTTGAAACGAATGTCAATGATACAACTTACTTTTTTCAACAGCTCTATCATATTTCAGTCGAGACAAAAAATAGGGAGAAATGATGCGATCCAATTAGTTTCCTCTGCTTCCAAAAATAAAATAACTATTAATATCATGTATAATGAACTAGTTGTGACGTAGCGAAATACATAAATCTGGTGTCTTAAACTAGTTTTTGATTAAGCCAACCCCTAATCAAACAATTGGTTTATAAACTTTAAAAAGTAATGATGACTCATTAAAATTAATAATAAATTGAGATGAAAGTAGGGAAACAGCGTTTTTAGTCAGGAAAACATGCTAGATGTTTCAAAATATAATTAAAAAATCTCATTTAATCGTTTTTAAGCGGTGACGTAACGCAATAAGAAACGTAACGTAGATCGACAAAGCCGATGATGATGATGATAGAAGGAAACATTAGTTAGATAAATGTGTGGTTAAAAATACTTGAATCGCAAAATTTGCACACTTTCATTTCCTGTTTTAAATAAATTTACAAAACATAAAGACAGTGCTTAAAAATTACAGAAGAAGATAAGCTTTAAACGATTGAATGTTCTCAAATGAGCTTACACAATTCTCAGAAATGTTGAAATTACTTTAGATATTCGTAATCTCAAAAAAGGTGAAAATAATCTGAGTGATAAGTGAAAAACAGCTTTTTCAGACAGAAACATCATATTTCCCCTCTTAAAAATTGAGAAAAAGTTTGTCGAAAGCATATTGTAGTGAATTTTAATGACATTAAGAGTTGCTGTTAATGTATATCTACATAGAAATGAAATGAAACGACAGGAAAAACTTTCCATTCGTGTTCAGTCTTAATTACTTTTTACTGTAATTAAACGAATTTGTTTTTGCGTGTTTTCCCGTTTTTATTTTCATTTTAAATTTATTCTTCTCACGACAGGGTTCTAAATAGCGAACTCAACTCCCACCACGATAACAGCTACTGAACATTTCAGGTATTGACTTTAACCAACTTTTCCTTTATGAAAAATGATACTTTTACATTTTCAAATTTCCGGAAGAAAAATGTTTTATTCCTGCTTTCTGCTCGATTGGAAACTTTCAAGAATCGAGAAATATTGCGAAACATAAATCAAGGAATCGTAAAATTCATTGCTGAATCTTTTTCGTCGCAATTCTTTTTTGTGAAGTGAAAATTTGGAAAGAAAAGTTGAGGAGAAGAGGAAAAAAGAGAAAGTTTTGAAAAACACATTAATCGAGATTTCCACATCATTATTCTTACATTATTCTTGAATTTCTTTTTTCTCGTTGCTTTATTCTTCTAAAGACGATGTTTGCGATGTTTAAAAAAGTAATATGAGAACGTTGAGGGTTGGCAAGTGCACGAGAATGTTCTTAAAAACCGAACGAAAAATTCATCATCATCACTCTTTCCTGATTACAAATCTGTGCTCATCGTCGTGTGAATGCACTTAATGGAAGCGTCTTGCAGCAAAGTAAACCCTATAAGTGAGCAATTTCACAATCTCAACGTCATGTTCCTTTGTCATCTCGAAACGAAGCATTTAAAATGAAAATTTGAATGAAGGAAAAATGGTTTAGAGCTAAACTCAAACAACGACCGAATAGGTTTCATACTTGGTGAACACCAGTTCTTTTCTTGCATTCTCCTTAATCTTCCGATTAGACAACGCAAAGCATTTTAATGCTGTGTAATGAGAAAATAACTTGTTATTTTTTCTGGATGCTTTCATATTCATCAACCGAACAACATTGAATGAAAACTGCACGATGTGAACGATTATAAAAAACGTGTCGCAGTTTACAAAGCTCAGTTCATATTTCTGATGATAAGCGACGTTCAACACGCAAATCATTCTTCCACATGAATTCATTTGCATGTGCCTCTAACTTGATAACGATAGACGAGGGACATTGGAGGGGTGCGAGAAAATATTAACAGCGTGAGCAATCATGTATTTGCACATACATGAAAGCGGACAGACGATATCATATTTAGTTTGAACATTAAACATAATTTGAAGCATAAATATATGCAGACTGCACGAGCATAAGCTTTAACTCTTTTTTTTCTATTTTTAGTTCTTGTTTAAGATACAAAATACAAATAAGAGTCGTTTGTTCAAATTTCCTTTACACAACACTTGAAATCATTAAATTGTGTTTTCTCCATCCCTCGCTTAAAATATTTCATTCATTTTCATCATAAATTATTAGGCGACGCGTACTCGAACGTCTTTATTGCATTTTCAAGATGAAATTTCCTGAAAATTAAAAGCAAGCTCAAAAAGGAAAGAAGAATTATGATGTTCGTTTGGGGGGAACTTACTTTCTATCTAATATTTAGCCTTTCATACCGAAACTCTTTCAAAATTAAATTACTTTTTATCACATTACCCATAAATACGTGAATGAAAAGTTTCCAAGTAAATCTTTTTTAGAGGGGGTTGATGGGGAGAATAAATGTATGTTTATGAGTATGTAGAGAATTTTCCACATAAATATATTGCATAAAATAATTAAATCATTTCGTACACGTTAGCATATGAATTTCTTTCGACATAAAATTGATGTTGGATCGGATTCCTTTTATTCTTCCATTTAAAGATGGAAAATAATTTAAAAAATGATAGAAATTTTCCAATTCACTTCATCATCAAAATGTTCAGTAAAATTTCGTTGTTTCGTTTTATTCTCCATCATCAACCCTCACGGTCTATCAAAATGTTTAAGTTAAAAATCCTCAAGGGACTTTAGACTAATCCGTCTTGAAATGAATGGTATAGTCCTTATTCAAACAGTATTCTGACAGCCTTCACTTCATTAAATGTCTGACTGTTACATTCAAAATCAATTTTAACCATGAACCCTTTTTAATGGTTTTGTTGAGTTAATGTGAATAATGAATTTCCATTAATTTCGATGTTTCGCTAAAATTGAAGACAAATAAAAGAGAAAGTAAGCAGATATTTATCGTTTACCATTTCTCTAGTCAACCAAACATATCTGTTGTCGAGAGAAAAACTTTGAAAAGAAGGAAAATAAATGATAACACAAACATTCGAAGTAAGAAAAAAAAGTTGAACTTTCTTGGGATTTTCCTATCCCATGCATGTCGTTAACGAAAAAGAAAAGAAGGAGAAAAAAGAACGCAAACAACACCAACATCGTTGTGAACGTGATTTATGAACGATTTTATTCATTTGATATGTTTTTCCTTTTTCCCCGCTCGCTTACGTCTTCCGGAAAGGCATCATGATGTGGAGGTTGGCGGAGATGAAAATTTGAAAAGGAAATGAATAAATTTCAAACCTCACGAGACTCATTCACTCAAACCTCTCTCCATAAAACCATTTCTCTTCCACAAACTATCAGTTCTTGTTTAAGATACAGATACGCGAGTTATCATGACTAACAAAACTGTCAGGATTCAGGATTCAAGATTCCTTTCTTTATTACTTTGTGTGGCTGACGTGATGTTATGAATTTTCTAAGGATTAGAGTTTTCATGGTTCTTTTTTATTTACTTGAATGATGCGAGGCAGATGAAACGGAAGTTGACGATTTGTCAAAAACTAATGAAAGTCGAATGACGCAGCAGTTTTTCAACAGCTGAAAAAAGAAAATATTAAAAAAAGAGATGAAGAGAGAAATTTTCTGCATCATTAAAGACCGTCAAAACATTTAATTTTTCCTAAAGATTTCTTTTCCATTTATTGCTTCATTTCTTATTTATTATTTGTTACCATCTTAAAATGAAGTTTCCTACTTAATTTAATATCACAACAGCTAATAGTTTATCACATAAATGATCGTATAAACAGGATGCTTTTCCTCTACAATAATTTTAGTAACTTTTACAAAATTAAAATTTAAAAAGTTAAAAGAAAATGTCAGAAATCGAAATTTCAGTCTTCGCTTCGAATTAATGACAGAACAATTCGTGAGATTGTTTTATCATTTTAAAAGATTTCTAATTTTAAACTCTTATTATAATTTTAAGAAAATATCCTAAAGATATTAAGAAAATTAAATTTAATTTATTACAAACTTCAATACGATTTGAAGCATTTATGAAATTTATTGTGCTTAGCTCTGAACTTCTTAAAACTTTGCTTCGGGCTTGTTGAACATTGCTTAAGCTATTGTCGTGAATTTGTTCTTCAGACTGAAATACTTTATTGTATCGATCGCAATGCGATGCTCGAGGCTTGTAAGGTTGCTTTATTGCCACTGGCTCGTCTTCAATAATCTGTGAGGTAAATAAAAGTTCAGACAAATAAATAAAACGATTTCAAGACAATTTACTTACTTTTCTCTTTAAACCGGAACAAACAACATCGATTTGCGACGTTTTACTGACTCGTTCAAAATGATCAAATTCGGTTTTCCAATCGTAAGTCTTTAAATGTTCTTCCAATGTCTTCCCAGCATATTTCTCAGGCAATTCGATAGCAAATGGTGGTGAATTTCGAAGCTTATCGATGTTCAATGATTTCAAGAAGTTCTTTGTCTTCGGTTTCGAATAGCAAGAAGTCAAATGATCTTGTTTAGGATAATAAACGAGAGTCGCTTGACAAATTTCTTGTTGTGCTTCATATCCACCCAATGTCAACTTTGTTTTATCAAAACTATTGTAAGCACATTCAACCATTAAATCATCGCCAGGAAGAACTTGAATTGCCTTGCTCAATGCTCGATATTCGAGATATTCCGAATCCAAGTTATGATCTTGAGCGATTGGATGAAGTTCCGATCCACTTCGCACAAGTCCCACTTTGATTGATTTTCCCATCTCGTGTGTCTGCATCTGAATGCCAATGACGTTAATTCCACTACCACCACCAGCTGCTGTTGTTGAGAAAGCTTCTTTATTACACTTCCCAGTGCAGTATCCAATTGATGTCACTTTTCTAAATCCCGGTGGGATGATGTGTGTCCACACTGGTTGAATGCCAATCGATAAAAGTCCCGCATTGTGTTTCCTTTTCACTGACGTCATAAAGAACTTGATGCCTGAACTGTCACTGATTCGATTGTGATCAGCAAAAGACTTTGTTGGAACTTCGTAATGAATTTCAAGGAAATATAAACTGGCGATGTCACTGTCAATTGGATAACCGACGTCATCGGGATAAACAAAACCTTGTGAACCTCTTGACCATGTGGCAGTAATTGTCGTGCATTGAAGCTTCTGAATGTTTGCACATGACGCGTTGTCTTCATCGATATTATAATTTGGGTGATGTTTGTTTCTACATTCGTAAACTATCATGTGCATGATGTAAGTTCTTGCTATCATAGGCTCAAAGATTGGCTTATAAGCGACAACATGTCCACGTTGATTCTCCTTCAATCTCAAAACACTGCAAGCCTTTGTAACATTTGATGACGTCATTAAAACATTCTTCATTCTCACATCAAATGTTTCAATATTTTCATCATTTAGTTTTCGAACTTTCTCAAATTTTGGTCTTTGGAGAAACAGCAACGACTTGATGGGCTTCAAAGCTTGCTCGGGTTCTGGTAAGTTACCTTGCAACAAAGAGCCTCGTTTTGGCTCATCATGATGATACATGTAAACGATCCTCATTGTGTCGTTCTGAGGAAAAGCAATCAAAAAGTTTTCTTGAGATTTATGGTCAAGAAAATTTACATAGTAACGGAAGCAGGATGGACATTTTGGGTTTGATTTATTGTCGATTTTATGGCTTGAGATCGGATATCTTTCGAAATTTAATGTTCAGAGAAAATTGCTTGTTGTTAGAGAGAGTGAGAGAGAGAGAGAGAGAGAGAGAGAGAGAGAGAGAGAGAGAGGTCTACACACTACACAAATGTTGTGGTGTATACGTCGTCATTTGAAAAGTTCAGTCACTTACCGTAATAGGAACGTCGTACTTCTCATCGCATGTATCCAATTTTCTTCGAAATCTGATGATTGTATGAGTCTTATTCTCATGACCGAAGAGAAGAACGTAATCTTGCGATTGATCCAACACAGGCTCTCCATTGTGGCTGTGGACGGGGATGTGTCGATCCTAGAATGAAGTAAAGTTTTGGGGAAAATTACAACAATGTTTATCACTGTAACATGCTTTCAAATTGTTATTCATAAATCATAAGCCCGTAAAATAAATTTCACATAAACTAGATGATTGTGGGTGGTGGGGGGAAGGAAAATTTTCAATTCTATTGTTAAGAGACTTCTAATTTGTTATGTTGTTCATTGCCACCAAATGCTCGCCATTGTTAGACAAACGTCGTCGTCTGTCATTGCGGTTTTCAATCGTTAAAAATTCTTTTAAAATTACTTTTGTTGTGCGGTAGAATAAAAAAAAATTTCACAGCATCTGGCACTGTAGGTAGAAATAAAATTTATCTGAATATTTATGAAATTTTAAAGGATTTAAAAGAGGTTTTGTGGTCCATTCGGGGTTGAAACTTTTTATACGAACGAGCACATTGTGTAGAAGGCTTCAAATAAATGGGAAAAGGAAAAAAGTTCCGCGTGAATAAAATTAATTATTAGTTCACTTGTCCCAAATATTTTCATTAAATATCATTTTCTTATTACGTATTTTAGAAGTTCAATGACATGGAAGAGAAGACAAAATATCGAGCATAATCACGCGAGCTATTGAAATATTTATTTATCAATTTTCCCCACCCAGCAATTTTCCAAATGAAATTTAGGTTTTTGTCTCTATAATTAAACACTGTCGTACACCCTGAACATTTTGATTGCTCCAGAAATATTACACATATCCCGAAACAATTAATGTTGAATCAACACAATTAAGTGCCTTTCTTGTCACGATATCACTGAATAATTCATATTTATGCGAACAAGCGTTAATGTCGATGATGTAATAAATGAAGGAGTCTCGTTCGTCACTTTCTTAGCATGAACATCTAAAATTTAAAATAAAATTAAAAGATTTTTTCTTCTTTTTTTATATGTGTTTAAGTTTCGTGAGAATCGAAGCATCTGACAGCAAAAGAAACTTTGTCTTTAATGCAAGAAGCTAATCAGCGATGAAGGCGAACAAATGGAAAAGTTCTTAAGATTCTTCTGTTGTCGAAAGCGAGGTCGAAACATTATCTTCGTCAAATTATTTTTTCTTTTTGCTTTTCCTTTTATCTTTAAGTTCTTGAAATATTTTTTTCTTCTTCTTTGTCTTTCTTTTGTTTGCGGTTCATTTTAAAAAATAATAAAAAAAATTCTTGTGATTACTCTCATTGTCTTACAACCATTGTCCATTATCCGAGTGTGGTGAGACAAGAAAAGGAAAGAAAAAAGCAATTTGTTAAATGCAGTTAAGAAATTATTTCGCATTGAACATCGTAAGTGGAAATAAAAAAATCTTTAAATTAAAAATTTAACAAGAATGCGACAGTCAAGAAGCTGAACAAGAAGGAAAAGAAAAAGATTCGTGACCTCTGAATAAACTTCAAGTTGAAAAAGTTGGAGTATAAATAGATTCCTATTGCTTCCAAAAAGTGATCGTATTCACAATCTACGAATAAATTTCAGTTTAGCATAAAATCTTCATAAATCGACTTCATAAATTCACGGCAAATCGATTGAATACCATAGAATTGGAATAAAAAGAAAGAAAGGGTTACGACAAGAGAAAAGCTTGCTCAGTCATGAATCGCTTCAAGCGTTGCCAAGAACTTCTTGGCTTGATTCCAAATGTTATAAAAGTTTTCTACGTCATTGCTTTCTGTTTTAGCTCATATCGTAAACATCACAAATGGTGAACCTTTTCATGTGTAAAGTTTTCAATTGAAAAACATTTTTGAACTCACTTGGAAGAACGTGTGCTTATCGACCCATCCGATGACCATATCTGCTCCATAAATGTATTCGCTTCGTGTGAAACCAAAGCCAACGTAACCATGTGTTCTCGCTTGCACTTCAATAATGATGTCAGGTTCCTTCACACGCCATAACAATCGAAAGTTCTCGTCTAAGTCAACACTGTGGTCCCATCGAACTTCATTTGATGATAAACATTGTGCAGTCATCAAAGTCAGAAATGGGAGCAGAATTTTCCACATTTTTCCAGATTACTTTTCCCTTTTTCTGCAATGAGAATTAATTACATAAAGAATTAATGTGAGTTATGAATTATTATCACAAAAAAGAAGAATTCATTATGAAAGTTAATGACATAGTTGCGGATGAAGCTCTAGCTTTGCATGCTATGCAGTTTAATGTTCATTTCCGTTTTCTTTTCATTTGGAAACTTTATCGTCATTAATGAAATGGACTTTTATCATTTTTTCATTTATTAAATACCGAAGTAGGTCAGACATTTTCCATTTTCATAACTATTACTACCTTGCAACAACGACAAAAAAAAAAGTGTTGATGTCTCCATCAGTCTACATTGTCACAAGATTATTTTGCATGTGCACATTTTAAATATTTATAAGTTTGATGGTTCTTTTTTCTCTCTTGTAATGTCAAGCATTTCCTAGTCTCGTTTCTATGTTGTAAAGAACAAAAAAAAGTTTCTTTAATGGCGATGTCAAAGAGTATTTCGTAAAATTCTCATCAAAACTTTTTCGTTTCATTCTGTCGGTTGACATTAATATCGGGAAAGTTTTTCACCAGTCATGCGAGAGGGAGAGTGAGTTGAAACATCATTTTCTGTTCTCTCAACAGAAAGGTTCACGCTACTGAAGTTAACAAAAACTAGGAGAAAATAAAGGCTGTGTAATAAAAGTCATGAAATATGTGATAACATTTACGTTGAACTTCTTTTCATTTCCCTTTCATTGGACAATTTTCATGCTAACAAAAGCGAGAGGAAAATTGGTAGAAAGGGAACTCTGTGTGTAGTCACATGAAGCAGTAATAATTTTCTGAATTTATTGCTCGCATTGTATTCGCACATAATCCGAGAAAGGAGAATGGAGAAGAGAAAAGCCTTCATAAATTCACCTGATCCCATCTTTCACCCTCTTCAAGGCTCTTCTGTTAAGGGTGACAAAGTGAAGGATAGCTTTAATGAAACAAATTTGTGAATGATTTTGCACCAAAAAGGGAAAACTTTAATCAAAAGAGGAAAGAAACGAGAAATTGATGGTGACCAATAATAAAAGCAAAAAANTAACAGAAAATTATTTCTATCCTTAATTTGAAGTTGAAAATTACCTGCAAGCAATAAAAATAAGTTGCATGAGAAAATCTCGCCTTGTTATTAAATTTATTAAAATTTGTTTAAATTAAACTTGACTGGAAGCAGGAAAAGTTTTCAAACATAAAATCATTTTATTTAATCTGGAAATCTGTTCAAAAATGGAGCAAATAAATTGAAGTATTTGAGATCCGAAGATTAAACAAAAGCCTCTTATAGTGAAATAAATTTTTGGCAATCATTCTCATGAAAACTTGGAATGAAAATCAATAAACAAATTTTAAACTTTAATCCGAGTAATTGTAGATTTGAATTCATGAAAGGAAAATAATAATACAAGAATATGAACCATCTGGTGACTACACCCCGATGATTTGTTGGGATTTGCACATAAATATTCAACAAATGACGATAACAAGAAAAGGAGAATGGAGAAGAGAAAAGCCTTCATAAATTCACCTGATCCCATCTTTCACCCTCTTCAAGGCTCTTCTGTTAAGGGTGACAAAGTGAAGGATAGCTTTAATGAAACAAATTTGTGAATTGTGAATGATTTTGCACCAAAAAGAGAAAACTTTAATCAAAAGAGAAAAGAAACGAGAAATTGATGGTGACCAATAATAAAAGCAAAAAAGGTGAAATCCTTTTTCTGACGACTTGTAAATCGTTCAGCAGATGAAAACGTTCCATGAGGCTCAGTTTAAGAACAATTAGAATTGTCTGCAGGCGTGAGATAAGCTTCGATCTTTTATGTTTGTTTATCCAATCGTACTTCTCAAGAATGTCTAATCTCAAATGAAAGAAAGAAAGAAAGATTTCAAACACCTTTACGGTTTTATGGATGAAGAAACCTTTGAAAATGTTTTTTTCTCATTTTTGTTGTTGCTTGATGAATAAATTAGATCTTTGCCTATGCTGTTGCTATTGTCAGGTAGAAAAATGTTGATAATTTAGTTTTAATGAAGTTTCTAAACTTCGAATCATTTCTTGTTTGCAGATGAGGCAGCCAATGAAGTCGAGAACTTTTTTTATTTAATTTTTTGTCTTAATTTTTGTTTGTTTTCCTTTCATCGAATTGCGTTTGTTTTTCACACTTTCCGACTGAGATAAATAAGATTTCCCGATTGAGTCTCGAGTTTCTCAAGATGTAGTGGAGAAGAACTTTGCCAGTTTTTGTCTCGTCTCTTCGTAACACATCGCGACAGACGTGAGGTTCGAGCTGGGAACTAAATTAACCCAAATAAATTTGTTTGCAAAACACTTAAGAAGCCAACACCACCAACTTTGGGCTTATCAAGATTAATACGTTTGATGGAACTCGCTTTGCCTTCTTTTATATTTTTTCTTTGAGGCTTTAGCCTAATCTGTGTCATTCTAAGCGCACAACATAAATCATAATCATCAGTGACGCAGACTTTAACAAATGGAGATTAACGAAATTAATTTGCATGAGTTTCTCCTTCTTGTCGTTGATTAATTTTCTTCACGTTTTCGAGCTTTTATCGGCAACAAGTTGCGTTGCGACTTCATCTCATTCATGGGCTTCACTTCCCTTCTTCTTCTCACTCAAGTAACAACATCAACATCAACATAAATCCCAACAACAAAGACAAGAACTTAATGTCTTTTTGATTGAATTCTGTATTCAAGTGACAAAATTAGCTCGATTGAAAATGTCCCACATCCGGGTGAAGCAATGAAGATGATTGGACACAAATTTCTCTTCGTTCTACACGTTCAACATGACTCTCGTGACTCGTGAACCACAAACATATGTTCGTTCACAAATTGTTGTGAATGCGGTCGGTCATGGCAAATGGTTGATGGTAGTTGGGGTCATTCCATAATAATTCTCATCATTCGTGTTGATGCATTTAAACGAGAAGTAAATAGTCACAAAGCATGTGGGATCGAATTCATTGAGTCATCATCAGCATATTCATTTCCGTCTTATCTCATTATCTCAGTTTTGTTTTAATTAATAATTTATGACCGCTGCCTGCTGTGAATATGCTTTAATTAATACAAAGCCCTCTTGGTCTCGCATCGACATACCTTGAATGAAATCATCTTTTAATCAGTGATACAAATAATGCCATAAATGAGGGCACATGGGCACCACTTAATGTTTAGTTTATTTCATTTCTATGACTGTCGACGACCACCATCGATGACTTTCAAAAAATTCTTTTTTGTTCACTGAACGACGACGACGACGATAACAATAAGGAAGTGAACAAAACTGACTCTTCAGTGGCTCAACTTTAATTTTATGACAGAAAAAAAGAAAAAATGGAAACAGAGAAAAATAAAAACTTAATTACGATGTTCAGAGTCTTTAATGACCATCCCTTTAAGCGCCCTATCATTATCATTCTCATTCCTGTCTACTGTTTTGTTCCTTGCATTTATGTTTTCTTCTTGTTGTTCTTGCTTTGAGGCCACACACACAACACCTGAATCGTTAAGTTGAGCTACTCATTCGAACCATTCAAACAATCATCATCATAAACTAAACTTCACCTTCTTCCTTCTTGGATCTTCGTTTTTATGAAATGTCTAATTGAATATTTAAGTTCGGAGAATTCCTTGAATATTTCTTTCCACTTCGAGTTGATTGCGCTAGTAATTGCCATAAAATTATAATCGCTTCAACATGTGCAACAAACTGCCAAAAGTAAAATAACGAAAAACTTTTTGGGAACTCAAAACCAAAAATATTTTCGGTTCCTTTTCATGATCCGATCCCGTAAGTTCTATAAACAGAAAAAATTAAATTCAACCCTAGATCGGAATGTCTT
>CVRI01000020.1:697103-772605 GCA_900005825.1 Clunio marinus | reverse complement strand
GTAATTTTCAACTTCAAATTAAGGATAGAAATAATTTTCTGTTATAAAGTCTTATTAAAATTTTCTAATTAAATATTATTAGTTCTATCATTTTCTTCAAGCAGAATGTTCAGTTGTGGTTAGAACTGCGGCCAGAACGTTGATGACTGTTATGAGAAATATTAAGAGCACTAAATATTCGTTTAATGTACTCACTTGTCGTTTCTGTCCGCTCGTTTTAAAGCGTCGCTAAAACATATAAACTTAATTAATTTTATGAATGCTTGAAGAGATTGAGAAACTTACTCGAAAAACTAATAAAAGTCCAACTACAATTTGAAGTATTAAAGATAGTGAGATGAGAGATAAAGCTCCGTAGAAAGTTTGTGAATCACGATTATAAAAAAGAATGAATTTTAATTGATTTGCGTTTGCTGTGAGAAGTGATATGTCCATCATCCCTTCTGCCGCAGATTTCTTTGAATGATAATAGTTTGTCATTGTCTGCTGCCGGTTTGGACCATCGTTCACGTCTTGCATTATTTGAGTTCGTTTCAATTCAATTTCAACAACGTCACTTTGATTTTCTATTATTGAAGGTTCCATATTTATAACTTTCTTTCTTTTTTTTACTTTTTGACTTATTGAACAGAGTAACAAATATGCAATGAAAGAAAATTATAAACAAAAATTGTTTGTCAGAGAAAAATGTGGTTCCATTATCAGTTTCACAGTTGTGGATGATTAAGAACTAAATGAGACTAACCAGAAAAAAAATATGTGGTCAAGATTGCAATTCATAGAAGTAGGACTTTGTTGTAATGTAGTTTAAAGAGAGATTAGGAGATTTGCATCTCACGTCCTTAGTTCACCCTTGAACTAAACTATATAAACCTCGACAATAATGTGAAATAGATAAAACTCTTTCCGACAATTCTGATTTAAGAATAGAAATGTATTTAAAATTTGCCTTGAAATTATGCCATTTTTCATAACTTATGAAAGATTTGACATCGGTTTATCTGAAAAAAGTGCATTTTAATATCGATCTTTATCATTCTATAAGAATCTTCATAAATGACTAACAAAATTTTCAAAACTTCTTAAACAGTTTGAGAATCTCTGGTGTGCATAGAAAGTTTTACGAAATCGCATGAAATGTCAGAAATGCTTTTTACTGTCATCAGGAAAATGTGTAAAAATAAATCTTTCATGATATCTCAGTTAAATAAAGAGTACAATTTTTCATGCCTAAATAATGATTTTTTTATTTTACTTTTTTCGTTTATGATGGTTCTCTAATAATTCATAATCAACAATTTATTATTTCAACATGTATTTATATTATATTTTCCAAAATCGTATTCGCTGACTAATGAAATTATTATTTTTTCAAGAAAGCGACCATTTATAATTTTTATGGAACTTAACACATTTCGTGATTCGTTTTTTAAGACAAAAAAGCAAGGAAAAGTTTTAAATTCTATTTTTTTCCTTTAAAGTTTGAAATATTTTACTTCTTTCGTCCTTCCTCAGTATCATTTAATTTCATCTACTTTACTTAATAACACTTACATGTTTGGATTGGATATATATTTTGCTTATATATTTATATGAGATGATTTGCTTTAACAAAACATAATTTGTAATAAAAAAACGTAGATAAATGTAAAACGAGAGAAATTAAATGTAAAGCTGGGAATATTCACGCTGGAGAATCAGAACTTGCTGGAATTAGAATTGAACCCAACTTGAGTTCTGCTGCTGTTGTTGTTGTTGTTGTGATGGTGCTGAATTTGCAGTTGGTGGAGCTTGCACAAAATCACCAAAGTCATTTGTACTCGATGGACTTTTCTCAGCGCTTTTTGGAGGTGGCGGGAGGATTCCTAAGCCACCAGTCTTCTTACCTGTTCTCGATGTTGATTCACTTCCATCTTTTTTCTTCAAAAACAAACAAAAAAATTTCAGTTTTATTGTCTGCAGTTAAATCGTCACAATCTCACTGTTATTTTCATATTTATTTTAATTGTTTCGCCTTCTTTAAACCCAAGGTCGAGTTGAGGCTTTGGTTCAGCCTTTTCTTTCTCAAGAGCTTCAGCATTCTTCACATATTTGAAATGATCTTGAAGTGCCACGTTGAAATCGAATGAGTCTGAACGATCCTAAAAATAAAAAAATGAAAAGTTTAAAGAAATAATTTTTAAAACTTTTTTAATCTTACCCCAAAGCCAACACCAATAAAAGCTGATCTGCCATTATCGTCTTGAATACGTAGCACAAAATATCGTGAGCTATCTGACACTGCTTCAATTGCAACTCCAGGATATGCTTCCACGGGACAATTTGCAAAAAGTTGTCCAGAAATTTTATCTTCCAGTTTAATATTTAATTGAGCGCCTGATGAAACCATTCGCATTCTCCCATTCCATGTTGGTTCATTTAAATTCCAGTCGGCAGCTCTAAAAGTGTTATGATAAGAACAGAAATGAGTTTAAAAACTTCCAGCAAATCATTGTTGATAAGAAAAAGAAGTTTCATCAAGAAAATAAATAATTCTGTAAATATTTGCACCTATAGCCACGATTTGATGAACGCGGTGGGATCTTATAAACGAAAACTTCTTGTTTCACAAGCACAACACTTTCATAAGTCGCCATTTGAAGTTGATTACGTTTTAATTTAATAACAAGATCAGAAAAAGTTATTTTTCTTGTCTAAAGTAAACTCAGTTAAGTCTCTTTAGAGCGAATTAGTGTCTCGATATAACGGACAAAAAATGGTTTGCAACTCTGGCACAGGTTGTCATTGGGACGTTCAAAAGCTTCGTCAAAGTTCATAGTCACCCCTGAATACGTCAAATAGTAAAATTTTTGTGTGAAAACTAAAAAGTGAACATTCTTCAATTTTCCCTGTTCCTAAAGTTTTTCTACATTCTTGTTGCCATCTAAGATCTTCTCAAACCTTTTATCAACTAAGTAGTGATGTGGTTTTTGTGAATTATTCGTGAAATACTCTCGGAATTCATTGAAATATGCTTTTGCTTTTCTTGTTATTGTTTTTCATCGTTCTGTTCTTCTAAAAAATAAAGTGATAAGAATTTTAATCAAAAGAACAGACTTTTCCAAAACATCAACTGCGTAATGTTATCTTGCAAAAATCAGTCTTTTGTCATTGTTTTCTTTTCGATTATAATCAAATACATGAGTGAAAGCTTTTAAGCTCATAAAAAGAATTTTTTCATTCCTGTGAAGTGATAAAATTGGAACTTTATTAATCGTGGAAAGTTTGGAAAATCAGCAAGCGAGACTATTGTCATCTCTTTTCAATAGACAACAACACCTTAAAGTTCTCTTTACGGAAATTCCTCTACTTATTCTATTTTATTTTACTTTCCCGTAACAGAAAATAGCATTTTCATTTAATTTCCTTCTTTTTTGTGAAGCATTTCCTAATATCCACTGAGTCGGAAATTAAACTGCCTAAATTTCAATAAAAAAAGACGGAATGTTTAAATGTTAGGAACTACGCTAAAAATCAAAGTTGAATAAATGTTATGAATATTTACTATACAAACAGTGTTGCTGTTCAACACAAAAATATCCAAATTGAATTATCAATGTCAAGAGCAAATCTAACATGGTCATCGCTAGACTTCTGAACACAATTTTATATTCAGAGAGAGAGAAGCTTCGTTGAGTCATGTCAATAGTATGTAGATGAGATCAGAAACGTGTTATAACAATAATTGAGAAGATGAAGTTTGTTTGTAATTTATCAGTGAACATTTTTACGACTTCTTATTCAACAACGTTGACTGTTATCTTTTTCGTACGTACTACGTATTTATGTTCACTATTTCATCCCTACTTTATAACATTATGCGCATTTGCGAAACCGCAAACACTTTATTTGCACATGGGAAAGCGACAAGGATGACAAATTTTCTTTTTGCTACTCTCTCACTGTTTTTCTTTATCACACAATTTTCCAGTAAAATTTTCATTCGCAGTTGAAATGTTGACTCGCAAAAATGTAATATCGTGTGTCTGGCTTGCTAAATATAAAGAAATGGAAAAAGTTAGATTACTTTGAAAATAAAAACTGTTCATTGTCATTCGTAATCGTTTAGTTATTCATACAGTGCAAGAAAATTAATTAAAAATTAACTGAGTTTAATATAAAATTCTAGGCTTTACTACTTCTGAAAAAAAGGAAGGAATAAAAAAAAATCAAAAATCTATAAAAAACAGTTTCCGTAGATAACAGCAGCAGAAAGTTGCACATGCGCAGCTCGTGGCTCTCTGAGTTGGAAGGGCGAAAGAAGGAAAATCGTGCTAAAAATTTCACATAAAGCCTTTCCAAGCTCCTTTTTTCATTCGTTGTTTAATCGCTCTTGTCAACTCAAACAGTGAAATAGTGAAATTGATTCGTTCTGAGAAGAGAAAAATAATATTTTTTTAAGATTTTTTTCTAACATTTGTTATTCGGTATACCTCATTACGTATTTCACGTTCAACAACGAGAACGAAAAGATAAAAAATTGCAAGGCAAGCGAGATTCTTCCGTGACTTGCAATGTAGAACAAAAAGTTATTGATTCAAGATTCTTTACTTTTTTTTTCGCCGAAAGGAAAATAAGCAAAAAGAAGCTTCAAGTGCGTCTTCATTTCTTTTTCTTGCTTTTAGGCATTTTGGCACGAGCCTAGAATTCAACTTTGCATAATGTTGTGTCATTTAAATTCTGTTTTTATTTTTCCTTTTCCTCCCTAAGAGGCTTTTAAATGATTTGCAGAATTTTCTCATTTCTGTCTCATGAATTCATGAATAAAAATAAAAAATACATAGCCACAAAAGTGGCAGAAGAAAAATAAAAACCAACAAAGAATTCGTCATTCTTTTCATCCTAGAATAATGAAAAATAACCGGAGAGAAAAATGAAAGCGATGACAATGAATTGAAAACGAGAATCGAGGGAAGAGTAAAATAAGCAATTTTTCTCTTCCATCTTATTCATTTAATATTCATCGGTAACACATAGATTCCTAGCCGTAAAATACAATATTTATAATATGATAATATTGGATGGCAATGACGGTTGCGAAACGTAAGATCCAAAATGTATCACTCAAACGAAAAAGGACACTTCAAAGCTGAATGAATAGCAATAAAAAAAATAGCGAGAGAAGAGAAATTGACACTTATTAAACATATTTCCACGACGAAATAACAACCAGCCTCGAGGTTGAGAAAATAAAGAGAATATAAACACTCGAGCTCGAACGAAGGCATTTCCTAGTGACATAATAAAGATAAATATAATATAATAGAAGTAGAAAAAGAAAAAGAAATATTTTTGTGAAGGTGCTGTAGATAACAAATAAAATTCGTCACCATTGAACCGAAAAAGGAGAAAGAACTCTGGAAAGTCGCGAGGACCAATATGAAAAAATTCACATTCAAAGGCGTCTTGGACGGATTTCGATCTTCCGTTCAGACGACCCAACAACGAGGTGACAGGGAGATCGAGGAAACGCTAAGGCCCAGCGACTTTACGCTCAAAAAGGTAGGAAAACAATTAAAACCTTCATTCTATTTATTTATTTATTTTGCCTTAAAACTTTCATTCTATCGTCATTTTAAATTAATTAGTTTAATTGAAAAGTTTTCAAAAACGGTGAAACTTTTTAAATGGAAACGACAAAAAGCTATTAAAAAATAAGAATACACAAAAACTTCTTTTATCTTTTAACGCGATATCTTCGAATTCGTGATCTAAATAACAATAAGCTATATTAACCCCTGAAGGGAAATGAAATAGAAAAGACGAGTAAAATATTCGCGAGAAATCACTTGACGCGTGAAACGCTATAAATTCGTATCAATTTGAAGAAGTCCTCGTAAATATATTTCTTCTTACGCCTACCTAGCCCATGACGATGATGATGATAAATAATATTATGAGAGGAGACGATTTAGAAGCCTCTTGGCGGCATTGATGGTTACGGTGGTCGGAAATAAGCATGCATGAAGCGAAGAATAAATCCGTTGCGATTTTTTGTTGCGTGTTTCCACCAGAAGGCGATACGGAGAAGGAAATAAGAAGAGAAGTAAATAAAAATAAAAACACACCGAAAATATCATAAAACGTTTCTTGCTTTTTTTGGAATTCTGCTACACGAAGCTATGTAAATAATATCCTTTCGGCGAATAAGCAAAAGCAATGGCGAAAATAAGGAAAACGAAACATAATGGCAACAACAGACAGAAAAAGAGTGAAAAATTAGGAAATGAGATCTTATTTAGCAGAAGGGTCGGTAAAATCGTACAGAGTGAAAATAAGGTTCACATCAGATTGACTTGATTGATAAAATTAATTTCCTGCGTTTTTTTTTCTTTAAACAACTCGTTAACGAGCCATTTGACGCTGCTTATGTTGAGGATTCGTCTCTGTGTATAATATTAAGAGGAATAAAATCGTTGATTTATTTGCGTACCACGCTTCACCTTTTTTTACTTTCTTTTCTCAGGATCCTCCCTCGATACTTATTTTTCACAAGAAAAAGAGTAAAAGCACGAATATAATAAACCAGAAATTCGTTTAATGTTACCGTGAGTAAACATACACAATTCAAATCGTGTTTAATTTGATACACTTTTTAGTACTTGAAAGTTAAAATGACGCAAGCCGAGAAAAAAAGCAACGCTTAAGCTTTACAAAGCTTTAGTGAAACGTCAATTTGGGTCAATATCTCCATTAAAACGAAAGTTAATAAAATATGAAACCCTCGGCAACATAACGGCAGGAATTTGATATTAAAATTCTCGAAATTTGTTATGATGTTTGCTATGGGCTTACTGCGTGCTTTTTTCTCGTCATTTTTCTTCTCCATTATCATCATCGTAAGAGAGGAAAAAAAGTAAACACCAAGGAATTTTATGGATTGCTGTCCTCTCCAAAGTTTCCTTTATTCTTTTTTATTTTTATCACTTCAACGACATTCGCGATTTTCGACCATAAAAAAATGCTCAACGTTGAATTGTTGAAATAGAAGACAAAAAAAATTATAAACAGAGAGGCAAAGAAAAGGAAAATGTGAAATCTATGATCTTTTATTATTTATTCGATTTTCCTTTTTTTCAATATCAAACAGTCAACAGTTTGACTAACGACAACAACAACTGATTACATTTTCTTTTTTGCAGACTGGCTGAAATATTTATGCAAGGCGAAACATTAATTTTTTACGTTGTTATAACTTTGAATATTTTCCCCGTTCAGTTTTTATTTCTTTCACCTCCTTCTTCCCTTTCCAATTTACAATCATCGTCTGTCTAAACAGAGCCTTGACTTGGCAGCTTGCTTTTATGAATTACTCAGTTTCGTTCGTCGTCGTTAAGGTGTGAATGTAAGAAATCAAAAATCTAAATCTGGTTGGCATTAAATATATTTATGGGGCTCATAAATTATAACACGCTTAAGATTGGTTAGAGAAAATTTTAAATCAATATTCGCTTTACATTCGTCTTTAGCATTAAATTTTAACAACCAAAGCTAAGCTCCTTTTTTAGCTTTCTGTAACAATCTCATTCTACAATCCCATCATCATTGAAGCATGAGTTGGGTTTGGCTGCTTTAAATTGAAATCGATAATTTGATCATTTCTGTTTTCCCGTCTGCTTTTCCCCGCTCAACAAAAAAAAAAAGAAGTAAAAGTAAAAATAAAACAAAACGACGGAAAAAGCGAAAGCAATGTCAAGTCATGTGTTCCTTTGAGCTCAAATCCAATTAGAAGCATTTCCTGTAATTTTAATTAAGATTAATTGTGTGCCAAAAACATGAAGAAGTGGCTTCGAGGGTGGCAACACGAGTCTTTTCCTTTTACTCTACATCAACACATGCTCACTGTTAAAATAAATAATCGTATGAATGTTGAAAAGAATTGGAAATTATATCGTAAAGAAAAACTTGCAATGATTGATTGGTAATTAGGACGAAAATGTTTCATTGAGATTCATTATTCATGCAAAACGACTTTATGAGGCGTTGTTAGAATTGTTATCTGTTCATTCTCTTGTGCGCACTTTTACTGCTTGTCTCTCGAGGGAAATTTGAAACGCGTTGAAAATTTACGAAGTGAAACATTTATAGGTAAAAAATAAAAAAAAAATATCCAACAAGTAGATCAGCAAGGAAGTTGAAAAATGACGAATATTAAATTTATAAATCAACCTTGAATAGCAAACACAACCGCACATAAACAACCATTGCGAAGCGAAGAAAGCTTCGTAAAAGAATATCGAAAAGTGTTTTGTCGGGGGGTTTCTTGAAGAAATATTCACATGCTTGTTCTTACATCTACTTCAGTGAATTTTAGGGGAGAGAAAAATTATCGCTATAAAAATGAAACCTCCTAGAAACATAAAAGCAATTTTAAAGATTCAACCAATTTCCATAAGTGAAAAAAAAGAGAAAGGAAGCATAGAATATTCATTTATAGATTGAAACTCACTGTACGCCTACACACGTTACCAGGATCTATCTACGTTTGCTCATAAATAGGCTTAATCTCGCTTATGTGACTTTTTAACTCTGAGGATGAGCCATGGAAAGGAGAAAAGGAAGGAAAAGAATTTATGTTTGAAATTATAAAAAGCTTTTCTCCATTAACGAAGGGTCAAAAGTTCATGTAACCGAAGTCTATTCTGATACGATTATAATCATTATTCAAACTTCTTTTTTGTTGTTTCTTTTTTCAATGCCGAATGGTAACAATAAATATAAAACTGCATTGAAGTTTTAAATTCACTCAGTAGTAAAAATAAAAAGTTTATTAAAATCATTGACGTGTGTAGTTGAGTACAAAGCAACAACGAATGCCTCTCTTCGTTCGAGTACGTTACGTCGTATGTTGATTTTTATATACTCATATCCAGGCTTCAATTTATTTTTAACCTTTTGTGCATGGGGTCTCGTAAAGATTAAATGAAAAAGCTTTTTTCCCTTCTTTTCCCTCTTATAACTCTGTGGAACATAATGAATAGTTTGATGGGGAAAACGAGAAAGTGTTTATTTAGTTTTCCTCGTCCTACTCCTCTACCTCCCTTCGTTGCTTGTTTCATCCACTTGCTATTTCTGTTGATATTCTCTGTTAGTTCAAGGCGACCGTCGCAGAGAAATAATTGAAAAAAAAGAAGGAAGATTTAAAGAAGAGAAAGAAAAAAGATCTCTTAATGGTTTTAACCTTGACGACAAACATGAAACTTTGATTGATATTTGAATATCACCAGCATTCGACTTTTAATGTGGTCAACAAAAGTGTCGAAATGAAATTGTAGTCTGTGACCTGGAAAAGAACAAAGAGAACGAGCTGGTGAACTTAATTCGGAAAGTGGTGATAATCGTAATGGAAGAAAACGTGAATTAAATATTTGATTATTTTATGTTATGGATTCTCCCACTTAAGGACGTGTTAATCCATGCAAGAGTGATATCATATAAACAGGAAGCTGCAATGTTCGTGACATGAAGCTTTTCATTTATCTCCTAAATTTTATAGAGTTTTCTTATAATAGAAACTCTTTTATGTTGCTGATACATAAGCTCGTGTTCTTCTTTATGTTTACGTACAAAAATATCTACATAACTATTTGGTAAATAAAATATTGCTTACGCCATAGAAAATTAAATCTTTTCCTGTTCCTTAATAAGAATCTCATACAAATGTTAATCTTACCATAATAAATATTACAACGTCGTGTGAAGAAATATGAAATCTGCACCTGTCGACACCACAATATTGGATGGAAAACGAAAGAAAGGAGAAATATTTAGAAAATACCAAGCTTTACGTTTTTAGAAATACTAATTTAAGTGATTATACGTTGTTGTGATACGTAGGCAGTTTTCCATTCATTTTTTAGTTCATTCCATTTTATTTCATTTCTTGATAATAAAAATGAGTTGTCAATGTCAAGCACTGAAGGTGGCTAGTGTGTGTCTTATTTGGTAGAGCTAAAAGAAATAAAACCTATCATAAGACACACGCGGCTATTTTCGTTGCTTGCTGTTCATCAGTTTGTTAGTAACTAATTTGTTATTAAGTAAATGTTTGGATTGTCGTGTTTGCTGTTAAACGTTTCGAAACACTCAACAGCTTCAACCAATGCCAAATTGACATCGTTTAAGCGCATTTGTTGCCTCCCACCAGCCCCGCTACAAATGATACGTAATAATTCATTAAATATCTCAGTCTCTGCAAATGTGAAGGGTGGCGAGTTGGAAAGAACGAGCCATAGAGAAAATTGAAACCCTTTTTGTTTGCACATCCATTTAATTCTAATTAAAAAAGATAATCAGATAAGAAATTATTTTGAATCAGCGTTAAATTGCTATAAAAATGTTATATTTTGTGTATAGTTAAATATTTGACTTTAGTGGGTTCTTGGGTTGTGCAAAGAATTTTCTTTGTATTTCACTTCTCTTTATCATCCATCAAATTCACGATCTTAACCTCCACGATATTTATTCAAAGAAAGAAAATGCTCAAAAGCAATTTTTGTAGAGTAATTAACAAAAGAATGAGAAGAAGAAAAACTTCAAACAAATTTTCTGTTGAGGGGAAAGAATGAATAATGAAAATTTTAGTACGTAACCGAATAAAATCTAACCAATGTTTGTGAGTATTTTTGAGCTTTGAAAAATTACAACAAAAGCGTAAAATTCAAAGTCGAAAGTGCCGGATGAAGCTTTTCAAAAAAATTGTTTTCGCGTAAAAGTTGTTTTTAATGGTGTAGAATGAGTTTCGGAGCTTTTCTGTTCACCAACCGATTTCGGAGAGTCATGATTTCGTTGACTTGTGGAAAGGCAGATAATCGATAATTATAAAACGCTCGCCAGACTATGATGTGCCTGCAAATATTTTTCCGAATGCTGAAATCTATGAGATATGTTTAGAATGTTGAAACGAGAGTAATAAATGAAAGAAAAAGCATATTTTGCTTTATACCCTGATGTCGCCATTGTCGCTATACATTTTATATTTTTTGTTATATATTTCTAATGGTCGTTGTGATTGATGATAGCATTTTTCATTTCTTGAAGCTGGGAAAATAATTTCACCATGTTGTAGAAAGTTAATGTTGATTTTTACTCTTTTTGTTTTTCAGACATTCCGCCATGGCTTTCCACACAATCCAACAGCACTCGCCTTTGATCCGGTACAGAAACTTCTGGCTATTGGAGATAAATACGGTTCGCTTCGAATGTAAGTTTGTTTACGTGACTTTATTAGTTTTTCATGAGAAATAATTTCCGAGATCGATTTCCTTCCTTTTATTTCAATGATTAAAATCTTCGGTGCTTTTTTTTCACTTAATTTTAAAGCATCGTTCATGAATCATGAGACGAAATAAGCTTCCAATTGTTTAAATTGCATTCCATTAAACGTAATGTGAATGTGAAGGGTTGGATGAAATTAAAATGCAATCATTTGTTCTCAACCCATTTTCATTTGTCATTTGCAATAAAAAGACGAGAAGAGCTCAAACAAATTTCATTTTAACTCGTTATCATGATTTCTTTTTCTGCCATACAATGATTGATAACAGCAGACAGTCAAACCTTTCCATCATATGAAAGAAGAGTCGGAAGGAACACATTTTATAATCTTTTCTTAATTTTTTTTTCTACTCTTTCGACTTCGCTTTTCTACATCGTTAGATCTCTGTCTTATATAAAATCTCACGAGTGTGCTGTGTAAATGAAATTATTTTTCCACTTTTCCTACATTCACCGCTTTTCCTACTCGACTTCTTCTTATTCCTCCGATTTTTATGTAAGTGTCGGGAGGGCGGCTTTTGCTTTGTTCAACAATGTAACAGACATAGCCGAGAGATTTATTTTCCTGACACGTACGTTGAATAAAATGAACATTTTAGTACTTTTATAAAATCCTTTTTGCTTCCATTTTCTTAAAACAAAAAGTTTCAAGTCGCGTAAAGAGGAAAAGTGAATGAGAAAGACAAAAAATCTGATCACAATCAGATGACTGCTAATATTTATCTTCATAAGCGGCAAATTATTAACATCGACAAAATGGAGACGACAATGATTTCTGTTTAAATTTCTTTTTCGCTGATACGCACCGCAACTTCGCCTCATTCTTAAATAATTTTCTGATAAACTCAGACGTAAGCGAAATTATCTGAGTAAAAAATGATGAAGCGAGCTTTCTTTGGTTTTTATCAGCAAACCATTTTGTAAGCAGCGATTATTTTCCATCATTAATTTTCTTCTCATTTATGGCGCGAGCGTTTGAAGATTTTCAAACGCACGCTATGAAAAATGAATTTTCATTTTCATTTTCTCGTTTATCACAGATTGGGTCAACCGGGCGTCGATGCTCATGTCCGTCACGAAGGTGAATCAGCATGTGCTGTCATTCAAATCGAATTCCTCGTAAATGAGGGAGCGATGGTGACGGTAACAGCAGACGATACTTTACACTTTTGGAACTTTCAAAAGAAAATTCCAGCCGTCGTTCATTGTTTGAAATTTCAAAGAGAAAGGTGAGCGGAAACGCACAAAGTATAACGCTTTTAATAATAACGTCGGCCCTCTTACAACCCGGAGAATGTAAATTACTTTTCCTTTTTTCTTTTCATTAACCGCCCATCATCTTCAGCATCACATACATTCATCTTCCGGTCGGCAGCAAATGGCTCTACGTGGGTACTGAAAAGGGCAACATTCACATTGTTCACACCGACTCGTTTACTTTAAGTGGCTACATCATCCATTGGAATAAAGCTGTTGAACTGTGAGTATTGAAGTTTTCTCTTTTTTTTTGTGATTATTTCTTTGAATTAGTAAAACGATGCTCTCGGGCTTACATCGACCCATTTCAAAATAGATAAATGCTGATTACTAACGATGCTCCAATAAATAGTTTCAACTTGCTCTGACAAGCATTTCAGCTCAATCGAACTTTTCCTTAATCCCTCTTGAAATTTATTTTCTTTCGAAATCAAACTAGTGAAACTAACGATGCTGGACATGACTTGTAAGATTTCATAAATTGAAGAGAACATTAACTGATAATATTTTGTAGATTTCTGAAATCGTTGTCAGGATGAAATTTTCATGCGGATCTAGCTTTTGTAATGATACTTTCTTTCATAACTTTCTATTGTTATTTGAAAGCAGTTTTCGTATCACGATGGAAAATTTTCTGTTCCGGAAAAATCTTGTAAAGAATGAAATTTTGAGAAAAATATTTTCAACAATATGTTTTATGTTGGTAGAGCATGTCAAGTTTCTCTTACTTAGGACGAGCATTTGAAGGATTTATTGAAAAGATTAGAGAATTTTTTTGATTATTTTATTATCTTTTACTACTTGAGAAGAGAAACAAAAAGATTGTCAATTCATTAAGATAATCGAGAATCATCAGAAAAAGTTAGTAATGTTAAGTGTGTCTTGAAGTTTCCTTATTTCTGCTTCAAATCGTAGCTCAGTTCAAGTTTCTTCAGTTGAAATTGCTGTCTCTGATAACCATAATCGGTACGATCGGGGCTCCAGGCAACAAACATGTAGCATGTGAACATTAATGACAATATGAAGCGATCCAAGCTAAAAATAAACGAAATCATTTCAAATAAATTTTCTAAGAAATTTTGCAACATCATAAATTTTACATTTTAATTAAGAACTAGGTATCTAATTAACGTTTAGCGAAAACATTTCATTTTAGAACATATTAAATTTCAATTAAATTTATTGACCTAAATTTGTAATAAACAAATAATTTATTTACCTCATTAAATTTGTTAACCAGAATATCAAAGAGAATCCAATGAATGATGGATGGCGAATGTTTGATAGCAAATGATTCAAGCTTCGAGCTTTGTATGTTAATGGTTCATTTAAACCTTGGATGTCGTAATAAATCTGCTTGATACCAACGATTTCAGGCAAGTCCATAAGCAGACTTCCACATCCAATAATCATCCAAAAAATTGAGTGGGTGATTACGAGAATCCACCAAATCGGTGAATGAACTGGAGCTGAAATATTCCATAATGTCCACTTCTCAACAAACGTCCAGTTTTGCACCAATTGCTGAAAATGAAATTTTCGCATTAAGCTTAATTTAATTAATTACCAAAAAATGCTCTCACAGGAGGTTGAGAATGCAAACAAAATGCTGAACAAAAAAATTATAAACAAAGTGCTGATGAAATCTTACCAACAAAATGAACGATGAGAAAAAATTGTAAGCCGCACGCTCGATACTCTCAAGACCAATTTTCTTCCATAACTTCTTGACATTTTCATGCTTTTGAAAGCTATGCTGAAGAATAAACACCACAAGCCATATTGTGTTTTTAAGCAAAAGACGAACAGCGACTTTTAATTCTTGAGATTTCCCACTTCGGTATTTTTGTTGAGTCGGCTTCGATGTAAATAAGACGAATTTCACAACAGTATATAACGTCAAAGACAACGAAAGTAAGCCAAAAATTGCGCATAAAACTTGCTTCGTTCGTTTCAATAACATTTTTAATTAATTGTAATTCAAATTTCTGTTGAAAAGATATTAAATTTTTTCACAAATAATGGCTTGATATTTGTTTACAGAATTTTTATTTTTATTCGCTTCATTTGGATAGGGTTGCGTAAGCTTTTCTGGATGAACAGCAAAAAACATTAAACATTCTTTTGAAAGAGTTTTGTGCTTTGAAAACAACAAACTTTTATTCCATCATTAATGAGTCAAATCACACATGCAGATAATGGGAAAAATATGTTAACAAAATTAATGAATCCCAATATGGTGAAAAAGTTTTATGTGAACGGTCAACGCTCCTAGAATGTGTTCATCTACCCTTTTCTTTTTGGGCAGGGCACTTTGAATAAATTTTGAACGTTAAAAATTATTCCGAAAAGAAGATAAATAAATGTCGAATTGACCTTTCGAATTGCCATTGAGTTTATGGCAAATATCCTTCGTACATAATTTCAGGTCCTTCTGATTGTGAACGAGAGTGAAATTTCTTGTCCAGCGGTTTGATGCGTTGTGAGTATGGTGACACTTGAATGGGACGAAATAAATCTTGTCGTACTGGAATGATGAACGTCTAAAATATGTCAAGAGATTTTGATTTATTACTTTTTATCACATTTTCAAGAGTCATTTTTGATGAAACGAACCTTTTTTCGTCCGTTGTTTCTCACATCAAATCTTTGCAATTGATTTGAAATGATCAATTCATCTGCTTTAGTAATTACGCTAATTTTACCGACGGTGATATTCTTAATCGGCACTTTGGGACTATCGAACGCTTTCACTTGAATTGCCTTTGTACTCCCCGGTGATTCAACAGGTCGCACAGTATGAACATCAGACATTGAAAGACTTCTCCGATGATTCGAATCTCTCAGCTTCGGCGCCAGACCGAGATCGTACTGTGCTTTTGAACGTGATTTTTCTTCTTCTTGTGCTGCATAAAGTTCATCCTTAAAGAAGAAAATAAATGGAATGAATGTTTTGTAAGCTGATTGCACAATTAAATGTCTCACTCTGTTCCGATATATCATACAGCCAGCTCGCATTGTAAAATAATAAGCAATTTCAACTCCCGACAGCAATGAAAAGCCTAAGAAAAGCCCAGCAATTCCACCAAACGACACAAGAAGATCAACCCATCCAAAAAGCACCTCACGCTTATAACGGATGATGGGCCATGTCAAAAATTCAACATTGACACGAAAATCCTCGCGTTTGTTTGTTTCAGGAACAACTCTGTAAAATGAAATAAAGTTTGATGATGTAAATCCCTTCGATGTCCCAAAGGACATCGCAACATTAAGCTTCTTACGTTCTTGAAAATTTTTCAATATCGTAAACGGTATTAAGACAGCTCAATGCGCAATGACGACAGCTTCTGATGTCAGTTATATTTCCCCGATATTTCATGAGACAGATGAAATCTTCAAGTCCACATTGACGATAACTTTCACTTGATGGCATATAAAATGGCGGAATACATTTACAAAGCTTGTTAGTTTTCTTCAAGCGACAATCTCTCATGCATGTTGAGAATGAATAAATTCCTTCACGATAATATTTCAACTTCATTTCATCTGGAAAGATGCATTTCCTTTGTTCGACTGATAGTTGTCTAGCATCATCTGTTGTGTATGTTTGCTTCAGAGTAATGAGAAGGTCGATTGCATGTCCATCTGTCCAAGTGAATAATGGACGAAAATCGTAGCCAGTTACTTCATCGACAGAATGAACAAAAACTTTTACAGCCCTTGATGGTACGAATGTTAACGACCACTTCTTGTCAGTCTCGAATAAATCGTTAATTTTCTCGTTCTTAGCCCTTGAGAAAAAGTGTAATAAATATTCATGTGATTTATGAGAGATCATTAACTTTCTATAACTTTTTTTTCTTACTCTTCCATTGATGTACCATAATAGCGTGTATTAAACGAGTAACAAAATCCATGCTCGGAATAGATCGGCAAGAAATATTCGCAACATGAAATCTCTTCGTCCTTGTATTTACAAATCTCGAGAAGATCTTCGCATTTAACAGGCACCTTGAATGCTAATTGCCTTAAGCTTATCTTAGTTAAGTCGACTTCATCTGACATGTTAAATACAGCTTCATATGTTTTCGCAAAAGTATCAAACGTCAATCGTGGTAATGCTTCAAGCACTGGAATAAACTCTCCGAAAGTTTCATCGTCAGCATCGATAATTTCTGAAGCAGTTTCATTAACAGCTTCCGAATCATGAGAGGCCATTGGACATATTGTAACTGTTGGAAAAATAACTTGTTGATTGTGAAAATCGGTATCCAAACCTTAACCAGAAAATTTCCCACAAAATAAGAAAGGAAAATATGTTAAAATATTGACTTGTAATCTCTCATGAAAATATTTCCATGTTTTTTTCTCCTACTTATAAAGTATCTAAACAACATGCAATGAATTATTCATCTTTTCTTGTACTTATTCTACCTGTTATGGTTGGATTCGTTTGAAATTTCTCCCATAAACTTCCAATAATTACAAAAGCTGCCACAGCACCGATAGATACAAAAGAAAACCACATAAACTTTTCTCCCAGCGAGCGACCCTTTTCAGCAATGTAGCGCACTCCATGCAGAGTTGAATTGTTGAAAAATTCCTTCGTTTGATATTTTAGGCTCGTCTTTAATAATCCATATATCTCAGATACTTTAGATTCACTTTTCTTACTCATTTTTCCTTTTAAAACTCACAATGGACTTCTAATTTCAGTGATTTAAGAAGCTTTTTGTTTTTCCACCTGCGACCAATGACTGCTTTAAGTTGACTAACAAAATTAATGTCCTGTTGTGACAACGGAAAAAATTTCAATTATAGTGATTAATTATGCAAAGTTTTTGTTATTCAATATCTCAGATTTGTTACAATAATAAATATGTGATTACTTTACATTGTCATTCCTCTGATGATGACTTGAGTTAGTCGTAAAATAACTAATCGAAAAGTTATGGGAAAAATTATTTTTATTTTTTCTTTCCACACAAGCGCTTTTCCATCCATTTCTCTCTTTTTCTTTTTTTGTTTATCTTACTCCTAGACAAAAATTTGTATGAAATTTTTTTGTGTTTGTAATTTATTCCGATATTGACTGCACGCACGCACAACATTCACGTCACTGCTGTCGCACGTTGTTGTTGTTTGAATCCTTCAATCCAATATTGACAATTTTTCAACTTCTCAACGTTCGTTCGTTTGAGAATCTTTATATTATTTCTTAGCGGCAGAAGGGAGCTGACATTTCAATATCAGTCAACGTTATCATGTTTTTTCTCGCCTCTGTCTCCGTCTCTCGTTCTCTTTTACCATTCAGCCTAAGGATTGTTTTCAAGAAGCCTTCAACTCAGTTTCATGTTGTGTAAGGGATGAGAGATAAAAGTTTTATTGATCAATATTTAATAAAAGTCATTCAGTCATTATTATTGATTTTGTGTCATTTGATTGAGGTGGAGGAAAACGAGCAAGAAAATCGCTTACAGTGTTTTTATTTATTTCCTTTTTTCATCTTTTTGATGACAAATCAAAACAAGCAACATCAAGCAAATTAAAAGCGATTAAAAGGAAATTGTGGGATTCTGCAAAAATTCTGTTAAAATGTTTACATGACATTTCGTTCGTGTTGTTTTATACGAAATGTTTCACATGCACGTCACCCATGGAATCAAATTAGCGGCTGAAAATTTCTCACGGCAAATAACCGTAAAAAATTTCATCATTTCGTGTTGTTAAATGTGATCGAAACTTCAAGTGTTTATCCATGAGCTTAAATTTCGTTGATGACATTTCGTGAATGAAGGGAAAAAAAGGTTGCGTCGTTGAGGGAAAACCATAAGAGCAGACGATTTACCGAAAAAAAAGAAGAAAACAAGAAAAAATTGTTTTAACAAGTGAATGAAAGGAAAGTTTTTTAGAGCTTCGCACATGCTAGCAAAAGTTTCTCACACCTTAATGCCGCCACCACGCTTTGTATCCATTTGAAATCTATTGGGAACATCAAATCTATTGATTTTTCTCTTCATAGTCTTCACAAGACTATCAGAACTTTTGGTTTTTACGACGTCAGGCACATTTAAGTAATCAACAGGTTTCAATTTTTGAATGTTGGATGAAATCTTCCTTCGACGAACCTTAAGGCTAAAGTCAATTTTGGGTTTTGGGCGAGAAACTTTTTCCTTATGTAATTCATGAAGCTTTTCCTTAAAAGACAAGAAAGGGTCAAATATTGATGAAACTAAAATTCCTTCATATGGCTTCGACTTTCTTCCTTTCTTACCTTATTTATTATGAACATGCATATCACCCTTAAAGTAAAATAATAAACAATCTCCACCAATGATAAGAGAGAAAATCCTAGAAATAATCCAGCAATTCCACCAAACGACACGAGAAGATCAACCAATCCAAACAGCACCTCGTGTTTGTAACGTACAACTGGCCATGAAAGTACTTCGACTTGTACATAACCTTGACGATTTTTAATTTTGTCTGCTGTGTTAAACGACCAACTGTTAATGCATAAATGGAATGTAAAAAAATAATTCTTAACATAAAATTGCTTCTCACCCTATCTTGATACTCTCAAAAATGACATTATTGCAATTTAAAAGACAATCACGACAATCGTAAATGTTACTGATGTTATTTGAATTCCTTTGTAAGCATTCAATGTCTTTTTCTAGTTTACATGGCTGATAAATGTTGTCAGAAGGTTTGTAAAAAGGTGGAATGCATTTGCAAAGTTTATTTGCTTTTAACATTCGACATTTCTTTGTACATACTGAAGGTGAGAAAATGTCGTTTTGATGGTAGAGCAAAGCGATTTCGTCGTCAAATGTACATTTCCTTTGATTGACAGAAAGAAGTTTCACGTCTTGTTCTGTATAAGTTTCTTTTATCTCTGTGGTCATTGCTATGGAATAATTTTTGTACCACGTCAATTGTTCAGACGTTTCAAAGCTTAGCACTTCCTTGGGTGAAAAGATGTAAACTTTTGATTCATGTTTTGGTATAAATCTCAAAGTTCTGTCAAAGGCTGCTTTAGTAAACGTCTTTATGTCTTCATTTTTCACTCTTTGTGTGAATATTTCACGACGTAAAAAGATAAGCGTTAAGAGAAATCGATGGCATTTAAGTTAAAACTTACTCTTTGTCAACTTCCGAAATGTATTTTGAATTGAAGGCATAACAAAAGCCACGTTCTGTATACACAGGCTTAAAGATATCACAACAACGATATTCCATTCCTAAATATTCACAAACCATATCATCTTCATCAACAAACAACTGTTCACACTTCATAGCGATATTGAAGATTAACTGCCGCAGGCCAATTGTTTTAACGACTTTCGAAAAAAGAAAACAAGTAAAAAGGAAAATTTATTTCGTAAATTTATCGGAAGTGAAGAATCTTCAAATAATTTATGATGGAAATTGAATTATTTTCATTTTCTGTGAAAATGCAGTGGAAAAGCAAATGTACATAAGTCGATTCGAATGTATGCTTTGTAAGAATTGTATCAACATTGTAGCTTTATTTCTACTCTTCTCCGAATTATTATGTAAAGATAAGCTTCCTTAAAGCGATATTCAATTTACATATTTGATGAATCTATTTGAATGAAAATCATTTCTGGAGTTACTTCAACAGTTCTTACATAACAAACAAATGTCAAAGTGATATCATCGAGTGAAGTATTTGCATTAAATTTCAATGCACAAGAAGTTGAATAAAATTATTTCTTACATGATGAAAACTTTTTCATCTTTTCATCTTCTACTTTGCTTGTGATGTTTTCATAAATTTTATGAAATTCATTGATATTGTCAAAAGAAAGTGCTGGAAGCATCTCAAATATCGGAATGAATTCTTCGTATTGCTGTAAATTCTGATTGTAAAAATTATTTTCTGTTAAGAAAGGGTTGATTGGAGACTCAGGACAAACAACGACAGTAGGATAATCCAAAACTTCGTAATGAAATTCAGTGTCGGGACCTTTTAATCATACGAAGAAATTTTATAAATTAGGAAGAGAAGAAAAGTTTTTATAAGATAAGAGAAAGTAATCACGAAAGTCGTTGTCAAATATTAAATACCAGTTATAGTTGGACTTGTTTGAAACTTTTCCCATAAACTTCCGATGGTGACAAAAGCTGCCACGGCTCCAATTGTCACGAAACAAAACCACACCAACTTTTCGTAAAATGAACGACCACTTTCAACAATATAACGGACACCGTGAAGTGTCGAGTTATGAAAGAATTCTTTGGTTTGATACTGAAAATTTATGACCGTCAACTTTAAAATTTTTCTTATTTTCTTCGACAACATTTTTTATTTGCTTTAGAAATTCATTCACAACGCCTCGATTCACAACCAACGACTGAAACATATTGAAATATGAAAAGTTTTTATTTTTCTCTTGATTAATTGCAAACATTTAAGCTTTGACATGGGAATCGTATTATTTAAAAACAGCAACATGAAAAATTAATTATCTTTCACCCGCACACTGTAGAGATAAAATATAATTATGCAAAGTCATGTCAACGTTTTAAGGGAGTGCGGGGGATAGAAACGTTTTGTTGATCAAAGGTTCGAGGTGTTTATTGTGGTTGCCACCAAATGGCGATAACACGAAGTGAAGTATCTTGATAAAAACGTTCAACTCTCTTAACTGTTAAGATATTCCACCGGTACAATGAATTCTGCTTTTAAGATCCTTCCAGCTACAAAACATATCACTAAATGATATCTGACATCAAAAGTAAAGTTAAGAATACAAACGAAATCCCGAAACCCTTACCATTACTAAAAACATAGAAAGAAAATTTCTCCTCATCAAAAAACATATCAGAAGCAGGCAGAATTTCTGCTGTAACAAGCAAGGGTGTTTTAAACATAAATAAATGTTTGTATGAGCGATAAAATCTTTTACATACCTGCACAAATTTTCTTTTCCTTTTGGGAAAACTGGTAAAAGAGAGAGAGAGGGGAAAAATGGTGAAAAATAAAATAAAGAGCAAGACAAAAATTATGAAATGAAAATTCACAAAGAACTTTTATACAGAGACATGGGCAACGGCTGTCATGGACATAAATTTCCATCCCCGTGAGCATCGTAAGCGATTCTTTTTGAAGATGAATTTAATGAGTGATATTTGAGTATGCTAAGCACTGATAAAAAAAGATAATAAAGGAACATAAAAAAATGCTTTTGAGTGACTTTAAATTCTGTAATCTGAAGCTTTGAGTTTTATCTTTCATTTTTTGAAAAATCTTTCAAAAATACTCAACAGATAAATTTTCATTAATGAACTTGATCTTACTTAGAATCCAAGAAATCATTAAAATTCTTCAAATAGACATTAATTCAAACATAAATAATCATATTATTCGCTTTCTGATTTAAATTCTCGACTTATAACTTTTCCTTCATTTTTCATTCTAGCACAATGAAGACGCATCCCGGTTCGGTGGTTCATTTATCAGATAATCCACTTGACTCAAATAAAGTAAGCGAAAAAATTGAGAATCTGGAATCGTAATACAATATTATATTAATAATTTATTGCCATCGTGTTTCTTCCATCTCTTCATAATTCCTTTTATTATGATATCATTTTCGTAATAAAAAAGGTGTTGATAGGATTCGAATTAGGACTCATAACCTTATGGGATATGAAAGGAAAATGTGCTGAATTTCGATGGCAATCGCATGAGCCACTTCGTTCAATATCTTGGCACCATGAAGGCAAACACTTTGTGTCGTCTCACATTGATGGTTCATTATGTACGTGGCCTTTAAGAGCAACAGCTAAACCTCAGCTACTTATTTATCATCATGCGAAGCCAACAAAAGATGGAAAGTTGGAAACATGCAAGCCAATCCATAAAGTGGATTTGAAAACAAATCGCAATGGGTTTGTACTTTTTCCTTTTTTCTTTTTTCTTCTTTATTTATTATTGAAAGCATGTCATCGTCGCCGTTATAAATTGTAAAGTAATCTTATCGATCTCATTTATATTTATTTCTTTCATCTTGTTTAGAGAGACATTTACAATGTTCTCAGGGGGATTGTCGATGGAGAAAGGTGGTAAATCACCGTGCATCACCGTGTTACAAGGAAAAGGAACGACAGTGCTTCATATGGAACACCCGGTGGTTGATTTCGTTGCAATGTGTGAAAGTCCATGGGCAAGCGACATGCAAGAACCATATGCGATTGCAGTTTTATTACAAAACGGCTTGGGTATCATCGATTTGACCTCAAATGGTTTTCCATGCTTTGATTCGCCATATTCGATGGACCTTCATGACTCTCCTGTTACTTGTTGCACTTATTTAGCTGATTGTCCTTCGGACCTTGTGCCCGCTTTCTATTCTGTGGGACGTCACACACAAAACCGTAAGCCAGGAACATCAGAAAAGCAATGGCCGGTGAATGGTGGTTCATGGGCGCCAGCATCACGTAGTTACTCTGAAATCATTATTACCGGCCATCAAGATGGTTCGGTGAAGTTTTGGGACGCTGGATCGGGATCTTTGTTAGTCTTATACAAGCTCAAAACAGCAAAAATCTTTGAGAAGCCGAAAACTCGTTCACTTGACAGTTCATCGGACGAAGATCCTTTAGCTATACAAATTATATCGTTATGTGCTGAATCAAGGTGAGTTCTTTCGTCATCGCTTTAGGAAGCTTTGTGGTTGTCGCAATAAAATTCTCGTAAAAATTCTCAATCACATTCTATGAATATTGAAAATGAAAAATTTGATAAAATGTTGAGAAAAGTAAGATATTGGCAAGACGAATCAAGCTATAACAACTCAGTTGCTTAGAGTCATGAATATAAAATGACAATCGATTTTTTTTTCTTCTTTTCTTTATATTAAACTCCACAGAAGGTTGTGTGTGGCTGGATACAGTGGCCATGTGATATTGTTTAAATTTAGGAAACAAGAATGTCTATCAGAAACGCTAGTCTTAGAAATTCCAATAACTTATGAAAACACTGACGAAGCAGATGTCAGTCCCGAGTGTGAGTTCATTCCTCGTTCATTACCGAAACAACCTGACTCGATGGAAAATGAAAAAAAGGTAAGTAAGTGAATAATTTCTTGAGTTGGTTTATTTTCCGACCCACGAGATATTTTATCGTGATGAATTATTTATAATCTTTTATTTTTGGTATTTCGCTTCCTTCACCTTATTTTTTCTTCGTAAATTAGTGCGACGGTATGTTAAGGGTTCGACCTGGCCAACAAAGGAAACCACCAGGTTTTCAAGCTCAATTAGTTTGCTTAACACCTTGGACGAACAACACTCATCCCGGTCAAATTACTTCCTTATGCATAAACTCTAGTTACGGATTGTAAGTTTATTATCATCATTGTGAATGCATGAAGCCAGCTAGCTAGCTAGTTATGCTTCATGCATGCTCGTAAAAAATCTTTTCATCAACTGAATAATTTCTTTTCCTTTTCCTTTCTCTTCCATTATTTCATTCAATGCAGAATGGCTTATGGAAATGAGTCTGGTCTAGCGATAGTTGATATCGTGCAAAAAGTCTGTCTTTTCAACGTTGCAAGTCCTGACTTGTATGGTGCACAAGATCCATATTCACGAGTTCCCCGTAGTCCTAAACGTTCAGAGCCGCCTTACTCACGCGACGAGCAATGTTCACCGAGCAATGATCAAGTAAGTTGTATGGTTGTAGATGATTCATCGATCAATAGCAACAACTACAAGTTGTAAGATTTGAAATTTAAAATAACTTTTTGATAGACAGAAATTTCGATTTGATGATGAAACGAAAACTCTAAATCGTATATAAATTAAACAACGGGTGTCATTTCAAACTTCCCACTCTACTTCCTCTCAACTCCCTCCCCCAAACGACTCTTGATGAAAGATTCTAATCTTAAACCTCAACATGATCCAATTTAATTTGAATTCTTTGATATCAAGAGAAATTATTCGTAATTCGAGACAAATTTCTTGATTATTGGCTTCTGATAAACAACAAAAAAAAAGAAAAGAAAAACGACTTTGATTCCTTTTTTACTTGCCTTTTGACATTTATTTTTTCTTGCATTCTGATATCATGTTTATTTTACATTTTTTTGACGATATCTCATGATCTTTAAAAAGTTTTTCTTTTCCTTTTTTTGCCTTCATCAACCTTTTTTTCTTGATTTGAATTTCAATCTCTTTTTTGTCGCTCTTGAATGATTTAATTCATGGACTTGATTTCTTTGTTATTTTTCTTCTTTTTATTCTATAAATAAGATTTGAGAAAATGTCAATTTGAATTCATTTAAATTATTTACCATGCCTAATGCATTTCATTTATTAGTAAATGAGAAAAAGACTGAAATGAAAAGCTCATTCAAGTGTCAAGTCATAACCGAAACCAGAAGAAATGTTGAACTTACATAATGGAATTAAATGAAAATCAAATTCAAAAAGGAAAAAAAAATATCATCACCATTCCGCCCCATAATTTCGCTTTCATTCAATACTCATTAATGTTAACGCAAATGATTTGATTTTAGGTGCGAGCGAATGATTTCTAACATCGCTCGTTAAAAACAATTTGAGTAAATATTATTTTGATGTAGAAAATCATGAAACGATTTTTTGATTTAATTGCAAGATTTTTTTTACATTTTTCTCTATTTTTTCCTGGAAAGAAAATTACGTAAATTAGATTTGCTTTGCTTTTACCCGCAAGCAATTTGTTTTCATTTACTTTTTTTTACCATCATGGAAAGTTTATTTTCTCTCACTCTTGAGACTAAAATATTTTTACGCAAATCAAGCTATTTTATGTTATTTTTTATGTCTAAAAGTTCGCTCTTTATGAATGCTTTGTACAGTTGAAAGCTCACCGCTATAAATTCTCGAGAGCTTTTCACAATCGGAAAAAGCTTAATTACGCTTAATTTATATCCTTTCTCTCTCTCTGTTTTTCCTCTTTCTTCATTATTTAATGTTTTGTGGATTAACGAGAGAGTTGCCACCTTCTCAATTTACGTACATAATTAATCGATTATGAATGAACTGTGAACTTATCAAATCTACTCTGATAAGTAAAAGTTTTGTTATAAAAAGCGCTCAGAAGAGTTAAAGTTCGATGTTACCAACTAATTTCATTCGATCAATAATAATAATAACGATGATGAAGAAGAATCAACAATCAACTTTCATGAGAAGTTTCAAAGTTCTATTTTCACAAAAAGTTTCAACATTTTCAAACCTCATGAAATTTTCATAAAAGAGAAAGAAAATTTTTCATAAAATGATTCTTTTTTTTTTGTGTGAACGAAAAGAAAGAATTAAAATGGAGTATGATGGCAGCTCTTTTCAACAAAACATGTACAAAGAATTGAATTCCTATTCACCTCAGTTACAAACAATCAAAATCGAGAACGTGATGAAAAATAGAAGAATTTTCACACCTAACTGTAAAGATTCATGCAAAAATATTCACATTAATGGAAATGAGAATTCTTTTTGGTGATGTTTCTATTGTTGTTTGAAACAATCAAAACGGAAAAATGTTGGAAAGGTTGTGAAAAGACTTGAAAATTCTCGTTCTTGCTGTTGAATGTTCATTTAATATTTTTGAGTATATAAATAAGAAGCAAATGCTTTGTTTGTAAGTTTCTTTCATTTAAAGATTTCTGTTTTATTGTTTTTGAATCTTTTTCTATTTATTCTTGGTTGGAAAAAAAATTATGAAAAAAAATCACTGAATTTGCTTTAGTTGCTCGATATGTCAATCAGTCCACAACCTAAGTCCAACGAGCCGTCACGTCCTGTTTCGCCTGCTGCCGATGCACTCGAAGTTTTATCTCTTGATGAAGAAGCAATATCGCCTGAGGAAGCGAGTAAAATGAAAGCAAATCAAAGAAAGAATTCTTCGTGGAAAGGCTTAAAGAATCAGTTGTCGAAAGCGGAAATGAAAATTAAGAACACATTTTCGGAGCCATTCGGAAAAGATAGAAAAGGATCCATTTTCTATGGTTCAACTGCAGAGGGATTTGTTTCACCAGTGGAACTATCTCCTGAATCAGTTGAGTCCGGTCCGCCAACACCCGACGATGACAAAGAGAAAACAGAAAAAATTGCTGATCTTATCAAGAACATAGAAGAATTAGGCTCTGAATGTGATAAGGAAGTAACGAAAACAACAAATAGCGCAAACGATAAAAAGGATTCCATTGTGAAGCGCGTGGAATTTGTTGAAGAACCTTGCAAAAAGGTTAGCATGTCAACGATTGAAGGTGCTGGAATTTCACGCCCAACCGAGCTTCCGTTGGGTGCTAGTGAAACGCCAACGCCTCCACCACGAGCTAAACGAGAAGGCTCAAAGAGACTCGAAAGATTACTTTCGGTTCCTAACATAAAGCTCAATAAACAAGACACAAATCGTTTGCTCAATCTTCGTAAGACATCAAATGTCGTTGATCAGAAATCGAATAAAAATAAAGGAAATTTACTACGGCGTTTCAGTAAGTATCAATTTCAAAGCTTCATTCACACACAAGAATGCTGTTTCCTTACAACATTTTTTCTTCTTTTCATTTGCTTTTTATGACTTCATTTAACCGAGACAATTTTTCTTTGCGAAATCGTTCGAGGAAGAAGAAAAAGACGAAGAAAAACTAATTTTCCATTACACAACTAACAGTTATGTAGCATTTGTGCTGTTTTGCATACACCTTTGTACACTTTCTATCGACATACTTGATATGTCTCGTTTTCTTCTTTACTTTCCTTTTTATTTTCTGTCGCCCATCTGGCTTCAGAAGATGAATTGAACTTTGTTGTCAAGAGTTACAGTAACAAAAGCCGATTTCTATCTTAAGAAATACTTTCGCCTAAGGCAAAAAGAAAGCGATGGAAAATCTTCGACCTTTTCTTAGGTTTCAATCTCCTCTTCTTCGTGCTGACGCTTAAATCTTAAATGAAAAACACGCAGCAAGTATAACAGAAAACAAAATCCTATTCTGATACGTTTTTCCTTCATGCTGTTCTTCTTTTTCCTTCTTTTCCAATGATCTTTAGCCGCCCCCATTCCTGTGATATATTGTGATGGGAGTGGAAGATTGATTTCGGGCATGTTTTTAAGATTGATTGATATAAAAACATGAGATGATGAGTTTCATGCGATTTTACGAGATTTTCCACGCGTCTTCCTTTTTTTTATACAACAACATAAAAAGTAAAGTTTCATCCTTTTGAACTTTTCTTCCAAAGTTCTTTCTCCCCCAAAAATTTATCCAGAAACGGATATTAAGGAAAATCTGTTTTCTTCGTCTCGCTGCATTGTTGTTTGTGGTTTCGTTTATTTTTTTATGGATTCTTTTCCAAACACGTCTTATGCGACGAACGAAACGAAATTGGAAGAATGAGAGAAATCGACTTAGTTGAACTTACCTCAATTGAAGTTTTTCTATTGAAACAGAGAAAAACTTAAACGAGTTTATCTCTCTAAGTAAATTAGGCCCTTGTCGTACAAACAACATTTAGAATAGAAAAGTTTTCCATAGTAGATTTCTTAGCTTAGATGGTTAATGCTGTTTAATAAAAACATTTCTTTAGAAGGAAATACGCTAGGAGAGATTCTTTTTAATTTGATATGCAACACTAGAAATTTTTCGTTTTCGTTTAACAGCTTTTTATTAAATATTTAACATTGAACATTTAAAATAACTTGAATTTCTCAAATTTGCTTTTTATTAGAATAGTCAAGTTCTTATATAGTTCCATGGCGCAAGAGAAAGTTTCTGATTCAACTTTTATTTACTTTTTTAATAACTGCAAGAAATTTTCTCTTAAAAAATTGTTTTGGTTATGAGTTTGGCAGCTTTAAACCCATAACATTAATGTGTTTATGAAAGTAAAAAAGTAAATGATCACATCACATGTTCAACTGCATAAAAACATAAAAAAAAAAAATCATTCGTGATGAAAAACAAACGAATAAGACTGAAAACATAAACAGCTCATTTTTATTTCTATGTTCAATCAATTACATAAAAAAAGCATCACCCATGGTGTACGAACATGAAAAACATTTACAACCTCATTTTCCAATCCAAAGCCCATCACTTGGGGACATTTCTATTCCCAATATAATGCGACACATGAACATATTGCCACCAACCACAATGTAGATATGTGAACCATAAAATGACATAAATAATTCCTTCTAACCCATAACGAAATTCATGTATCATTAAAAACATACATAGACACAACCTGATTATCATAACATCAATTGGTTATATCGTAATTGGTTTCAGCAGCTAACGATAATCAACGAGACAGAAAAAAAAAAGTTAAATTAAGAATAAATTGTTTGTGTATTAAAACGATCTTCTGGTGATGATTTGACTTTATCTCCCTTCACTCTTTCCTTCTTCTTTTTTTTATTCTTTTTCTCTTTATGTTGTTAATGGTGGAAAGAAGAAAGTAATTTTCCTTCTTCTTTCTTTGAAAAAGCTTTTATTTGATGTGTTTTAAGATAAGCCCTTCTTCATGTTGTCTATACATATTGTGATGATTTGACACTTTGATATAATCTCAACTTAACATTGTAGACGACACAAGATGTTTCGCCTTCGTCTTCTTCGTCTGATCAAAGTGAAAGTTGCCTTAAACTTCTCTTTGGTGAATTTTTCGGTAAATATTATATTAATATATGGGATGAAAGAAGTTTAAATCCCTTTCACTTAGCTTTTATATTACATTTAAGTATCTAGCTGTGCATTACTGTTAATAATATATTTAAAAAAGAAAATATGAAGAAAATTCTTTCCCTAGTGCATTTGTTAACGAGTAGTGTGCTGCTAGAATATTTTGCTATCACTCTCTTGTTATAACAAGAACTACGCCAGTTTAAGCAACAACTAAATAACTTTTAATGCTGCTACTCATAGTTATGCAATTGCACAAGTAAAACAAGTAGCAAGAATGTTCATAACTTGTTCCTTTCATTCAAATTTCTTTTCTTTTTTTTCATCGCGTTTGAAATGAATGAACGATGAGAAAATATTTTTTCTCATTCCTTTGCTTATTTTAATAATAATGGAAGGAAAAAAAGAAAAGTCCTCAGCATCTTCATGAGTGTAAACAATTTTTGTTTTATAAGTACGGAATGAAATATAAAGCGACGTAGAAAGGAATCTGGTCTGTAATAAAAATTATTCTTCAAAGAAAGCTGAAGGCAATTGTACTCCTAATGAAGCAGGAAAACAAAAAAAGGCTATTTGTTCAGCATCATTTTATGCTCAAAGTTGTCACAACTTTCTTCTCTTGTAATTAATGCTTAAAAGGTTTCTTATACAAAACCTCATTTCTCTTAATATTTTTGTATACTTTTAAAGTTTTTTTTCCTTCTTTTCTTCGCATCATGCTTCAGCCTTCGAAGGGACGAAAAGCAAAGCAATAAATTTTATATTTTTCACAAGCAATGGTCGGGATTGTGAAGAAATTGCGTCAGCCCAGCAGGGATTCCATTGTCTATCCTTAATTTAATTGTGGCGACTATAAATCAAGTATGGAAACTTTAACCATTCGGAAATGTTCAAGTTAAATCGAATATAGTTTAACTTAATATTCAAACGATCCCCATGTTAATTAATTATTCATTTAGTTAAAATTTCGTCTACCGAAAACACAAAACTTTTCAAAGATTATGCGTCGCTTGAAGTGAACCTCAACTTTTATTTTACATCTCGTTGCGTGTCAAACCAATGTAGCTTCAATTTGTCATATTAATCAAATAAAAGTGTCAAAAATGAGAAGAAGCAGAGAAATAAACCTTAAAACACATCAAACACAAACATTAACATAAATTATGCTTCATAAAATGTTAAAATGTGTTTTCTTTTAATATTCATTTAATCTGTTTATTACTTATGTAGTTATCCATGTGATCTTTTTTTCCTTCATTACATTTCTCACCGCTAAGTTAGCCATAACTCTCTCTCTTCTTGTTTTTCCTTTTATGTTGTTCTTATAATTTTCCATCTCTTAATTAATTAAGAACTTCTTTTTGATGAAATATATATGTACAATTCTGAGGGTTCTTTTTTTGTTGTTTTGTTTCTAATCTTGTCGTAATTATCTTATTCAGCTTCTCTTCATCAAGGAGCATAAATAAATTAGGTTTCCATTTCGCCTCGGTGTTGTTGCCTAACTGTTGATGGTATTATCCTTATAAGAACGTACAAGTCTCCGACACTCGTCGCAGTATAAAAATTAAAGAAAAGAAAGGAGAAGAAAAAAGACTCAATTCAACGATGCGTAAAGCTTTTGTCAAAATTTAAGCTTGCACGGGTTGGTTTAAGCTGATTCTTCTGTCCTGGAAATGAGTCTTTCACCGTCACCAGTCATGCACTAAAAGCAGCACACCGCCTTCTACAAAAGCGAAGCAAACCCTTTCTTTCATCTATCCTTCAAAGCACTTCAACAATAAAGAACGAAGAAGCCATTTATTTGAAATTTTCATCATCTACTTACCTCCAATGTACTCATTGCTCTTTCCCATCCTTTCCTTTTCATCCTTTGTCTTAGAAACACTTAATCTTCACTGTCTTCCATCGTTTGATGCAATTAAATACTTCATGAAATTTTAACCATTTTAAAACTTTCATCTAGGAAAATGAATGACACTTCTTGATCTTCTGACACTCTCTCTTTCACTTGTTTAAGCAACATAAATATTTACCTCCAACTTCCATCTCCTTCAACATCTTCATCTCATCAAAAAATAATGATGAAGATAAATGAAATGAAATGATATTGAAATTTATCATTGACGAAACTTAATGAACAAGATTATGTTAATTGATTAGATAAATGTTATAAATTTCTACTAAAATTTGTTACTTTTTTTTACCTTCTGCTCCCTTTTTTTCTCTCTTCTTCTTTTTTTTTCTTCATTGTGTGACACAAAAATAATACCGTTTGGTTTAATCCTATTATTGCATCATCACAACACACAATTAATAATAAAAATTATTATAATAACGAAATTGTCGAAACCACAACAAATAAAACTGAAAACACCAAACTGAAGATGAACGGTGTATGTGGCTCAGGTACGGCATCGTCAATTGACCCACGTGGCAGTATCACGTCGGCAGTTAGTCCCATTAATAAACGTGCAATCGCTGGAATTAGTGGTAGTGTTAATGTTAGTGGATGTAATGTACCCACCGCACCAGGGCCGGACTGTATGCGAAAGTCAAGGTCGCAAGGTGGGAAAATATTGCAAAAATGCTTATCTACTGCATCATATGGAGAAGCGATGTCATTATCAGTATCATGTCGGTCGTTGAAAGCAACATCGCCGTGTCATAATTTGCTTTTATCACGTCAATACTGCAGCTTTGGTAGTACCACGTCTCATATAATGATAAACTATTCTCTTCTATCCTAGCGAATGAATAACAAATCTCATTAGATTGCTTCCTTTATGCTCTCTGTCTTCCTTTCTACTGCTTCTACTACTACTCTCTGTCAATTTTATTTAATCTCGATAAAATGAAACATCAACGTAGAGTCTAATGAGACCAATTACTGATTTTCCACCTCGTACAAAATTGATCGATATAAATTTCTTGCGACTGAATGTTCTTCATGACTTTCTTTCTTTATTGAATTCAGAAGCTCATAAGAACATTCATTAAAAGGAAATTTATGTTGAAAGGATAATTGAAAAATAATTTTTTATGTTCGTTTTTAGTATGTACTCACAAAAAGAAAGAAAAGATAAGAAGAAACTGAATTTACTTTTCAACCTACCTATACTGAACTCACAAAATATATTTCAAATCTTTACGACACATCTTTGATTAGCATATTTAACTTCTTCCTCTATGATGACAATGAAAGACCCTTTTTCATTTTTGAAAGTCAATTTTATGTTTAGAAATGATAATCAAAGTTGATGCTTAACAGTCGCACAACAAAATGAAGATGGAAGGAACTTTCCTCTCTTACCAAATTGAAATCTTTTAAACCTTTTTCCACCATCAAATTGTGTGCTGTTTTGTGTCAGCCTTGAATTATTTATGATACTCTCAAAAGAATGGAAAATATTTATAAATGTAAAGTGCTAAGTAAGAATAAGAAAATAAATTTATTAAATTTATATCATTTCTCTCTCTTTCCCTTTTTATATTTATCCATTTCTTTTAAAATTCACGTCATTCTTACACCCGAAAATAAAAAATGAAAATAAAAACATAAAAATTATGACGTTACAAACCGATTCATTGATTGTAATGAAAACCGTGTGTGCTTATGTGTTTGGGAAAATATAAAAATATCAACATTAATCACATACTTATTGTACACGAATTGCCAATCAATCGATAAAAACCTTGAAAACTTGGAGATCGTGCTCATACGATAGGTAAAGAAATTCATGAACCATTTATAACTGTTGTGGACATTCTGTCATCATGAATGTAGTAAAAGATGAAGTGCACAATGTAGAACCAAGAAAAACTTATCTAAAACCTTTTTAAGTATACATCTAACCACATACACACACTCAAGATAATGACGTATATCCTGTTTCTCTTCTTTAGATTGATGGTCACTATCCTTTCTCGTAACAATGAAATGAATTCTTTATGGAAAATTGCTCAAATTTCCCTTCTCTACACTGCTATGACAATCTTTGTAGTAAGATCTTTACGTAGATGAAAGCTGTTCTGATGATTGTAACAAGATTTTCATTTTATCTTTTTCATGTTGTATAAATAATAAAAGTGTTAGATATTTATTAACAAAAAAAATGAGTACACAATGTAAATCGTGATCAAATTATGTTTCTTTCTTATCTTTAAATCTCTTTAAAACCTTTATTCAAATGTCGATGAGATTTTACACAATGAAAATCTTTTTTTATCCGTATTTAAGATTTCTATTTCCTTCCGTCTCTATAACCACTTCTATCCTGAAATGAAACGATTTGAAAAAAGTATAAAAAAGAAATCGAAATGGAAGATATCTAAGTAGTTAATGTAGTAGAAAAAATTACAAAAAAAAAGGAAACTCAATGTTATAGCTGCACATAAATGATAGACTTAATTGTAACATCTGGAATGGCTTATATCATCGTCGTTTCCCTTCTGTAATCGCACACGTTTAACTTCCGCAATTAAGACTCATAAATGGTAGTAAAACATGACGAAGAATTGCATTTAGCGAACGAACAAATTGTGTGAAAATAAAATAAAAATCTATACACAAAAATGTAGGATTATGTTAGAAAAGAAGAAAAAGCAAAACAAAGCATAAGTAGATTGTATCACCAGCAATTCGGATTAATGTATAATCTGCTTAATAGATATTTCTATCTCTCTCTCTCTCTCTCTCACTCCCTATACCTATAATATATAAAGGTATTTAGTAATTATCCTTCTATGAGATGTGGTGCCACTAAACTCCTTTCTTTATGTTGTATGTTCAACATTTTCCTACTTTAAATTTGTTAATGTTTTTAATTTCTCAACAACAAAAAAGGAAATTTTAATGTTGCAGTTATCCGATGTATTCATTAACATGGCAACTATGTAAAAAAATATGAAAGTGTCATATATTTCCTGCTCTGATTACAACATTTTTCACTCCCAACTCATCCGTTTGTTATATCGATTTGTAGGATATTTCATCAATGGCCATCCAATGTGTGTCTACATGGATCCTTAAAACAGTATTTTGCTGTATAGCTTTGAGGATAACATTAAATAGTTCATCGCATCCTCCTCCATGTGATGTAGACAAGAAAAAAAAAGCAGCAAAAAAATCACCAAATTACAATTTTTCCCAATGTGTATATTCAGTTTTGGTTTTTTGCAACTCTCCATTGCCTATAAATATTGATTTTTGTTGTGCTTTTGCTTCGTGTATCGCTTTCTCTCTCTCTCTCTCATCTTCTACTTATTTTCTCTCTCTTTCTCTGAATTTCCTTCATATATTTTCACTTATTAAGTCGTAGATTATTATATATGTTAACGAAAGGATAATTTGGAAAATGCAGAAAATTGAGTCGAGAAGCAGTAGTTCATGCTAAAAAGCAAATATTTGTTTATTAATTTAGAATAAATAGCGAGGAAAATAATTTCTCTATTTGGTTTTCCTTGTTTCTTTTTCATTTTCTTTTCCAAATTACATTTTCACATTCACGCTTATACCATAAGTGGATTTGAGTTTGAAAATAAATTTCGTTTTGTTCTCCTTGTTTTCATTCAGTAGTTTTGTGATAAAACAAAAATGCTAGGTAGTCAGGTGAATGAGGTGAAGCAGCAGCAGTGTTATGTGCTTTTAATCCAATGATAGTCACCGACTAAATCCAAATAAGCGCTAGATAGTCATGGGAAAAGCTGTAGCTGCTCTGCCTTCTTTAAGCAATAACTTTCATTTTTATGAGTTCTTTCTTTTAATAATCTAATTAACTTTAATCTTAAATCTCAACCTCCACCAACCGTTTTCTATTTCTCTCTCTTTTTTCACATCTGAATGAATTTATTTTGCAATAAGCAAAGTTATTTATTCATAATTGAACATTTTCAATTTCAAATGTATATTAATTGAAATACATAAATATTTGTTTATTATTCTGAATATTAAGCTGATGTTGTATCGAATTGTATTTAAAACACAAACGTATCATTCTATCATTTATTCTGATTCTGGAGAAAATAAACAAAAACAATTAAACGATTTATTAGTTATACAAAATATACTTTCCACTTTTTAACATCTTGTAACATAACTAAGAACATGAACTCAACTCTCTTTCTCTCTCCCTTTTCCCCCCTTACTTTATGAAATAATAAACTTTACTTAGTTACATATCTACTTGTCTGTATAAATCAAAATGTAAAGCATCTTATGCATGAGAAGAAGCAATTTATGTCTGAATGCTTGAATGTTGAATATCCCAAAAAAGCTTTTCCATTCGCATGCTAAATTTGTAGAAAAGTTAGATTGAAATCGCTGATATGTGCAATGAGTTCTTCTTTGTTTTGAATGCGCACAGATTTATTTAAATACATAGGAATGTTTGTTTGTTTTGTAAGTAATGCAACACGATATATTAAATGAATGAAACTAACATGAAAAGTCGCTCAATGTTGAGAAATGTTCATTTATGACTGAACACAATGAGTGATGAGAATAATCAATATGAATGTAAATAATCAATAAATTACCAGCACCATCAGTTCACTGTTATATAAAAGCCACTAATTCAATTCCTTTGAATGTTCTTTAATTGCAATTCTTTATTTTCATTTTCAAAAATATCGGTCGTGCAGATAAATTGGACAATTCATTTTCTCGGTCGCGTTCATCGTCGATGTCGAGCTTAGAGAATATAACGTCTGAAGCAGTGACGTGTTTAGCGTTCGTTGATAGTTATACAAAGAAGAGCGGTAAGCAAATATTCATGACAAACAATTTGAGTTTTAATTTAAATTAAATGCTAAATGAAATTTTGCTAGATCCATCTGCACTCATACCGACGTTATGGTTAGGCACGAGTCTTGGGTCAGTTCTGACAGTTTCAATTACATTATCAGATGCTGATAGTCGAAACACATCACCGGTGTTAGTCTCGATATTAGGTATCACGTCGAAAAATGAAATATTTTTAATCAGCTCTAAAACATTAATGTTTATGTTTGCTTAGGTGGTCCCATTTTTCGATTAAAAGGATCCATCTTGTGTATGTCATTTTTGGATTGCAATGGAGCTCTCGTCCCTTATTCGTATGAACCATGGAAAGACGAGGGAAAACGAGAAAGTAAATATGACTGTCATTCATTTAAACCTTTTACTCTTATCACATATTTCATTTCCCTATCGACAGAAACGCCCACAAAAGGCACAAATCGAATGAGTCCCACACTTAATCAAGAAACTTCTTTCGGAGATCGTCAATTTATGGTGATAACGAGTGAGAAACAGTGCCGAATTGTAGCTCTTCCAAGTCAAAATTGTGTTTATCGTCTTCAAATCACCGAGACGGATTTCGTTGTAAGAGCTGAAGTTGTAAGCATGAAAGGTGCGTGAAGGCAAATTTATCTATGTTTAAGATGTCAAATTAGAAAGAAAAATGAATTTTAAATCAACAAACATTTATTCTATTGGATATTGCAGACAGTGTTTGTCTTGTTTGTTACGTATCCAATGGTCATCTTATGGCTTTTAGTCTACCCAGCCTTCGTCAGCTTATTGATGTCGACTTTCTTCCCCTGGCCGACTTGAGGTAAGATTAATAAATTGCTTTTCACTGCCTTCGCTAGGAAAATTTATTGCCAAATTAACAACTTTTGACAATTAACCAAAAAAACCATTTTCGGATGGTCTTTTCATGACCAACAGATATGTAACATTTAGTGGTTGAAAATAGAAAATGAAATCGAGAAGAAAAATTAACATTTCACATTTGTTATCCCAAAATGAAAGAAATGGAAAACACGATGAGCCCGGCTCATGTTTGGATCAACTTTTAAATCTCTTAATAGCTTTCTCTAACTCCCTGAAAATAAAAAAATCCTTTTCGTGCTTATACTAAAGCATTTCTATCCCTCTTCGAATTTAAATCTGTTTTCTATTCCACATTTCTTCTCTTTCCATTCTTGTAATAAGAACACACAAAGCCACGTTATAAATTTTTAAAGTAAAACTTTAAATTATAAATGGAACCTTGGATTAAAAAAAAGAAATGAAGACTTGTTGTGTGTGTAAAGCAATATTTAGATATTAATAAGTATTTATATATATTTATTTAACTTTCTCTCAACCGCCTTTAGTTCTTTGTTCCTTGTTCACGCTTTAAGCAATAATAAAACCACAAAAACCAAAAACAGCACTACTTATATCGTGTTTAGAAGATGCAAGCACAAATGCAAGCTAAACACAAATGAGAAATTTCCTTCTTCACAATAAAATATGAAAGTGAAAATTATTCATGAAAAGTTGTCGTCAACCACTGTCACAATTGTTGCACTTTCCACATAAAAGTATCTTAGACATTTCTAATCTTCTTCGCACAATATCATGATAATCTTGCAAGATTTCCTTTCTTTCAGTATCACAGCATAAAAGCTTAACTCACACACACACACACATATAAATTTCCAAACAAGCATTTCGCAAAAACAATTCTTTTCACTTTTTCCTTCTCTTTGATTATTTTTTTTCCTTCTCTTAAGAATTTTGTTCAGAATTTCTTTTTGATTCGCGTGCCTTTCAAAGTATTTAAGCGAGGCTTAGAAAGAATTAAGCAAATAATTTCCTTGTTGAAAGTTTTGATAACATTACGAAAATCACTTCTATTTGGCTGCTAACTGATGTTATCTGCTTTTCGAAGAAATCTTCTCTCTACTTTGTTTAAAAGGAAATTCCTTGCCTCATTCTTTGCCCTCATTGCTCAAATTGAGATTATGATAGATAGAAATTTTTATTCAATCTTTTTACTCGTTGGTTGCATTCTTTTTTACGATTATGCTTCAAGCATTTGTTTGTTCTCATAAGTAAGACGAGAATTGAAAGCCAAACGTTACCTTTAATATTTTTTTAATGAATAAATATCTAACTGCGATGCGGGCAGAAGAAAAAAGTCGAATAAAATTGTTACTTTAAGAAAAGAAAAAAGGTTTCTTATTTCATGCCATAATCTCAAAGTCTTATTCGGTTTCTTCATTCTTCGAACGCTTTCCGAAAGGATTCATAAATGATGACGATATGCTCGGAATCATCATCAAAGTGGAAAAAAACATTTCAAACATATTTCTCATGTTTGGCTTTGCCCTTTTTTCTTATTATCTTTTTTTTTATTTTATTTCACTCTCCTACATCAACATCATCGCTATGTTCTTGTTTGAAACATACACCAGAAACTCTTGAAATTTTTTCTCCTTCTCTCCAAAAAAGAAAACATTGTTCTGTTTTTGGTATTTTATGCTGGAAAATGTTTTCTAATATTTCGTAACAAAGCGAACACAAAATATGTTTTTTGAATATTTTTACTTTTTACATTCTTCCGCTCATTTTTATTTTTTTTCTTCTTCTTTCTTCTGCAACACATTGAAATGATTTCTCAAGAACTTACTTAGTAAATTATACATAAAATATCTTTTATTCCCTTCCTTGAAAGTTTTAAAATTCATACGAGAAGAATATTTCTGGTATTTGTTGTTATGTTATTTGTGTTTGTTGTTCATATGCAGCTTTCAGACCAAATGTAAGCAAGGAATCGTAGATCCGATGTTATCAATATGGGGTCAACAATTGATTGTGCATGAGGATTCGAATCAGTAAGTTGAGTGTGGAAGAATTTTTGTCAATCAAAATGTAAATTAAAAAGAAAAATCGCAATGAAACAAAAAGAACAAAAATCTCGTCGGTTCTGTACATTCTTGTAAATTTCCTTCAATCTCTTCCCATCATCCAATGTTTCTTTTGTTTTCTTGTAAATAAACAAAATTAAGCCGGCAAACTTTAAATGATTCGCAACTAAAAGAAAGGAAAGGAAAATTTAACCCATTTCAAATTTGTTTATATTAAATTTCGTGTAAAGCAAAGAAAAAATTTTAAATAATAAAAGCGAAAACAAAATGAAGAAGGACGAAAGAAAGTTTTTAACAAGCTTTCTTGTTCCCTTCTTTGTGGATGATGAGAAGATTGTCTCGTTATGAGACAACATGCTGACAGTGGTGGATGGGAAGGAGAAGGAATATTCCAAACATTCACCACCACCACCAGCTTTGAAAATTGTTGCGTTAAAAACCATTGTTAGTAAATATTTTAAAACATTCTTTTTTTTCTGCACACCCTCCAACCATTCTTACTCTTCTCTTGTTCTCTTTCTACCTCCTATCATCATGTTGAACATGTTGTTGAAACTTCTTTTTAACAAAACAACAAGCCTTGCTGTAATAAAAGCAGTAATAAATATAAAGCATGTTCTGATTCGATATAAATTAATTAATTAATTAATTACTTTCATTTCTCTTCGCTTTGTGAATTGTCGAGCATGAGTAAATAATTGAAAGTTATTGACAAATTTCTGTACATATAAAACAATATTAAACAGCGCCGAATGAAGCGACAACGATGGTTTATAAAACACCATAATTACTTATTAGAAATACTTCAAAACTCTGTTGTAAATTATGCTTAAATTTTTAATTGGAATTCTAATTGAACCTTTTTTCTTTCTTCTTCTTTAATTTCGTTTCTTTTTTTTTGTTACTCTCGTCATCGTCATCATGATTACCAACACTTCCTCCGCTGTTCATGTTTAAAGAATCTCTAAAACATTCTGCTTTAGCAATCGAGGCCATGGACTGTATTTGGCAACACCGACTGAAATTCAAAAGTTCACTCTTTGTTCAGAGTTCAGGTAAAAGATTTTCGTATTTCATTCTTCTTATGGTTTTGATTCAAAACATTAGAAAGAAAATAAACAAATGTTTACAACTGCTTCTTTTAATTAAAAAAAATTAAACAAATTTCTTTTTTGTTCTTCTCTTGCTTCAACAAAACACAAAAGTCAAAACTTCAATGACATGCTGGGTGAACTTTATCTTCAATGTGAAATGCCAGAACCGCCAAAGGAAAGTTTCTTTAAAGGACTCTTTGGGGGTGGAACAAAGAGCATAGATCGTGAAGAGTTGTGTAAGTTTAATCTCATGCTTATTTTATGATGCTTTGAGAGTTACATTCACCCACATGCAATTATTATCGTTCAACAGTTGGTGAGACGTCAAGCGGCAAACCAAATCGTTCAGTTGCAAAGTTAATATCTGGTCCGAATGCAAATATTCAGGAGTTGGGAAATCGAGCGAATTCAGCGACGAATGAAGTCAGTCGTGCTCATATGTTGATGGTTGAACGTGGGGATAAGTTGAATCGATTGGAAGACAACGCTGAAAGAATGTCGAATGAAGCGCAACAATTCAGTGGCACGGCTCATCAATTGATGTCGAAATATCGCGATAAAAAATGGTATCAGCTGTAAGTCATTCCCGAAAGCATAAATTTCAATTTTCTGTTGTTGGACGGGACGTTCGACGTTCATTTTTTGTTTATCGACCGTGAAGAATGGAATGAAATTATAATCATTACTCACCAACAACATCACAGCAAAAAGCAAACGATTTTGCTTATTTTCCTGCGGGCATGAAAACCACGGAATAAAATATTTTTATTTATTTACTTCTATATCTCTTCATTTTAAGAGTAAAAAAAATAATTATTGATAAGCAAAGTAGAAAATTTTGTGCTTAAATAATAATAAAAATAATAAAGAACGAATGAAGAATTAAAAATAAAAATATGAAAATAAAAATTTTTGGAGCGTTTGCCAAATGAAAGCAGCGAACGCGTTTTGTTATGTTAATAAGATGATGAAAATTAAAATGAAAAATTTATGAAAATGTTTTAAGCAAAGAACAATTCAATTAAAAAATGAGAAAAAGAAAACATATTTATGATGAAGATAATGAAACCACTGTTGATGATAGCTTTAAATCAAAAAGAAAAAAAAAAGTATGAAAAATATTTGACTTTTCTTCTGATACTCTGATAGTGACAGAAAAAAAAATGGAAGAAACTTTATGATAAAATTAAAAACAAAATCAAATAATTAGCTGATGATTAAGTGAATAAAGAAAATTCTTTGAATATATGATAGATGTTAAGCTCCTTCTGCTGTACTCTTTTATTAGCTCATCACGCGACAAATCATCGTTCAACGAGATGATGTGTGGTCTGAGATAAAGAAAAAAATTTGATAAAACAACAAAAAAAAAACTTTCGTACAAAGAATAAGAGAAAATTGTTTCATGGTTGATGTGTTTATCGTTTTTCCTTTGTCTGTTCCCATCTAGCAACAAAAAACCGTCGTTTTTAATTTATCTTTCGCTTTCTTTCACCACCACGACGCAGAAATAACTCGCGGAATAACTTAGCGAGTATGGAATGATGTATTATCAGAGGAAAATTCTTCTGTTTTGGAATTTCGCGTTTATATCATTTTTACTCATTGTGTTCTGTTTAATTAGGCGAGGGCGGGCTGTTTTTTTTTGTTCTGACAGAGCTTGAAGATTAAAGTCTAATAACTGTTCTTAAGCTCACAGCTTGAATTTTATTCATTTCCAAATATCCTTCGTCTTTTCTCCTAAGTATCTCGTTTCAAGTGTCATTTCAATTTGAAAAAATGGCTTTCAAACGCTGATTCAAATAACAAGGTAGTAAGAGATTATGGGAAAGAAACATAAATCGAAAATAAAGAGAAGCAAATAACTGGGCCGAGAACAAAATATGAGAGCATAAAATTTAAAGATCCACAAACATAAACCGTTTAGTTAGAAGTCTTTTGGGAAATTAATTGATTCTTTTCCAAGTTTGAAACACGAGAATGCGATTCAATTTCGTCCATTCTTGCTTTTTTGCCATTTACAAAATTCACAGAAGAAATGATTCTATCATAAAACTTTATTTTCAGCTTTTTCTTTTTTATTCCTTTCTAACAAGCGAAGAGAAAAAATTCCTTTAATACAGCCAAAATGAAAATAAATTGATTAAAAACTTCCTTAGATGCGGGGGTGAATGAAGAGAAAGTGAGAGTTTAGAGCATGGGGAGAGTCATAAAATAAATAAATTTGAAAGCTATCATAAGCCTCAAATATTAACGACGCTTACTTTCTCGTAAAAATCATAAATCACATGACTTCGAGCACCTGATTCGGATTCTTAGTGTTCCTAAATATAACTTTTGTTCTTCTCTTCCTTCTCCCTACAACAACTTAAAATATTGAATAAATAAATAACCTTTTCCCGGCTTCATTTACACACACAGACTGTAATCAGTAATTAATTTTTCACGTTCTCCTTTATTAATTTATTGTGTGTGCTAAATCACCATAAGCAAGAGAACATTGAATATGAGAAGGCGTGTAAATGGCGAAATGTTTAGAAGAAAACATTTTCAAAGTATTTTTTTTTTCTTTACACTAATAATGAATAATAAAAATAAAAGAGAAACTCGTTAAAATATATCTGTGGTTGCTAATGATATAAAAACAATATGAAAATGTCATGAAAATCAAAAAAAAAGAAGAAAGTGTATTGTTGTAGAAAAACAGTTATAGCGAAGCTTCTCATTTGCCATTCATCATCATTTCCCATGAATAAGAAAAGAAATTCTATTAACTTCAACTTCGGAAAATTATTGTCATTTATCATGATTTCCAATCTTTTTTCTCTGTTATTCAGTTATGCTGCGAATATTCCCGTTTCCTTCCCTCCACCCGCTCGAACTTGTCTCTTTTTTTTATCTCATCTGCCTACAAAATGTCGTCAGATGAACATACAACAATGCGAACTAAATATCTTGAAAAGATTTCAGAGCGGGAGGGAGAAGATGGAATATCTGATTTTATATACAAATGAAGAAAGTTGCTTTGTTTTCAACTCCTCCTTTTATATTTTCAACCTCACTCTCATAAAACTTCCTGAGATGAATTTTTATATCTGTCAAGGTATGACATATGCTTAAGAGACACGAGAATTTTTTATGAATAAAAAGGAAAATAAAAAAAATGCAAAAACATTTGAACTTATAACTTAAAACCAGCATAACTTTAGAAACTTAGTGCAGTAAAGTCAGGAAAACTTTGTCTAATCTGCAGGCGATCAAAAACCAGAAAACTTTGTCTTGCAAACGCTGTAAGCATTATTTGAATGAAAGTTAAAGTTTAAAGTTTATTTGACTCATAACAGAACAAACAATTGAAGTGTCACTCAATGTCAATATTGAAATTGCTTTGATTTGTCCCTCCTCACAGAAATTTAAATACTTACACACCACAGCGAAATTTTTCATCTTTCACTCTATTACGAGTTTTAAATGTTTAATCCATCATCAGCAAAGTTAATGAATGCAAAAAAAAATGAAAATGTTCCGCCAACATATCAGCAGAGAGCAAAAAATCAGAAACAAAATTCGACCATTTATCAAATTTACAAAAGTCTCGACAGAAAAATTGAACGAAATTGTCACGGAAATTTTTTTTGCTGCAAATTCCTTTTTATTCTGAAAAGTTTCGTGACATGAGAACGAACACTCGACAAAATCCCGGTCAAATCATATCAGAGAACAAAAATCCAAAACGATTTTAAAAAAATTCAATTCAATATCTGAAAATAAAAGAAAAAACCTTTTTGGGCCATTTTGAAAAGAAGTAAAAGCAAAATATCATTTTATGTGAAATCAAATTTTTAATGTGATTTGCTTTTGAAGTATGAAGGGAAATATGTCATCATATGAACAGTCTTTTATCTCTTATACTGCAACTTCTCAATGAAGCTTCCCCAAACTATCTTTTCCCTCTTCTATGTAATTCTTTTTGTATTTAAAAGCACTTACCTACATTCAATTCAATATTTTCTTTCACATTTTATGATTCCTCTTACGATAGCAAATATTTAAAATAAAATCGTAAAAAAGAGACAATAAAGCGAAATTAATTTCTTAGAAATTGATTGATAATTGCAATTTTGAGTTTAATTAAGGGAATTCAACCGTTTGTTATGACGGAACTTTATGTTCAATCAATAAAAGATTACAAAGTTGAAAGAATGAAAAATCTAAGATTTCAATCAGATTATAAATGTATAAAAGAAGGAAAAAAATAAAAATAAAATTTAATGAAAGATAAATCAATCTTAAATAAATCCACCTTATAACGGAGCTAATAACAAGAAGAAAAGGAAAGAAAACTCCAAAGAAAAAGAAAATAAATTCATTAAAAGATGCTCACGATCTTCCTGTATAATTTTTTTTTATGCTTGAAATTTGCGTAATTGTAAATTATCGTTTTTTAAGGCTGCAAAGTTCGTAAATGAATGAAAGAAAAATTCAAAAATAAGTTTATGAATTAGAAGAAAATAAAAAGAAGGCTAACCTTGAACCTTGAAGACGAAAAATGCCAAATTAAATTAAAATGAAAAGAAAAAATTAATAAAATTTGAAAGGAAGAATGAAGAAAAAGTGAACACAATATTACACACCCACACACAGATTACCAGAATTCTTATAAAATGTTAACAGGTTAAATATTTTGTTACTTACGTTAGAAGAAAAAAACGAGAAAGAAAACTGTTTTTTCTTTAAATTAAAACAAATATGTGCTATTTGCAAAGTTTCCCTTGTGGATTGCTAACGAAATTAATGAAAGAAAAAAGCTTTCAAGAGAAAGGCACACAACAATTTGTTGAAGCTGAAATGAATAAATTTTTGTTTTTTGTTTTCCTTTTCTAATTTTTATGTACATTGCAAAGATGGTAAAAAATAATAATTTACTTATGACAAAATGAATTAAGGGACGGGGATGGGACAAGCATAAATATGATATAATGAGAAGAAACATTGCTTTAATGAAATGAGATATATACTTATACACACACATACACACACATTTTAATACAAAAGAAATTATTATGATGATTATGGGTAAATAAAGGATATATAAGAAAAAAAAGGAAAATAATAAAATTGAGAAAATTGTTTAATTGAAGTTTATAATGATGAATATATAAGAAAAGATGATGAAAATTTATGATATCTTAGATATATCTATGTAAGATACAGATTCGTTATGATATGTAACAGAACAATATAAATCAAGCGTCACTCCTTCATTAAGTATTTTAATTTTTTCTTCCCCTCCTCAACATTTTCCATCCTTCCACTCACATTCATCGCTCGATGTATACTTGACGTTAGTCTCACGCATGCTGTTGCTAAATCTCAACAAAGATACGTTGTTAAATGGCTCTGAGCGTTGAAAAAACAATTTTATGTTGCCAATTAATTAAAAACAAAATCATCAAAAAAAGTATATATAATTATAAGCTTTCAACGGGTTGTCGGAGTCAGAAAATTGTAGCATTGAAGGCGAGAGAGTGGAAAAAATCAATAACCAAAGGCTTTTTATCCTCACCATGATTTAAATGTAATTTATAAATTGTTCATCGAAAAAAAGATGATGCAGAAAATCTTACAATAAAAATAAATCTGAATCATTAAAAATGTTGATCATTAAAATCAAACTTTCTTTCTTTCTTTCGTATCAATAAATTCTTTCATTTTTCTCTCTTTCTTCACTCACCTTCCACCTTCTTCCACCCACAATTCGCATTATTATTAGTATAAATTCAATTTATTAGGATAAAGCAACAAAGAAAACAAAATTTTATTGTCTGTTCGCTCTCATAAAGAAAAATCAACAAACATCAGAAAAGTTCAAAACTAATAAATTATAAATTATAACATGCAATGAATGGGAGAAACAGAAAATGATTTGAATTTTAAAAATGTACTCAAGTAATGATGAAAACGAAGAATGAAAAATCATGAACATTTCTTTTTTGATTAAACATTTTGATGAAAGAAAATTCAAAGGAGATGAAAATAAAAGAAAAAAAAAGAAAAAAGTTATTTTCGAAAATTAACAGCAAAGAAAAATTGTTTTTTTGTTAATAATTTATTTATTTTCTTTTTGTGTGCTTTTTTTCTCTTCTTTTATTTTGCAAGCAATCATCGTCAGTTGATGATCAAACAAGTCAAGCATGTGATGGAAAAGTCTGTCTGACGACTGCTTGTAACATGCCCCAAAGAAATCATTATCAAAACAGAACTTTCTTGGAATCATTCAACATCTTCCAATCGTTTAGTTTCACACAAAAGTTTAATTTCAGTTCCTCTTCCGTTCTCTCTTTCAATAATTAAAGGATGAAAACGGAAATTTCCGTTAAAATAATTTTGAATTAATTATTAAAAAAGAAAAGAAAACTTCTTCAATTTCTTCTGATGAAGAAGAAGAGAATGTGTTAAATAAGTTAAAATTCCTTTCCATCTCTTGTTACTCGCTTTTATCGTGAAGTGGAAATCGAACGATTCGCAATTGATGACCAAAATCAGTGATAATTGATCCAAAAGATGGTAGCATAATTTTTGGTGTGATTTGTTGACTCATTTCAGAACGATCGAGCTTAACTTCATGTTTCACATGACCATCTTTTACGTCCCAAACCAGAAGAGCTCCTGAAATGTTTAATCTCAAATTATTAATAAAATTTTATTAAGGTTTGTTCAAGAAAATCTCACCTGGCTTTGCTGTTATCAATAATGATGGCGTCAACATGACAATAGAGTTGGAATAAGCATGATGAAGTATAATAGTGCTGAGAAGATGCCCTTGAAATCTCTCCCAAACTCTTATTCTCTCATCAAGTCCCAAAGTTATTATATAACTGGGTGCACTTGCTATCGATACCAAGCAATCTTCATGTGCTTGAAGATTGTACAGACAAGCACCTTTAAGATTCAATAAATTAGATTTAAATTGTATTTATGTACATAAGAAGTAATTATAGCCACGGGTGTTAATTAATTTCACATAGAAAAGAAAAGTTTGATTGTCTGCAGTGTATTTTTTTTAAAAGCATTGAAATTTGAACTCACAAAAAATTCTCCTTCCTTAAAAGAAATTCAATAACAACCCAAGAGATGATAAGAAAATGTTCTCACTCACCTGTAATCAGATCCCAAACACAAAGTAATCCATCTTGAGATCCAGAACATCCCGTTCCAGATTGAAATCGATCAATAAGAAGTGAAGTAACTGGTGAACAATGTCCATGAAGTGTAAAGAATAATGTATTCGAGTCTGTATGAAAGACTTTCAACGTATGATCTTGACTTCCAGTGAAGAGAAAATTACCGAGGACATCTAAGCATGTTATTGGTTGTGTATGTCCTTGATGTGGCAACTCGAGAATACATCGAAGTTCTTCTTCCGTCGGTGAATTTGATGATAGATTGTTGTGCTGTATTGATGATGATGACGATTGATGATGATTACCATGATGATGATGATTAACTGCTGCATTGAGTGAATTTCTTTGTGTATATCTTTGATTTTGTTGCTGATTAAAATTACTTATGCTACCCGCCGATCCCGTTCTGACATGTGTTCGACGATACGCCGACGTAAAATTCCAATCAATGTGACGTCCTTGCGTGTATGTTTCAAGTCGCAGGAAATCAATTCGTCCCGAGAGTCGTGCTGCTACCACTTTATCACTTGCAAGTTTTAGATGTGTAACGCCATTGCCATGCGTTGATTCAGTTTGATAAATACACTTAAAACTACCGGTCGTACCCTCCCAAAACTCTAACCGACCATCAGCACAGCCGATTGCAATCAAATTATCAATAAAATCAAGCGCCCATATTGGTGATGTGTTGTATGATGTTGCCGATGAATTCAAACTATTTATGCTGTCACTACTGCAACCATTATGTAATTTATGATTAACATTAATTTGATTAAAACTGTTGATGTTGTTATTATTATTATTTATTCCTATTGCTCCATTTGCAACAATTTCACCCTCTGATGAATGATTTGTCATTGTCACAACAGCAGCTGGTTCAAAATATTTATCGAAACTTTTTTGAAAATCATTTTTAGTTGATGAGAATCTTGATGATGGTGACGATGATTGGAAATCAAATTTAAGTGACGTCTTTAATCGTGTTAATGTTGATGATGGTTGATCTGTCAACATATGACGTGGTGGTGAATTCTTTTGTTGAATTAAATTCTCATCAGACATCGATGTGAGTGACGAACAATGACGATCAGCATTGTATTGTTGAAGTTGTTCAAAATATCCAATTCGATTAATTTCGGCGACCAACTCACCGTTATTTGAATCCCAAATCTTCAATAATCCTTGAAGACAAGAACTTGCAATGAGATTTCCATCTGATACAACGCACTCAACGTTGTGCTTGTGACCTTTAACTTGAATAGGAAAACCTTCTAAAACTTGTTCACTGTTTGTTTCAATAACTTCATTTTCATCCCATCGACTTGCACGCCATTCTGCATAATTTCTTGAACATATGCAACGATACATCACAATCATCGTATAAGTAATGACGAAGACACTTACAGCACATAAAATGACTAACAACATCATCTCCATCGGTGTCTTTGGATACAAAGGTTGATTCTCAACCGGATCCATGTCAAGTAAATCATCTTCGCCATCAGCATCATTAAGATCAAGTGGATCAAGAGCCGATGTTAATGCATTCCACTTCGATGACGACGGCGCAATATCGTTGGAATTTCTTATCTTTGAAGCTACTTCAACAGGCACAATGTGAGAGATTTTAATTGATGGTAAGATTGTAACATAACGACCGATCATTGAAATGTTATATTGACGAAATATTCCAGCCCAATGGAAACTTGACAATCGATTTCCAATTTCGAATGATGGATGTTTAAGTTTCTGAATCTTATCAGTGATATTTGACTCCATGTTTTCATTTAATCGCTTATTCCATTGAACATTCTTCGTATAATAATCCATCATGATGTTTGAAAGATTCTTCACCATATGTTCGTAATTGTTGTTTGTGTCAACATGTCCACCGCCTTCAGTTGTTTGTGTTTCACTTGTGTTCGTTCCATTTGATTTGTCGATAAGGAAAACATTCTCAATGATACCTGATGAGTAGATAATGTTGGAGATCCATAAAACCATCCAAATCATAAATCCTCGTTGAAAGAATCTCGTTCGTGCCCAAAAATTCACAATTCTTAATCTTTTTGGTATTTTTTCTTTTTGTGTCTTATTGACATTCGTCGTGTCTTTAAGTTGATCTAAATCGGAAAGCTTTGATGGATGTGAAGCTGAACGATGAATTGCTTTTGTGTCAAACTTCTTATGAACATTCCACGTTGACTTGTCGAGCATTTTTGGAAGTTTCTTCACTTCAGCAATGACTTCAACTCGCTTAACATTCAAACCGAGGACAGTTGAAAAAAGGAACATTTGCAATAAGTAATCGGAGACTAACCCAACAATGGCAAAGATACAAAACTCTTGAATCAACGGTAGGAATGTTAAAACAAGTCCAGCAGTTAAAATTGTTATTTCAGTCATTAAATTCTTCGTTATCGGCCAACCTTCTTTGCTTAGTCCTTGTGCGACGCGAATCTTCACATCCAAATTATTCTCCGTTGTCATCACACTCTTTGTTATCACTAAACAATTTTCAAGTCCAACGAGAATCAATAAATATGGATACACACCCATTGACGATTGCGCCCAAATACTTATGCCGAAGAAGAAACAAAATCCAAGCGACATTACAAGACTGCCAAGAACTGTCACAACTGAAGCAAGTGCGACAATAAATCTCGAGCGAATCATTTCAACTTTGCGAATCGAGAAGTACATGTAGACGAAGAGAATTGTCATGGCGATTGTGAGTGGAACTAACTCGATGAGATTAAATTCACCAGGATAATAAATGTAAATCACTGATGACTTCTCTTCAACCTTCTCAACATCATCTTCAAGTTGTTGATGAAGTGGATAAATCTTGTGAAGCTTCTGTTGTAATGTTGCGATGAAATCTTGATTATTTTCACGCATAAACAAAGTTATTGCATATTGAATAATTCGAGGACGATTTTGTAGCGGATAACGTTTAATTCCAGATGCAAGCATTGGAACACCAAACAACATTTCCGAAGTTGAAACTTTCGATTTTTGATTATTCTAAAAATAAGAAAAAAAAATTAATGAATGAGTGAAAGCAATTTAATTAAATACTTACGTGGTGCTGATAGATTGTACTAAGTAAACTGTTATCTTTATTGAAATTGTGAATGTTTTGTCTCCAGAAATTCGCTGGCGATAACACCAAACAGTTATATTCGGGAAACAAAGGATCTTTGTGAGATCGTTTGACATTCTCAACATGTAAGCAAAGATTACTCAAGGTCACGTTTGTTTCATGATTGTTGATGATTTCCAGTAGTTTGAAGACTTCAAAAAGAGGACCACGAAATGCATCGGTGAGTGTTAAATCTTTGCTCCATGGTAAGACGGCACTCCTTAGAATAATCTGCTGGACATAAACGAATGGTGGCTCTGCTCGTGCCCATGGCAACGATGGAATTGGAAGAAATGATGATGATGAGAAGTTATTGAGATGCAGTTGATCCGTGTCAATATTTATATGCGACTTTAGATGTGAAACACGTTCTCCTTCGTCGTGAATGTTTTGTTCGTTATTAATTTCCTTATCAACATGAAACGTTTCCTTGGTGTTGTTTGACGTCGTTACGAAATGATGTGCATAGTAAGGCAAGACGACTTTTGATGGAATTTTTCCAGGGAGAGGCGAAAAATTGAGGAGTGGGTAGCTGCAATGAATTTTGATCAAAAAATTGCGTCACTGCTCCGAAACAGATCAATTTTTATGACTCACCAACAAAATAAAATTACTAAAATTGCCAGACTTGTAGCACATGTTGGATACGAAGTAAGAAATAATCCATGTCGATAATACCTATTTTTATAAGAGAAATAAGAGAAATTGTATGAATAAATAAAAGTTTAATGATCATCGGCAACTGTAGCATTTTTAATGAATCATTGTTTACCATTGTGCTACTCGTGAGGGTAATTCAGAAGTTTTCTTAGTATCATTCTTTCCATCTTTCTTATTATTGTAGCTTTCGTTGGCTTTCATTTTAAATTTATCAATCACATTTGTTTTTTTCCGAATGGTTCATCATTGAAACAGTAAAATAACAAATAAAAAAATCACTGCAGTTATTTTGGGAACTATTTAGAGAAGTATTTTAATGGTTTGTCATGTAGTTCTTTGATCTGTCACTTTTTTAATCGTTAGAATGTATGAAATTAAATGATTAACCAGTAAAATTGTTTAAAATATTTTATTGTGTATTTTTCTTTTTCACGATATTTATTCTTTTCAGAATTTACGTCACCCTTGTTTCATGTTTCTCATCAGGGTCATTTGTTTGAAGTTTACAACCGGAGAAACCGTTAAATTGTTAACAACGCACAAGGAATTTGATTATTTTAATAAATAAAATTCGATTATAAATCTAACATAATTTCTTGTTAATGTGTTTTAATTACAATAAGATAGTAAATTATGATGAGTTTATTTAATTAACATGACTTTAATCTTAACTTTGAGATTAGTCGCAGAAGATTAAATGGAACAAAGTGGAAAATTTAACTGACAGGGTAGAAAGTAAGGTTGTCTTAGCCAAGACACAATGAAGTGGTGAAATGTGGGGTTTGAGACTTTGTACATTGTGGATGTTCGTTCAGCTGTACACTACAATTTTATTTTATTCAAATAAGCGCATTACGCGGAGTTAAAAATAATATAAAAGCAGTAATGAGCTTAAGCAGTGCACCAGGTACGAAAATAATATATTTTGAAAGCTGAAAGTGAATTTGTAGACGTGAAATTTGATCGTGAAAATTTTTTTATAATTCCATCTCTATCACTCCCATCGTGAATTTTTAGACCGTCAGAAACAACACCAAAAGCAGAATGGAAAATGGAATAATCATGTCGGGGAACCATCAAATTGTCAATCGACAATTTCATATTTTGTTAAATTAGCGCCTGAGAGTCCACTTCGAAAGAGTTATGATCTTTTACCAGATGAAAGTTCATACGACTCTTTTCATAATTACGAAACCGGTAAGTAAATCCCAATCATTATTTATATTGACATCTTCATGGAAAATTTCCAGTAGACATGTGAAACAAAAGTGCATTTATAATGGAATTTTCCCTCCGTTCCATAAACAAAATAAAATCTTGTTCGAACGTGAAACGAAATAAAAAAAGTTCGTTGGAAGTTTACTTCACTTGAACTTCTTCTTAATCATGCTAATTAAGTCTGAAGTAAATATTCGTCATCGTTGGGGGAATAAAAATAAATATTGTAAAATAATCTTCATCCTTTTGTATGACATGGCACGAGTTCTTATTCAACATCTTTAACGATCCTTTTTTCTATGTATGAGTGTTTAGATATAATGTTAGGAATCTCAAATATTTCTAAACGGGAAATCCTAAAAATTTCGTCTTTTTTTTGTATTTTCGTTCACAGACATTTGTAAAGACAGCAGCGATGACGACTTCTCCGATGCGAACTCGTCGCACACCGAGGGATTTGCTGTTATGGATGTGATAGAGTACGAACTGCCGGACGATAGTGAGAGTGACGATGTGTCAAGTGCATCAAGTGGCTCCGATGTAAGAAAACCATTCTTTCAATGTTTCGTAAAAAAACTTCGCAATTAATTCGGGATTTCTTCGTTTAGGACTTTGTACTTAAGGCGGCTACGGCAGCGTGTTTCCAGTTTAAGGAGTTGATAAACGAACCAATGACTGACGAAAATGACGATGAGTTTATTTTCGCAGACACCGAAGAAGATTCCGAAGGTTCAATCGACCTTGAGCTGGGGCCAGCTGATTACTGGAAGTGTGTGAAGTGCAACAACAGACAGAACACGCCGCTTTATCGGTATTGCGAGAGATGCTATCAGGTCAGTACAAAAAATATTATTAACTTTAATATCTTTCTCTTTTGACCCTCCATAAATAAATACAAAATAAATTCAAAATTATCTTTGCGCAATAAGTATAAAAAAGAAATATTTGAAACATGTCTGAACGTGTTTCAAAACGATTGCTTGAACTCTCGTGACGTCATTACAAGCAAAAAAGTTTGTTTTCAATTTTGTTCCGATTGTGTTGCTTGCGACAGCTAAATTTGAAATTTCTCTTCATTATTCAAGTTTTGAATTGATTTGTTTAATTAAACTTCTTCTTGATTGTTGAAATTAAGATTCATGAAAAATTAATTCATGACTTTGATTATTCATACACGTCAACATGGCTGAAAAATTCTCTTAACACTAATCAATTCAGCATAAAAGCTTCCTTTCGGATCTTCTTGTTATAAAATGCCTGATAAAATGCTTAATATAAGTTGCTTCTTTTCGAATATAATAAGCGGGAAAGAAAGATGTAAGAAAGTGTTGGTGGCATCATTCCATCCAACACACTTCTATCTGAAGAGTAAAGAAGAATGTTGCGATGAAGAAACGGAAATGCCGAACCGAAAGCACGAATACACGAGTAAAAGCAACAACTGAATATGTTTCGTTTTCGTGATTTTTGTTTCTCTCGTTGGAGCATACACATCACTATGAAGAACTTGTTGCTTCTTGGTATTCTTTTCGGAATCGCGTTGTTAACACAAACATTTTTATTCTCCATTCGATCAGTTGGGATTGGAGTACTTAGTCATTGATTATTAGTCACAAGTCTTCGAAAACGTTTTTAATAAAAAACAAAAAATGTCAAATATTGTTGTTAAACAAAAGATTGAGAATCGTAGTTGTTGATATCGCCTAAGACTCTAATCAAACAAAGAATTGCTGTGAATTTCACAACATTACTCGCTGTTACGGATTTTGCCAACATAGAAATCCTTTCTGAAGACATTATTCCACCATATATGGAAGAACCTCCCTGAAGTTTAAGAAGTTTTTCAAAATTCTTTTTATTGAAAAACTTACGTAAACGTAAAAGGTTAATATTTGATTTTTTCTCTGTAATTTATGACTCATCATTTATCAAAAATTGATCATATTAAATGCGCAAACTTTGCTACATTGGAATATGATCTGATTTGTCATTAAATCCATTTAAATCCATATTAAATATCTTATAAGAATTACAATAGAAAATCTAACTAGAATCTTTTTGTTCTTTCTTTCTCTTTCATTTATGAAATAAAAAACATTTTAGGTACGTAAAAGTTTGTTTCCACCACGTCCTCGACGTCAAAAGTCTCGTGCAGAACACAGTCTGAAACGTAAAATGACTCAACAGAGTCAGAACTATTCGACAACTGATGTTGAGAGTGATTCAGATTCGCAGATTCCAGTCGTGAAGAAAATTGCGCTTTCACCTCGTGCTGAGTGTCTGCCGACAAACACATCAAGTCTGGGAATGAAAAATGGTAATCAATTGAATAATATGAAAGATAAGCTTAACAGTGAAAATAGTAAACATGCTAATAGTGCGGGAGAGTTAAGTTGTAATAATAATACAAGTTCAGATGATAATGAAACTGTTTCTTCAGATCAGGATCATGTGAATAAAAATAATGTTAATATTAATATTAATCGCGATGTCGTTCGTAAAGCTAACATTACACCGTCTACATCTGTTGAAATTGCCAAAGTAGACCAAACTGTCGTCGATTGCACAAACTATTCAAGTACAACTTTGGCTAAGCGTTCGCCTAGTCTTGTTAATAATGTTGATAATTTAGAATTTAAAGTAGAGAATAAGTTAATTCAGAATGTTTATCGACAAGAATTATTGTCACATAAGCGACCCAACACATTAGAATGGAAGGATTCTGGTTTAAGTTCTTGTCAAGAATCAAGCCAAGAATTTCCTTTTTCACAATCTGAAGATGGATTTTTGGTTCGATCGTCATCTTCAGGATCGACACGAAGCTTTGATTCACAAAATGAATTTCAATTGAGTCAAGCATCGACACAAGTCCAACAAGACTCTGATGACGAGACAGCAACTGAATTGATTTTAGCACGAGTTGAAGAATTTATTCAAGAGCGTCGTGAAAATAATATGAAAAAACGTGCGGAACCGACACCGTCGTCTTCATCGGGATTATTATTGCCATCTTCTGAGTCGCTTATAGAAGGATCATTAGATGTTAATGAAAGTCAACTTGGCTTGTGTAGATTTTGTATGGTGAATCCGAAGAATGGCGCTTTTGAACATAAAAAGAATATTCATTTATGCTGTTGCTACAAATGTGCGTTGAAAGTATGGAAAAGTAGAGGAAGTTGCCCGATTTGTAATGGAAAAGTTAGTAGCATTAAGAAACTCTTCGTTCATTGAAATTCTTTATTTATTTTATAAGTGAAAACTAAAAGTTTTCATCTTCGATACAGACATAACTTATAACATAAAAATATATTTTTAGATGACACTCAATGGCGACTTCTTAGTCTGCCCGTTTGTCATACATTTAACATTCTATGAAATTTTAGGAAAATATTCAATTTATAGGTATCATGTTTACTATTTTCACATGTATATATACACCAATGAATTAACTATTATAACGATGATGAAAAAAAAATATTAAAGGAGCTCCGAAAGGTAAAGGTGCGATATGAAAAAAAAGAATAAAAAATAATATTTTCATTTACAGCAAAAATAAATTTAGTTTTATTTTTAAATCACCGTCCTTTATTAATTAGGTTCTAATTTTTAATTTACTTTTATAAGCTGAGTAACTGATAAGAAAATTGCGAAATTGTTATTAGTTACTAAGTAGCTAAGTCTTAGAATATTTAATCGAAAAGTTCATAGTCGATACATGAACGTGAGAATATCAAGATTTAAGAAAAAATAACGGCAGAAAAATGTTTGAACACAGGTTTATAACCGATTCAATACCGATTCGATTTGTTTATTTCCTCACAAAGAATTACTTTTGATTCATCAAACGTTTCATTATCTATTCACTGATATTCTAGTGACAAATCATGTCAAGTGAAGGAGCATCCGTTGAATTAAGCTCTTATCGAGACCAGCACTTTAAAGGAACACGATATGAGCAGGAAAAACTACTAATACAATCAGCAACACTCTACATCGGAAATCTTGCATTTTATACCACAGAAGAACAAATTTACGAGCTTTTTTCACGATGTGGAGACATACGAAGGATTGTAATGGGTTTGGATAAATTTAAAAAGGTAAAGTATTAAAAGAATTTTTAGAAAATGTAAAATAATGCAACAACGTAATTTTGTTTTGAAGACTCCTTGCGGATTTTGTTTTGTGGAATATTACCTTCGCCAAGATGCAGAAGCAGCAATGCGATACATAAATGGAACAAGATTAGATGATCGCATAGTACGAGTTGACTGGGATGCCGGCTTTATTGAAGGCCGTCAATATGGAAGAGGAAAATCCGGCGGGCAAGTCAGAGATGAATATCGTCAAGATTTTGATGGAGGACGTGGAGGCTATGGAAAAATTATTCATCAACCTAAAGTTGATAAAGTTATGTGAAAGTAAACATAAGTAATAATCTCATCTCGATAAATTCACAAATAAATGTAATAATTTTTCCATAAATTAACGTGTTTTACAATTTCAAATGAATTCTTATGTACCCTTTTGAAAGGGTATGCAAGTCAGTTGCAAAAGTTTCCGAAAATCATAGGTTTAATTATTGGGTTCATTAACAGGTATTAAAAGCATTAAATAAATTCCAAATAAATGAAATATTTCAACAACTATAAGAAAAACATTGAAATGAGTGTAAAGTTTAGGAAACACTCGAAAATATTTATAAAAATCATTTACAAATAATTTTTCACGAAGAAAAGAAAATTATTTTGCATAACAATCGTCTAAGAATTCTTCATTTTGATATTTGATTTCGTAAGATTGGTGAAAATATTCCACTTATTATTGTTGAATGAATGATTTTAAATCTTACTTGACGGTAAATCTTTAATTCCGAAAGTTCATGAGACGAGAAGGTGATGATCTAACAATTTTCAATGTGTTAGTGCACGCATCGTCGGAGTATTTTTTAATAAAAAAAATTGAATTTCTTCTATATCTCAAGATAATAATGTTGCTATTATTTTGCAGGCAAACATGATGCAACGAGCAGCAACTTCAATTTTGCCAGCAGCTGGAAATATGCTGGCCCTTAACCAGCAACAGCGTGGCATGGCAACATTGAAAATGATTTCTATGCGCTTAAAGTCTGTTAAGAACATCCAGAAGATCACCCAATCAATGAAGATGGTGTCTGCTGCTAAATACAGCCGTGCTGAACGTGAATTAAAACAGTGTCGTCCTTATGGTGAAGGCAGCAAACAATTCTATGAGAAAGCTGAGGTTGCACCACCAGCAGAATCGAAGAAACTGTACATCGCCATCACATCAGACAGAGGTAACTTGAAAATGATTTTAAAAGAATGTTTCTAAATAACAAATCATTTAAAGGTTTGTGCGGTGCTTGTCACACTGGTGTTGCCCGTAACATTCGTGGTGATCTTCAAGCTGATCCTAACATTAAAGTTATCTGCGTTGGAGACAAAAGTCGAGCAGTTTTGCAACGTTTATACGGCAAAAACATCATTTTGGTTGCAAGTGAAGTGAGTAGAAATATTGATTTTTTTATATTTTTACATAATAAATGTTAAAAATTCTTAGGTCGGTCGATTGCCACCACAATTTTTGGATGCTGCTAAATTAGCCAACGAAATCATGAACTGCGGATATGAATTTAGCGACGGTAAAATTATTTACAACAAATTCAAGTCGGTGGTGTCGTATGGCGTTTCTGACATCCCACTCTTCAGCTTAAAGACAGTTGAAAGTGCTGCTAAGCTTCCAGTTTACGATTCCTTGGATTCTGACGTTATTCAATGCTATTTGGAATTCTCAATGGCTTCATTGTTGTTCTACACGATGAAAGAAGGCGCTTGCTCTGAACAATCTTCAAGAATGACTGCTATGGACAACGCTTCAAAGAACGCTGGCGAGATGATTGACAAACTCACATTGACATTCAACAGAACACGTCAAGCTGTCATTACCAGAGAATTGATTGAAATTATCTCTGGTGCTGCTGCTTTGGAGTAATTCCTCGCTTTGCGAATATTGTAGAAAGTTTTTTTCGTCAAAGTTCCAAGAAAAAAAAAATATTAAAAAAAAATTGTCGAGAAGGGTAAAAATTAAAACATTTTTCATTTCCACAAAACCAACAACAAGTCAAATGAAGTTTCACCTACAAAACCTTTAGTTAATTGTCACTGGTACTTTGTAAGCTGATCATAATCTTGACAACAATTTATTTTCTTTATCTCGATTCCTCCCACAATTAATTTTCCATCAAAATGTAGAGTTATAGGAAAAAGAATGTCGAAAGATTAAGAGCAACTAATAAAGTTAAACATCCAAGATGGATTTAAACTTAAAAAGAATTTTTTTAATATGAAGAAAATTTCTGTAATTAAGAAAAGAAAAAACTCAAATTTTTGCTTGTTATTTGCTCACAATGTGATCAAAAGTTTATTCAATTCTCCAATTGACATTGATTAACTTAAATCAATGTTACGAATTCCGACAGATTTGGTAGTTGGCTTAACCAGGAAGTCGGCATACGTTTCGTAAGGTGTCTTCGTCAAAGGCATTTCTTTCCACAAATCGGGTGTCAAGAAAGCATAAGTTTGAGCGATGGCAGAATAAGTGGCCTTGGCGAAGTTACCCAAAGTTGTGGTTGATCCACGACACTGCGTGTAGCAATCTTCAATACCAGCCATTTGCAAAAGCTTCTTTGGAACTGGAGCGCTGACAATGCCAGTACCACGTGGAGCTGGGATAAGTTTAACTAAAACTGATCCACATTTTCCAGTAACCTGAGAAACAAAAGTTAATTAATTCTTCAATCGTTTAACAAGCTCAATGAAAACAATTTAAATTTGCTTCAGACTCCTTTTAAACCGTCTTCAGCTTGTCCAAAGACAAACTTCCGTGGAAACCGCAAAAGAATTAAAAATGTTTTCATCATTTAAAAAGTAATTAAATTGTAATAAAGAGGAATGTCTCACCTTGCAAGGGACTGTATGAGGTTTACCGATCTTGTTACCCCAATAACCACGACGAACTGGAACGACTGAAAGTTTAGCAAGAATGATTGCACCACGAATGGCAGTGGCAACTTCCTTGCTGCACTTAACACCCAAACCAATGTGCCCATTGCTATCACCGATAGCGACGAAAGCCTTGAAACGTGTGCGTTGACCAGCACGAGTTTGTTTCTGGACTGGCATAATTTTCAGGACTTCATCCTTCAATGCACGTCCCAAGAAGAAATCAATGATTTCGAACTCTTTAATGGGAAGTGAGTACAAGTAAATGTCCTCCAATGAGTTGATTTTCCCGTCACGAACTAAACGACCTAATTTGGTGACTGGACCCCATTCCTTTTGATTTCCTTCTTTATCTCCACGTCCTCGGCCACCACGACCGCGTCCACGTCCACCACGACGACCTCTTCCACGAGATCCACCGGCACCACCGAATCCTTGTTTAAATTCACCTCTTGAGGCTGGAGCAGCGTCCGCCATTCTGAAAAAGTAACAAAAACTTTTATAAAACTACCAAAAATTAAATTCGAAAAAGTTTTATAATTAAGATTAATCAGACTCTTCTTAGCCATCTTAAAACAAGTAAATTGTATTAATTTTCTCGTTTTCCGTGGAAACCGCAAAAGAATTTTATAAGTTTTCATCATTCTAAATAATTTTTATGCCCTCAAGTATCATACATGTGAATCACATAACCTCGCCTAAGCTTTTTTAACTATATTTAAAAGTATTTTATAATTTTGAGATTATATTTGTGTTTAATTAATGCTTTGATATCTTGAGAACAAGTATTAAATGTTAAAATATTAATTAATGCTCATTAAAAGTATAAATTAATTTAAACTTACTTTATCGATGTATATTCCTTGAAAGTTGAACGAAAAAGAATGAAGAAACGTTGCCGTCGTTAGGGCAAATCTTCAAGATACGTCTCTCCATATATTTACAACGGCACCGCTGAAAGTAATTGTTTATGTAGTTGCGTGTTTTGAAACTTGAAAGTTATCTTTCACTTTTTTAATTTCGTCAATTGTTAATTACCTCAGTTTCTTCACTATTCGCAAAGAAGACGAAAGGTAATGTTGAGCAAAATAAAAATGAATTATCTTGAATTTTATTATTATTCTTAGATAACAAAAGCACTTCGCTTGATGAATTGTGAAACTTAAAAATGTAAAGTGTTTTTGTGAACTCTGATCTCAGTTTTTCTTTTCGTTTTTTTCTTCGATTCGACAAAAAATTTTGATAAGAGAAATTTTATAATTATTATCGTACTTATGTTTTATTTACAGTAAATTGCTGAAAAAATGGCTTTAAGATTTGATAATCGCGTTGTAGTCGTAACGGGTGCTGGTGCGGGATTAGGCAGAGAATATGCCTTGTTATTTGCATCTCGTGGAGCTAAAGTTGTTGTCAATGATCTTGGTGGCAGTCGTACGGGCGAAGGTCAATCAAGAGCTGCTGATATTGTCGTAAAAGAAATTGTTGATGCCGGTGGTGTTGCAATTCCTGATTACAATTCAGTTGTTGAAGGCCATAAAGTCATCGAAACAGCAATTTCTAACTTTGGTCGTATCGATGTGTTGGTGAATAATGCTGGCATCTTACGAGATAAATCAGTCGCTAATATCAGTGATGAAGATTGGGACAAGATCTTCGACATTCATTTGAAAGCGAGTTTTGTTACAACGAGAGCTGCTTGGCCTTATTTCAAGAAACAGAAATATGGCCGCATCATCATGACCAGCAGTAATTCCGGTGTTTATGGCAACTTCGGACAAGCCAACTATTCAGCTGCTAAGCTTGGTGCTATTGGTTTATCAAACACTGTCGCAATTGAAGGAGCTAAATACAACATTCACTGCAACACAATCGTTCCAACAGCCGCTTCAAGATTAACTCAAGGAATTCTTCCCGACGAATTCTTTAATCAATTGAAACCTCATTTGATTGCACCAGTTGTTGTTTATCTTTGTCATGAAAAGACTGAAGATAATGGAAACATCATTGAAAGTGCTTGTGGATGGGCAACAAAGATTCACTTCATTCGTGGCAAAGGAAGTTTGTTAAGAACATCACTTGACGATGATGTTACTCCCGAGTTTGTCAGAAGCAAATGGGATGCTATCAATGATATGAGTGAAGCACGTCACTTCTCTTCAAATACCGAAGCAAGCGCATATCTTGGCGACATCATTGAAAAATTGAAAAACCCTTCACCAAAATCACAATTTGAAGATGATTTCAATTTCTCATCAAGAGATGTGATTCTTTATGCATTGGGCATTGGAATTTCTACAGAGGATCAAGACAATTTGAAGTTTTTGTATGAAAATCATCCTGACTTCGCTACATTCCCAACATTCTCTGTTATTCCTGGAATCATTCTTTCAATGACTTCGGGACTTGCACAAAGTGCTTTGGAAAAGACCTTTGATCTTTCACAGGTAAGAAACAAAATGAAAATAATAAGAAAATTTGATAACGCTATCAATTATGTGTGGGTGTGTGCGTAGGTGTTACATGGAGAACAATATGTTGAATTACTTCAACCTCTTACAACTGATGGCAAGCTGATAACCCGTGGAAGAATTGTTGATGTGATGGACAAGAAATCTGGTGCACTTATCGTCACTGGTCTTGACAGTTTCGACAGCAGCGGACAGCAAATCATTCGCAATCAAAGCAGCACATTTGTTGTTGGAGCTGGTAATTTTGGCGGTAAATCAAAGGCAAATGATCAAGTTATTCCAACAATTCCACCACCAAATCGTTCACCTGATTTCACTGCTTTGTGCAAGACGACGACTGATCAAGCAGCTTTGTATCGATTGTCAGGAGATTTTAATCCTTTACACATTGATCCAAATTTTGCTAAATTGGGTGGATTTAGGTAAACATTCACAACTGTGAGATGACATTTAATATTTTTGATGAGAAATTCTTTACAGCAAGCCAATCATTCATGGGCTTTGCACTTTTGGTATTTCGGTTCGTGCAATTATCAAACAATACGCTAACAATGATCCAACACTTTTCAAAGCTGTCAAAGTTCGTTTTACAAAACCAGTTTATCCAGGTGATACATTAAAAGTTGAAATGTGGCAAGAAGGAAACAGAATTCACTTCAGAACTTTGATTTCTGCTACAAATGCTGAAGTTTTATCAGGTAAAAATTTTAACGGAATATTGAATTTCAAAATAATTATCGCCGATGGTCGGTTCAGTTGAAGTAACACCCACACACTCTCAAAATTAGACTTTATTCTTATAAAAAATTGATTTTTTTCTCTCTTTAAACCTTTTTACCTGACTACAATAATCAGACTTAAATAAAAAATCTTATCGTTATCAGGAGCCTATGTGGACTTATTCAACGTAGTGAAATCAACGAAACCTGCTCAATCCATTCCAGAATCAACCTCAAACATGGCATCATTAAATTCGGACGCAATCTTTACAGCTATTGAAGACAAAGTCAAAGCCGACCCGGCTAAAGCTAAAGCAGTTAATGGAGTTTTCTTGTACAAAATCACAAAGGATGGCAAAGTTGTCAAAGAGTGGAGTAAGTAAAAAACTATGAAATTTAAAAATCATAAAACGACAAAGTCCAAAGGTTGATGAGGTCTGCTTATAATGTAAATTTATTTTACTGATGTGTTAACTGACACAAATAGCTAACACAGCTTAATTTGAGTTCTGGAAAATCATTATGGAAAAAAGAATTTCATTTTATTTTTTTTATTTTTATCAACAGCTTTGGATTTGAAAAATGCTGTTGTGAAACAAGGAACCCCATCAGGAAAGGCTGACACAACACTCACAGTCAGTGACGATGACTTTGTCGACATTGCGTTGAACAAGTTGAATCCACAAACAGCATTTATGAAAGGAAAATTGAAGATTCAGGGCAATATTATGCTGGCACAAAAATTAGGCCCATTGCTTAAGACAGACGCGAAGTTATAAATCGCTTTTAGATAAAAGACAAAGTTAAGAGCTTTTGATCAATTTTTATCTTATGGGAAAGGCGTTAAGGGATCGTGCAAGCTTTACACGCATGTTGTATGTAGGTTCTTTGATTTCCAGTAAACAGAAGTTTTTAAATATGTTTTTATTATTTCTTTCAAAGAAAGTTCATTTTTTATTTCATATCAGTTTATGGGGTTTGTTGTAATGGTTCTTTTCCTAATAAATTCATAAAAAAGAAGATTCTTTTTAGATACATTGTTATTATTTTTTTTATTAAAGATTCGAAAATGAGTTTTATTTTCAGATACAAAAGGATGATAAATGTCTCATTTCTCGGATTGATTTCATGATTCAAAAGTCATATTGACTCTGATAACCGCCTTTAATAAAAATTTCTATTCATTTAACATACTTATTTGGAGAGTCATAAATAAAAAACTCCGTTGGTTTACCCACGCAGGAATGAAAACATGTTTTTGAATAATTTTTATGCTGAAGATTTAAAATCATATAGGGTGGTTGGCTAATTATCGACCACCTCGAAATCGCGTCCAATTATCGACCACTACTTTCGAACTTAATTTTCTTAGCTATTTTTTATTATTTATGGCTTAGAACTTTGTAGAGAGGTAGAGCATAGTCCAAAGTAGCTTTCTACAAAGTTTTAAGCCATAAATAATAAAAAATAGCTGAGAAAATTAAGTTCGAAAGTAGTGGTCGATAATTGGACGCGATTTCGAGGTAGTCGATAATTAGCCAACTACCCTATCTAGGTACTGATGGTCCGAAGTTGGTTGCATTTTAGCAAGCATACCAGAAAACATCCGGACAAAAACTGTCCGGGATCAACATCATTGAAACATTGTAGACTGAAAGATTTTTTAAATCTTTCTATTTTTTGCTTAATTTCGTAATATTAAAAATAAAATTTAATCTATTTAAAGTTCTTGTAAGTGTTTAAACCATTTAAAATCTATCTAAAGTACTTCTTCCTTATCGTTTGAAAAGGAAAATATTAAGTTCAATGAGAAATAAAGCTATCTTGAGTAAATAAAGTGCAAAGAAAGAAAATTCCGAGAAAAATCTTGAACCTGGATTGATTCATAATTTTATGATTATTTTATCCAGACATATGAAAATCAATTGAAATTTATAAAAAGTTTGGAATATATGAAACTTATTCACATCTAAGAATAAGGAAATAACGTCGTGAATAGTTAAAAAGTTGAATTGCATAGAATTTATTTGATTATGTGCATGTGTTGGTAGNATGAAACTTATTCGAGAAGAATATTATTTTCCATCTGAAAGAATTGCGTGAAAAAAAATTCCAGTCCTATGTTATTGCTTGGCAGAAAATTGCATGATATAATTTTTAAAATTTAAACCGTTAAAAATGTAAATGCGTAGAAAAATATTTTGTGAGTTAAATTTTATTAAATAACAGGGATAAGAAGTAAAAATATATTGTATATAGCATCATAATTTGTTATCTTAATCATTATATCATGATGAATTTAATTTTAATATCATAAAATTAAAAACTTACCATGATATTTTTAACGGTTAAAATTTCAAAATCGTCACGCAATTTTCTGGTATGGAATAATTTTCAAGCAATAATCTGGTCGCGGAATAATTTATTCGTGGAAAAAAATATTCCTCTCAACTTATTCACATCTAAGAATAAGGAAATAACGTCGTGAATAGTTAAAAAGTTGAATTGCATAGAATTTATTTGATTATGTGCATGTGTTGGTAGCACATTCCGGGATCATTCACCAACATTATTAACGCTAAGAAGAAAAAAAACCACATTCCATCATTTTAAAAACAATTGTATTGCAAGATCAGATGTAGAAAATTAATGTGTCATTTGTTCTCAATTGTAAATTAGAGAACATTGTAAATTGTTGCGTTGCTCAATCTAAATTTTAATTCCATTTAAACGCAAAATATTAAGTGTGTTGAATATTTTTAGATTTAAAACTTCAATTGTGCCTTAAAAAATATTTTGTAAATATTGGAAATGTCGTCACATCCCCATGGAATGAGATTTTCACCATTTGGAGCAGGATCTGGAAGTAAGAATATTCCGATGCAAACACAACAAAAGCAAATCATAAATCAGAAAAATGTTGCAATGCCTCAAACGAAAGTTGCCGAACGTAAATCAAAGTCAAATGCAAATGAAAATAAAGTTTCTTCAGATACTGATGTCACTGATTTAGATTTATTTGACGATGAGATTAATTCTAAACTATCAAGAGAAGAACGTTATGTTTTACTTCAACCGCGAGCTGAGCCACAAGGCCAAGAAAATTATTCGGGAAATGTTACGCCAGTTAATGACACATCAGGTGAGAAGAATTTATAAGAAAAGAAATCAAATTTTAATCATTTTAAATTATTTAAAGCTTTAAACATTTATGAGAAAGCTTCAACAACGCCTCCCGTTAACATGCGTGTTTCAAGTTATTCGAGTGACAGTAAGTTGATTATAAATTGTTAATTTAAAAGTTTTAATTAAATTTTAATATTTTAGTGCCTCAAAATCAACAACATCGCTTCAGCAGTACTTCGAGCAATCGAAGTATCTCAGCTGATAATCGAAGTCATCAGGATAACAGCGGAAGTCAAAGAAATTCACTTTATTTGCAACAACACTCAAACAGAAATTCGATTGATCATCCGCATTCAAATCGTTCTTCCTTAGATATTTCCCAGTCATCTTACAACACTTTAATCATCCACGATAATAATGAAACACAATCGCCTTTTGCGACAAACGCGACAATTCCAGGAAGTTTAATTAAGAACGAACTTTACTTCATCAGCTCATCGCCATCACCACCAAATTATAGTGCAAAGAAAGACAAAGCAACATCATCGAAAACATTTGTAAACTACACTGGTGGACATTTACATGGAAATGATGGAACTTTAATGACGCCAATCACTGAAAATGAACTCACATATTTGAATCAAAGTTATGTGTTGAAACATTTGGCAAAAGAAGTGAAACTTCATCATGATAATAATCAAATGATGATGGAATCGACGAGAAATTCAGCAGCTTCTGATAACAACAATTCATCATCAAATAATGATCCAAATTGGTCGAATAATTTGTCAGGTGGAAGGAATAAAAGTAAATCTCAACCTGATCTGACGAAGCTTGGAAGGGCAAATGATGTCAGTAAAGATGTCAGTCCAAGTTCAGTCAACAACAACACATTAAATTTCAATGATTTAGAGCAATTGGAAGTTGAAAACACGAAACTTAGAGAACAACTCAACGAATGTTTAATGAAAGTTGCAAAGTCACAGAAACTCGAACAAGAAGTTTCAAATGTTTACAAAGTTTATGAAGAGTTAGCGCAATCATGTGACAGACGCGAGAGACTCGAACGAACAGCACGAACACGATTGCAAAGTGATTGTCGTCGATTTCAAGAACTTAATCGAGGTTTAAGAGAACAGATTGAAGTTCTGCAGCAACAACTTTCAGTGTTGACATTGCAACAACAACAGCAATTGTCAAACACGGGACGAACCCAACAAGATCTTCTGTTAACTCAATTAATTCAACAGAATAAAGAATTAGTCGATGCTAACAAGCGACAATATTTGGAGATTCAAGCACAAGGCGCGACACTTGAAGAGCAAAGAATTCACATCAATGTTCTTGATTCAGCTTTGAAGCGGTTGGAAGAAGAAGTTCGACAAAAGCAACTTTATCAAAAGCAGCTTCAAACACTTCTCGTTGCAAATGAACGTCGTGAAAAGTTAAGACTTGAGTTGGAAAGTGGCTTAGAACGAAATCCCGATAATGAAAGTGGAAACATGAAATGGCAATATCGTGGAAATGAAAATCAAAAGATGAGAACGGAAAGTGAACAAGTGACGAATGCAAGCGACGATTCTCGACATCTCAACTTACAACAACAGAATCACGACAATGAGCAAATCATTTCAGAAGCTCATTCAGCACAACAAAAAGTGAATGAACTTCAAACAAGATTGAAGCTTGTTGAGAATCGATTAGCTGAAAAGGAACAAGAAGATATTCTAAAGCAGTTGCAGGAACAGAAGTGTAAGTTGATGAGATTTAAATTTATTAATTAAAGTTAATTATCAAAATTTTCAGTGTACAATGTTGGCAATTCTTATGGACTTTTGAATTGCAATGATTGTTACAACACGCCGTCGTCATCATCGATTGTATCTTCAACAGCAACGACGCCTTTAATCTATAATGCATCGAAATATGACAATTTAATGCCATCACCAAGCAGCTCTAAAACATCAGGCACGTCGAGTTCATCTTTCGATGTTTTACTTGCAAATGGTTACAAAGGACTTTATCAACCGAACTTTAATCAAAAATTACCAACAATTGCACCGAATTTAAGTGGAATTTCTCCAAGTCCTTCGTGTTCTTCATCGTCGACCATTCAACAGCAGCAGCAACAACATCAACATCAATTAACTTCATCAAATGCTTCAAATATTTTAAAATATGATGAATCGTTGGATGAACAACGAAAATCGATTGACGATCAATTGAAAAAATTGGACAATCAACTTTTAACTAAGGTAAGTTTTTCTAGTGGAATTAACTTTTATTTCTTACTTAGTCAGATAAAGTTTTGTTTTTTGAGTTCTCCTGATTGAATTTCCCTTGGAATTTCCTTTCTTGTTGCCCTTTAATAAGTTTTTGATATTTGAATTTTCATCCCATTTTGTGCTTTTTTTTTGTTTTGATAGGTTAGTGAATTAACGTTTATTCAACAACATCATATTCAACTACAACAGCAGCAAAATAGAAATCTTAAAAACAAAAATGCTGCATTGTTTCATAGTTCACGCGCCAGCTCATTAAGCTTGTATACCAATTCCAATTCCGGTGCAAGCATGAATCGTGCCAACATTAACAAGTGTTCTGATTTTACTAACAATCCTTCAGTTCAAAGTGCACTTTCATCGTCGATGCAATCGTTAACGGGACCTTACAACGCCGATCAAGATGAGCAGGAAATATTTTATTAAATATTCGTTTATTAAATTTATTAATGACTAATAAAAAAGACTGAAATCGCTAGAAAGTGGCTGATAAATATTTCGCATTTATTTGATATTGCAAATGAGAAGAAGAAGAGAAAGATTACAAAAAATGTCATAAAATAAATTGCCTTGCTTGAATGAACTTTTTATTTTCTGTTATTATTTGCCAAGTTTTATTTTGTCTTTTCTCTGCTGTAACTGTCGATAAAAGTAAAAGTTCCTTGAATTAAAAACACAAAATTATTTTATTTTGAAACCAAATGCGAATCTTTAATACATAAAAGCAAACTAACAAGATTTTATTTTTATTTATCGATTTTAATTAATGCCTTATGCCTTATGAGTGTTAAATAGAGCTGAAAGAGTAATAAAAATTAATACAAAAAAACCAAACTTTGATAATTTATCTGAAAGTTTCATCATGAAGAAAGAGGATTAAAATCGAGCTAATCTTCAGATTAACGTAAGTAGGATTTGTTAACTTAATCTTGCTTTAATCCAAGTGTTCAGGATTAAGTTTTATTGGATTAGGATTTAGATTAACTCTCGGTGAAAGGAACTAACAAAGCAAATAGTTGCAACATTGTAAGTTTTAAATTATTTGGTTTTTCTATAATTTTATTTGGAGAAAATCGAGGAAATTTTTTACACAAATTATCGCTTGACCTTCATGTGATGTTTTAATCCCGAGGATTAATTTTTTAAATCAACTTTAGTCGAAAATTTGTTTCGTGATTCGAAAGCAGGTAAATATTTTAAATGAAATCAATGTCCTAACAAGCCATTTAATTGTAGTAGAGATTATTAATCTGAAAGGTAATTAATTCCTCAATTTTTAATATTTTCATTCAAATTGAAAATTAATTCACATCTACCTAATTCAACTCTTTATTTCAAAGATTTGCTGTTTTCCCAGCAATCTCTTAGGCAAGAAAACGATTTTACCAGAAGAGATGGCAACACTCACAAGTAACAGCAGTGAAAATTTTCTTCAGAATTTAACACAATTAAGAATGCAGCATGAGAGTACGCCAGTTAATGCGAGTAAGAATGAAGACATCATGCTTTTAGAGAAGCAAGGTCTTTCATCACAGAATCTAAGAAGCAACTTAGCACAAGTTTCATCAACATTTGGCCAAAACATGACTGACATATCTAACATTGGGCACACATCAAAGGTTTGTTCCCTCCAATATAATTTGATTAATTAATTTATTAATTTATCTTTCCACTATCAGCTATCAAGCATTCTTTTGCCCAATTTGAAAAGCAGACAGTCATCAGCCCCACCATCAGCTTTACCACGTCCACCACGAACATTAAAACAACCACGAAAAATTGAATACGGACGTTTAACTGAAACTTATCCGAACAAACCAAACAACAGTAAAATGGAATATGGCGTGACACAAACTGGCAGTTTAAAGCGACATCAATCGCCAGTTTCATCTCCAGGCATGAAAAATTATGCCGACTTCAAAGCAGAAATTCAAAAGGCTTTAAGTCCTAGCAAAACGAACACAAAGAATTATGGAACCATAAAGAACGACCCAACAAGTAACATAACGAAAATTTATTATTCTAATAAACCAGATTACTTATTGAGTAAGAATTATCAGCGCCTTCCTGAATCACCTCCATCAAATGATGCAATGAAACAGATTGAGGGAAGGAAACTCGCTCTCTTAAGACCTTCGCCATGTCCACAAACACAACAACAACAACAGAAAGCACGCGAAGGTTCCGTTTCAAGCAGTTCAAATTCACGTTCAAGCTCTAAAATTCCAGAGGTTTCATACAAAGCACTTGCACGCTCAAGAACACGAACACCTCCAAAAAACTTGAATTTGAATCCTCCGAAACCAGGAAAGAAGATAAACTTCCTGAGTAGCAGCAACAACAATTCACCAACTAAACTCAACTTGCCAAGTTCAAGTGTTTTGTATCATCAAGCACATTCACAAAACACTGACATGGCACAACATCATCAAAGAACGAGTAGTGGACAAAGCAACAGTGGATCTGGGAGTGAGAACAAATATCGCATTCAATTTTAAGATATCGAACACTAACAATTTTTAGAAATTTCACATTTTTATTGTCCAATTATTTAAACGAAGAAATTAAAAATAAATGTGAAAGTCTTTTCATTGAGTATTAAAAAAATATTGATTGTTGTTTGTTTTATTAATTAATTATTCATTTCTACCAGCTGCAATTCCTTTTAATTAATGAACAGTGGAATAAAAGAAATAAAATTCCCATTACGATTCAAATGAAACAGGAAGATTAAGAAAAGTTCTTTGCAAATAAAAACTCTTCCAATCTCTTTATGTAAAATATTCTTTTTAAAAAGGAACTTTTGATGATGAGTCGTGGGATGATTAAAAATTATTTATGAATTTACTTAAGTTGTAAAAAAAATCAATCAATGAATTAATTAAATTTTTTCACATATCACAAGAAATGACATGAAAATTTATTCATTGACATCACAAGGCAAAATTATTTAGTCGCAGAAATTAAGGCAAAAAAAAGTTGATTTTTGATTAGAAAAACATATTTCACGTTAAATTTAATCTTGACAACCATAAAAATGCTTTTTTGGGGTAAAGATAAAGATAAAAAGCAAAGACATTATCATTTGCATAATCCCGTTCATCTGCTTAGTTAAACATCATCAGCATCAGCAGCAGCTTCGAGTCCGAGTTCGTTAAAATTATCAAATGTCTTGTAATAAGTTTTCATGTCATCATTAGTTAAAGTTTTTTATGTTTTGCCTGAACAAGTTGTTTGCGACTTCCCGTCGATTAAACACAGCCGAGTGTTGGTATTGTTGTCGTCGTCATTTATTTACCTGAGAACCTTTCTCAGTTTGAATTCTCTTTGCTTATTGTGTAATGATGATGTTGGTCATTTATTATTACAATGCACATTCGAGTAAACAAGATTTTAGTTGTTTGCTTTAGTCTTAAAAAGTGATTGTAAGTAAGTCTGACAAGCTTTTGCATTTCTTTATCCTCTTTTCTACTCAAATCTATTTATTTGGTCAAGCAACCTTTCCAAATGATAATCTTAACTGATTGGAATATTGATTGCTTTGTAAACCCTCACAACAACAAACAACCGAAGAAGTTCAGGTAAATTTCTTCAGACTTTCTTTCTCTCTTCCTTCATTCTTCGTGACTTTAAAATTGATTCAGAAACAACTGTCAAATAAACAAATCCCTTTAAATTTTATAATATTTAATCAATAAAATATGCATTCGGACAGAATTTATTGGAATAAAATAAGCCGTCGATCGTGATTAGCCTGAGGTAGCGAGCTACAATTTATTTATTACATTACTGATTGTTGTAACATGATTAACACACAAATTCATTCTCCAAGTGGAGCTGAAATAAAGCTCGAAGCTGATTGAAGCTTGATTAAGACTCGAACCTTGCATGTGTGATCTGAAAGTCGAGTCAATGTAAAGTTCGTTGTGGACATTCTTTCTTAATCTTATCTTCTTAAACTCAACTTTGATAGCAAAGATAATAAAATTAAACTTAAAAGTGTGCCTCAACAAATCACATGCTTTTCGCTAGAAAGACTAATAACAAGTGCGACACTAGTAAGTAAACATATCGTCGTGAAATTCCATTCAATTGCACTGTAGAAACCGCAAATATTTTCGTGAGTTACTTTGAAAGACAATTAATAAGTTTTGTTTAAGTTGAAGTTATTTAGTTTGTACATAAAAAAAACTCGGTAAGTGCTGAAAAGTCATGCAAGTTTATCGTTAAAATAACAGCTGGATGAACGAGTGTCGTCAATAAAGCAACTGATGTTGTGGAATTTTTTAAAAGAAATATTTTTGTGTTAAGCTAATTAATGACTTAATCCTCTTTAAAGTGAGAAGTAAACTTTTTATTGCTTCATCGATAAGATATGCCTGCAAATTTCAACAAAATTCGTTCAAGTTATGAATGTGAGAATCGAAGATAATTTTATGATGTTCTTTAATTAATGTTTCAAGCATAAATATGTGAGATGAAAATATAAACAACGCAATAAGGCATTTGAATAGGAAAATTTAAAATATCTGCGCAATTTCCATTGTGTTGCTTAGAAGCGCATTTTCCATTCATTCGTTTTAACTTCTTATCCCTACAATATGTAAATTGTCAAATAGTTAAATTGAACATTGCGCAACACTTTTATGTCATTTAACATGAATTATGATGAAATGAAAAATTTTATTGCAATTTTTATTTTAAAATGACAAAAAGGCGATAAATTATTATCGAAGGTTCAATACAACACGCCTTTCTTTAACTTAGCAGTTTGATTAGCAAATTAGAAGGCAAACTGCTATGTTGTGTGTACATGTAAAGAATTATGAGATTGATAATAGCCGCGAAAATGTTTGACAACTTTTTTCATTGTGAAGGAAGCCATAATGAGGCCGCAGACTTGAGTTATATTCAAGCATTTTATATTGTGCATTAAACTATCACTGTAATTGCTGTAAGTAAAATGAAAGTCTTTCCACTTACAGACACTTCACATATTTAATTGGAAACATTAATCTTTGTGACTGTGCGATTTGCGAACTTCCTATCACTTAAATTCAATTATTTTTCTGTCGGCTAAATGCGATAAATCAAACATTTCTATCTCAACATTTAAATAAGCGAGAGAAGCAGCGAACTGATTCTCTTTGATGTAGTGAATAAAAGTAGATTTTGATTTTTCTATGTCGTACGTTCATACTCTTTATGACTGTATTCAAACAATGTAAATCTCATAATTCACTCATGTGATGGCAAAGTTCAATTATAAGATCAAACAAGCATTTAATGGAAAAATATTTCCCAGAGGCATGAGACGTTGCAGTTCAGACTACAATGGAATAATGAACTAGCCAGCATTGAAGTTCATGATTCCTTTTCATCTTCCCGACATGATGTTTTATGATTTATTGTGAAGCCATAAAGCATTTTTCATCCCTTTTATGTTGTCTATTCCCTTGTTGAGTCTTTAAACAAGTGGAAGTGTACAATATGCTACCCAGTTTTATTACAAATTACTGTTCTCTCTTTTGTTTAAAGTTTCTTTGTCAGCGCAACTGCTGTGTAAAGTGATCCTTTTAGATAAAATATAAAACATTAAATTGTCGAGGAAAAAAAGGTTTATATTCAAGCACTTTTAGGATTTTATCCCAACACTTTATTTAATTAATTCACGAACATGCCTTCACACCAATGAGAAATGAAGAAAATTCTTTGACAATTTATCTTCATTATCTGAAAGATTTTCCGAAAAGGAAAATTGTTAAGGAATGTCAGTGAATACCCAACAAATCCTTGAATCGAATTCTTCTTCGCTTCAATGAATTCTCAAAGATTTCTGCTCAAAAAACTTCTTTCTTGACTTCTCTCAAGACTTCTCTCGTGCTCATTTTTGAGCAGTAATGACAACAAAAAGAACAAATCTTACATATGTGTGCGCAGTTGTTGAGTGGAAGAGAAGTTTTAAAGAGCGCAAGTTTCTCAACCTGAGGCTTCAGTCACTGATCGTGCTTATTTAGACGAACACATGAAATCGTTGACACTCTTGACATTCGTTTAAATGTGAACAAAATAAAAAAAACGCGAATGCAAAAATCGAAACGAAAACAGAAACAAATAAAAATAAAAAAAATCTCAAAAAGATTTAATGAGAGTGCGAAAAAAAAGTAGTAAAGAAATATTTGTAAAGATATTAAAAATTATCCACCTGGGAGATAAAACAACAATTAAGTGATTATAAATAAAGAAATGTCGACAATGGAATGAAATCATTGAAATAATTTCAAAAAACTACACAAGAAAAAATCTCATTCGATTTGTCGTAAGATTAATGGAAGTAAAGAAGAAATCAAACAACAAAAAAATAATATTTGGGGACCCGGATCAGTGGAAATGTTAACAACAATTATGATGATCAACGAATAGCCGAAAAATGTCTCATTCAATACCATGTCACTCAAGTGAATTAAGTCTATAGAAATGTAAATAGAAGCGACTCATGTTGTTATCACTGATATTATCATCAATTGAAAAATATTAAACAAAAAACGACAAAAAAACTTCAAATCAAGTAAGTGATTTGTGAAATGTTGTTTTTATGTTTGTCAGTGCCCTCTCGTCGCCCCCCTTTGTGTCAATTTAATAAAAAATGTTCCAATTTAATATTTCTTTACGTACATAAATTGCAAAACGCACGTTGGAAGTTTCTGATAAAAAATAAAATCAATAAAACGATTCGAGGAAGGAAAATTTTATGACCAAAATAAAAATTTAGTCCAAAGTGCCGACGCAATCAGAAGAAGAAGTTAATTGTTGGACCTTTCAGCATCTTCTTCTTCGTATTTCGATGTTCAACCAAAGCCATTATTTATTCTTTAATTCATGAGGCAACTCCCGGTCAAACATTTGATACGCAACGAAAGAAACTTTTTCCACCTCGATTGAATCCCCCCAAACAAGAATCGCATACACAGTTTAGAGAAAGCACTTAATGGAATGTAATTTAAAGTCAAACATTCAACAATTAATCATTCGAAAATGTTAATTTTAATGTCGTCTGTTTTCTTTTAATGACATTGGACAGCATAAACAGCAGCAACACTATGAAGAAGCCGTTTATGTTATCTTCATTTTTATATCCAAAACATCTTAATGATCACAAAAGCTAAATTGATGTTAATTCATTAGTTTTCTCACCAACATAAATACTAAAAATTAAATTTGTTTGATCACTTCTCGACTTAGCTTAATCTGAGTGAAATATGAAAATTTCCTTTTAAATCTTTCGATTTGTTGTCATGTTTGGTGTCTTGCAAATCCAAATTTATTAGTTATGTTAACTTGTCTATAGTAAACTGTCGTTTAATTTAATTTTATTTGGAATTTGCGCAACTTAAAAATTTATTTGCTGTTAAGCACACGACATGTGGTCGACCATCGACGGTTGGTGTTCGCTGTGACTTTGTAATCGTTTGAGTTATGATTATGTAAAGTCTCCTATTACAGTTTCATCTGCTGATTCTTCCATGTAATAAAAATTCCTTTTTAAACTTTCGCTGATTTTTGTTATTTCTTTCTTGGATAACAAAACAAAAGAAATTCTCGTTTACTCTCAAATATCGTAAAT
>CVRI01000020.1:528160-696443 GCA_900005825.1 Clunio marinus | reverse complement strand
ATTTAAATGTTTCGTTCGTATATTTTTCTGTGGTTGAAAATCAAATATGTAGTTTTTGACGAAATCAGTAGCTACAACCCCTAATAAAAATTCCTTTTTAAACTTTCGCTGATTTTTGTTATTTCTTTCTTGGATAACAAAACAAAAGAAATTCTCGTTTACTCTCAAATATCGTAAATGAAACGGGGGAAAAAGTACGAAAACATCACGATTGCATTGTTCTTTGAATCAGGGATGGAAGCTGAATCTACATGTCAAAGCATAAGCTTAGAGAATCTCAAGCATAACTTTTGCTTTAATGAAGCATTTTGCGAAAGATGAAATCTCGTTTCTTCATCCTCAGGTGAGAAAAAACAATCGAGCGAGCGAAAAAATAAAGAAGAAGCTTGGATGAATCCGAATGAAAAGTAGGTAAAGACGTGATAAATGTCGCAAAACAACAATTTCAAGCTGAAAATGCGATGAAGCTTCTCATGCTTTCTGATAAATTTAATTTATTAAAACACATTGACGACCTCGCATATTTCATATCTACGAATGAAATTGATAGTAAATAAATGAAGAAGCAAGTGAAGGAATCTTGTAAAGTGTCAATCGTTACATTCCGCTCAATCAACTCGGATATTACACAAAAAGAAGTTGAATCTTCAGAAGACAAAACTGACGAGACGAAATCTAATTGACTAAGTGATTAAAATTAATACACTTCAAGTGCTAAAGCAGAGACAAGACAACGATAAAAAAAATATATTTTTAACTTGACGACACCAAAAGCGCGACCCTTCATCTTATTCAAGCATACAGTTTTTTAATTAATTAATTAGAAGAGAAATGAAGAAGAAATGTGAAATGAAATTAAAACATCGAGAGAGTGCCAGATGCGTTTTTATTCGGAAAATTCTTCCTCACTCCCACGCATTCAAATGTGATGAGATTTTCTTTCATTTTTTTTTTAATTTCTTGTGAAATGTCAATCAGAAATTATGATTCCACTCGCAAATCATTCTCGTAATTGCTTTATCTCATGTAGTCATTTTAAGGCACTTTGAACTCTGCTTTTGTGCTGATTACGGGTCGTTTAATTGCATTTGAGTTCCAGCAATAACAATTATTTATTGATTAGGAAGAACGTTTTATTGTAGAAATCACGAATGAAGCCGATCGTCATGAAATTTCTATTAAAATCATTTTCATTGAGAGAAACAAAAAAATCAGATGTTCTACGTTAATTAGATCATTGATTCACTCTCGTGACTGAATGTCTACTGAATCATTCATTTCAATTCTCATTTCATCCGAACACAATCGATGAAGAAAACCAAATGGAAACAAATTTCCTCAACAGTTGAATCGTTTTCCAATTAAAATTTTATTTCGCTGATAACACGAAAAATTCTTTCTTTGTTTTCGTTTTTTGATTGAAGAGAAAACTTAAATGCATTTCATTTTATTACTTAATAGTTTACTCTTTGATCCATCGGATGTTTTTTATTAACCCATTGGATATGATTTGAAGATGTTGGAAATTCAAAAATTTTATTTAAAATCCACATCATGCTTGATGTTTGTTTTACTGTAACAAGCTTTTGTTTGAAAATTCATTAGACGTCTCTGTGAACTGATTTATAAAGCCAACCACGTTACTATTTCTATAGCGATATAAAATATCAATAAATCGGTCATCGCCCATGTTTTAAATGATATAAAATGAAGAAGTAGCCTTAATAGTTTGTTTATAATAATATTTTACACTAATTGAAAAGTAATTTCTATTCAATTATTCATGACCATAATTAAAATCACATTTTTCTAAACCTTTTGTCATCAACCAACTTCATAAAAATATTAAATACCGTTGTTTGAAACGAGTAAAAAGAAGCTCATCTTAAGCTTTTGTTATGTTAAAGCTGTTCAATATAATAAGAAAGTTGAAGCTGAAATTAATCTCTTGCTAAGACTTGCTTATCGATGTTAGGATCAGGATGGAGAAGTCAGTTGGATTCAGTTACAATTTCTGTATGACAAATGGTCGTAAACAGCAAGTAAACTCTCATTAATGATAGCAAACATACCAAAAGGATAATTCATAACTACAAATAAGGTGGAAAAACACTTAAAAACTTTAATAATAAAGTCACACCCCAAATCGAGTATTTAAAAGAATTTTCAACAAATCTCAAAATGAAACTTTTAAAACAACAAAGCAATTTACAATTTTCTCTTTTATTTATGATGTTGAAGCATTTGTCCAAGTATTTTTCATATCAAAGATTAATAAAACATTAAAAAACAAGCTTAAAATCATTTTTAATCCCAAACCATTAGCAAACGACAAACTTCACTCAAACACAGACGACAGTCTTTGACAATTCCAAACTTCCTTGTTCTTCATCATAAAAACTCATCAATAATTTACAGATCAACACATTTTATTGGGTACTTAAACAATAAGAGATTAAAACCAATTTGTTGTCTGTTGATTCTCTTTTCATTCGATGATCAATAACATAAATTTAAAGTAACATTTTGTAGAAGAATTGCAAAGTTTCAAATAATAAATTGTGAAGTCGTGTCCAAACCTAATCCCCATTTGAGGTCGTTTCGAGAAGAATTGCGAAAGTTAGACGACGATTTGGACGGTAGTCGAACATGAAATAAACATTTAAATTGATTTACAATCACGGATCTTCAAAAGCTTCTCCAATTACCAAATTCCACCTTAAAAACCTTTAAACGTTTTAACATTTTTCATAATTCATATTTCGCGAGAAACGAGACCAAAAGTTGACCAACATTTGACATTTCCCACAAATCTTTACAAAATCTAAACAAATCGAACCTTCATAAAGTTCCGCGAACTGATTTATGAAGCGAAAGATGAAAAGAAATAAATCAAACAACAAAAAAACCGTCCAAGTCATGTCCATGTTGAGTTATTGGATTTATGTTCGATCAAAATATTCATTATGTTTTCCTTTTCTTTTATATTTTTCCGCAGATGCTTTTAAAAGTGTCTTGCATCGCGTAAAAGATAAAGAAATATAAAAACAAACAAGTTGAAATGAAAACGAAACGAATCCATCCATTGAGTGCATGCTTCGTAATGATTCTTGTTGAAGTGAATTAATATTTAAGAGGAAATTGAAAAATCACGTTTCTTGTGTTGATTTTCTTAATTATCGTACATACACGATAATAGATGAATGGATGCACTTTTTGTATTTGCAATTTCAAATAAATTATCTAAATAAATGTTCACTTACAGATTGCATTGCTGTGAAGTTCATTTCAATTAATATTTGTGTGAAAAAACTTGCTGATTTATTTCATTTAGTAAAAGCACGAAAAAAAAGCGTAAATTGAAGGAGATCAGTCGAATTGTTCATGAAATTTACTGCTTTGATTTCTTTGTTGCATTTATGGGACTTTTTTTTAAGTTAATGTGGTTGAATTCAAGATTCTTGATGCACTGAACATTAATTTAAGTAATAAAAAATTACAATTGCATGTTTATTTCCACTTGACTTTCATTCACTCTCTGTTTTGTTATTATTGTGTAAACGCCTGTTCCAGTCGATGTTAATTAGGAAATCATTCAAGTTAAAGTTGTTGCAGGGATTGAAGTGTGGTTTGTCCCATTCAAGCGATCAAGTGTAGGCTTCTTACATCCATCGTAACATTTCTCATTTTTTTCTCTTCCAACAATCGACAATCAAGAATTGTTTGATGTCACGAGAAAGAAAGATTTAAAACTTCACACAAGAAGAGGCGTGGAATTCATTCAATTGATACTCAATACAATTAATTGCAATCGACTATTGAGAACGCACAAAATCGAGCAACAATTTAATTCACAAAATCGAAACCAAGATTCCTTTTCGAGTCGCAATCATTAAAAAAAATTGAAAAAGTAAAAAAAACCTCGTTAGTGTCCGAGATTTTTTGCTGAATTGAAATACTTTTATTGATTCGTTTTTATATTTATTTATTTATTACCACATGCCATTAGCGAAAGTCACCTGCAACATGAATTTTTCCATCGTAGCCTTCAGCGTGTGCATAACTTTAAAGAGAATAAGAAGAAAAAAGTTTACAAAATTGATATTTATTAAATAATTTAAATAAATCAATTAAGGAAATCAAATTTGTTCGAATCTTGACTCTCACACTTTGTCAATTGAACTTGAAGTCATGTGACAAATTACAATATCATTGATGACTGTTTATGGTTTTTATTTACAGATTGGAACTTTAATTAAACGTTTAATTATCTTTTTTCGTGTTGGGTCTGCGATAAAAGAAAATCCTTCAAAATTGAGTGCTTAAAAGGAGTTATGAATCCTAATGGGAAGCCACCGCGGTTCCAATTAACACGCGCGTTGTCGGCAACTGTTGACTTGTTTATTCTTCTTTTTGGTAAGTTTCATTAACTACAATATGAGTTTCATTTGTAACCGATACGATTTGTGATGTTTCACAGCTGCTGCTGCTCTCATTTTCATCGAGTTTTTTGTGGACAATGTCAAACGAGGGTTCTTTTGTGGTGACAAGTCGATTTCCTTCAAACGACAAACTGATACAATTTCGATAAAGATCGTCATTCTTTATGGCCTCATACCGATTCTCGTGGTAAGTTAATAGAAACTTGAAACTTGCAAATCGATGACATTTAATCTCATATTCGTTTCTTATCTTTATTATTAGTTATGGATCGTAGAATTCATTTTTATTGGAGAACTTGACGAGTCACAAAGAAGCCTCAAACACAAATTAAAGTTGAGTTGGCGGAAGGCTGTGCATTGGTTTAAAGATTATGGAATAAATTTAGTTTTAAAGTTGCTTGTGCTGGACGCTTCAAAAGTTCTTGTCGGTGGACATCGACCACATTTTATTGACACATGTCGACCGGATACTGCAATAAATTGTACAATTGGGTAAGTAAATGAATGAATTTGACTATTTTGACTACTGTGCCAGCATTTGATTTAATGAACATTAAAGTTGAAAAATTGCTAGAAATTGAAAAGCACACAAAAATCATAACAAACTCTCATTTAATCTCATTTCAGTGAATTTGTAGCTGATTTTAAATGCACAAATGAAGAAGTTAGTTTGTATTCACTTCGCGATAGTTCGCGCAGCTTTCCAAGCGGTAAATTATTTCCTTTCCAACATTTACAATTCAAATTTCCTAAATTTGCTAATCAAGACGACATTTTTCTTCTATCAGGTCACGCTTCAATTTCAGTGTACACGTCACTGTTTCTAATTTGGTATCTTCAATGTCGAATACCAAAGCTACAATCAATTTTCCTTCTTCCTTTCATACAATGTCTTCTCATGGTGTGGACATGTCTTTGTAGCATAAGTCGCATCACAGACAATCGACATCACTGGTATGATGTACTATGCGGTGGGTTGTTGGGCGTGATTTTCGCTTTCTACACGTGTCATATTTTATCAAACAATTTTTGCAAAGACAAACATCGTATGACAATGTCTGGTGTTAATGGATCATCATCATCATCGTCGAATAACAACAGAAGAAGTGTTCGACGATTATTATCAACAATTAGTGCAAAAGAAGAATTTACGTTGAATAATTTAGAATAGAATTAATATAATTAAGTTAAGAAGACTTCTTTTCTTTCTATAAATATTTGCTACGTAAATAATCTTCCGATGATTATTTTAATGCTGTTGCATAACAATTATTACCTTCCACAACAGTTTATAAGTATTAATTAATTATTAAGTTGATAACGAAACAAACCAACAAAAAATACTCTGAAGTCTAAAAAAATTAACTTTAAGCTGATTAATTATTGATCATCATTCAATGTACGATAAGATATCTAAAATATGAAAAGAAATAAACAAAAATTGATCAAATGGTTGTATCAAGAACATAAAAGCTACATTTTTGTTTCATTGAAAAAAAAAATCCTTTATTTCATCAATTAATGAGTTATGACGACTTTTATCATATTTATGTATGATGCAAAAAAAGTTTTCAATGTAAACTATGTAAGTGAGGTACATACAATCGACGATGTGTCATATCAAATTGATATCTTTAATAGCATTAAAAATTTTCTTATTTCATGTTCATTTTTAAAATGATTAATTTTTTTTTCTTCTTTTTGTTTATTTTCACGATGATAAATGAGCAGCGATACATCTTTGAGTATCATAAGAATGAAATTTTGATGAAACGAAATGTTTTCTTCTTTCTTAAATAGTTTCATGGAAGCAACGAAAAGTTACATTAGATTCGAATACAAGCCGCAGTGTAAAGAAAAGTCTTCAACTACATAACATTAGCCTAAATAATTATTTTGCTGTTTTTTTTTCCTTTCTTTTTTCGCAAAGCTCCTAATAAGAATTTAAATTTTTAATTATGCGCATTAAGCCAAAAACAAAGAAGTGAATTAAAACTTTTCCCTCGTTTCTTAAATATTGCACTCACTTTTTGGTCATCAAATAATTTGATTCTCAACTTTTCTTTGTTCATCGTCATGATTGTAATCATTTAAACGCTTTTTAAGTAAATTATCATTATCGTGAACCGAGAAAACAAAAATTATGGCTCCATCAGATAAATAAAATAAGGAAGTTTCATTAAGCTCTATTAAAGTTATCATTTCATAGAAAATATATTTTTTATGCGCAAAAAAAGGGGGACAATCATAAGTTCAGTCAATGTTTGCTTTCTCTCTTTAAATTATCCAAATTGTACAATTTCTAGTACAATTATGGATAAATATTTCTGTACTAGCACAAGTGTTGTACTAGAATAAAAGTGATGAAGCTTTTAATGACTCAACTTATGAACTTCTCCCTCATTTCATATGAAGCTTTCACAAGAGAGCATTCACATTAAATGCAGAACATTTGCTTGGAAATCTAATAAACCACAATAATAATTACATTTTGTAAGACAGATAAAGAGAAGGAATAGCATCATTTGATCTCCTTAAGAATTTCTTTGAAAATCTTTCTATATTTACTAAAAATATTCTGTTGCTTCACATTTTGTTTCTTCTTTTTTAATACCATGATGAATAGCAAAAAAACTTTTATTCTTTTTGCTTTCAGTTCACTTCCATGTGACTCACAATTTCCTTTTTGTTATGTACAATTTCTTATTTAATGATAGATTACCGTCAGTTAAAGTTCATTTGAATTAATTCTGCGGGCCAAATTTGCTTGTAATGATATTCGAAGCATTAACAATTGCCATTTCATTCTTTGTATCTACTTCACATTCGTATAAGCCGCTTAGAGAATCAAGACTTAGCTCGAATCGACTACTCGCCCTTGAACTTGATATTGAAGTGTCGTCTGGTGCGTTGTAAAGCGAGTTTACATCACTTAAAGCACCTTCAGCATCTGTAAGACCAGCTTCGTTGAGCAATGAAAGATTTTCTAATCCTGGGTCATCAGTGATGTAACCAGCACTTTCGCATCCGCCAGCTTCATCTCGACATTCATCTTCACTCCACTCTGATTGACTCTCCATGTTTGTTTCAAGGAGATTCTGACTTGTGCTTGCACTTAACTTGAGATCGTCACCATCTTCACAATAATTCTCTTTTCGACTACTATTCCGACTATAACTCGATATGCTTGTCGGTTCATCTAAATTATTCTCATTTTGCTGCGTCTCAATTCGCTGTTTTTCGAGACTTTGACTGAAATAAAAGGAAAAGAAATATTCAATAAAGAAAAAAGAAGTTTCAAGTGTCTTAACTCAACAAATTTCAATTGCCATTCAACTTACGTTTGATTATCGGCATTTTTATTTCTTGTCATCTCTTTAATTGCTTCAAGACCCACTGGATGTTTAAGGCTATTCGTGTCAACGCACGACTCATCGCTATCCTTTACCTTAATGTTGTTATTATTTCCATTTCCTGATGATGAGCTTGGCAACGATCCAACAGCATTTGTTACTTTAGATTTAAGATAAAGTCCACTATTGCTATTGTTGTTGTTATTATTGTTATTGTTGCCATTTGTTGGATTATTTTTCTTTGTCGAATCTAAATTGTTGGTTTTGTTTGCTGGCATCATCTTATTCTTAGCAGATTCATTGAGAAGACGTTGAAGTTCTCTTTCGAAAGGTGATTTAGGAAAAGCTGAAAGAAAAAGTTTTGATTAATTTTACAATTAAAAACTGTCCAGTCACGTCTAAAAATCACAAAAACATTCACGTTTCATATTCCATAACGTTCCGAACTTACTTTAAAGTTTAACCTAGAAACGTGATGGAAAACATGAAACGTGTTCGATTCAATTATACAAACAAACAGAAACTAAAAAAGAAAAAATCTTGAATTCTATGAACATGATATGAATAAAGAAAATTTAATTATTTTGAAAACTAAATCAACTCACGTTTATCATGAAATTCAAAGCTGTTACATGATTCGCCCTTGTTGGGAATTGTTGAGACTGTGTGATCAGTTGTTGAGCTCATTTCATAGTCTTGAAGATCTTTCAATGCTTGAATTGCTTTATGTTCATCATGACGATGTTGATAACCACTATGATGTTTTCCATCTCCATCCCTTGTCATATTTAACTTATGATTACTTTGTTCACAATCATCTGTTGTCTTTGAATAGCTTTCATCAGAAGACGAATCAACACTAATCGATTGCCGATGATCACTTTGACTTAAATCATCAGTCGATGACATCTCACGACTCTCATTAAAGTCTGTGTTTATCGGAAGTTTTGGTAGCGGTTTCATGTAAGCTTCAACCTGATTGCTACTTCCACTCACATTTGGATGATGATAACGTGGAACTGAATTTGTTTGCTTCTTCATTTGTTGATGTGATTGATAAGGTCGATAACGTCCATCTTGTGTCATCGGTTGAATTGTTCGTTGAAATGGAATACCAATATATTGCGGTGGTTCATATTTGTTTGATGATTCAGCACGATATAAAACTTTGGGCATTACATTTGCAACCGTAGCGTTCAATAAAAGTGGTTCGTGTTCATGTTCATTTCTTGCATGCATTATATTGTAATGATTTGGATAGTTTGTTGTCTCATCGCCACCATTTCGATCTAAATAATTATTTCGTGATTGTTTGTCATTGGGATTCTCGATGATATTAAAATTCTCACGAATATTATATTGTGGATGATTTTGCTGTTGATGCTGTCCATGAATGTTGTAGTTGTTAATATTGTAGTGATTATTGATATTAATTTTGTTGTAATTATCATATTCACGTTTAACATAGTTGAGATTCTCGGTTAAGTTCATTCCATTGTATAAATTTGCATTATTGTAACTTGAAGTCGGCTTATCTTCAAGATAATTTCCAAAGTTTTTCTTTTTCATGTAAATTTCTTTATTAATTGCACTTCCTTGATAGTTAGCATTCTCATGATAATTTGGATGACGAACGTGATCAAGTTCATTAGAAGGTTTAGTGTCACAAAGGAAGTAAGTAATCATGTCACCTTTTCCCTTAACTTTAATTTGTCCACGACATTTGAATTCAAAATGAGAGCCTTGCAATGCATCAACAACTTCTTGCGTAACTTGCGTGTATCCTGGAACACCTGTTGAGTCCATTCGAGATGCGACATTCACAGTGTTTCCCCAAATATCATATTGTGGCTTTCGTGCTCCAATTACACCAGCAACAACCGATCCAACATTAACACCAACACGCAACATAAAATTGTTATAAGAATTGTCGTTAATGTTCTTTAATTTCACTCTCATCGATCGAACAAATTCTATCAACGATGTCATGAGACGACGAGACGAATGCGGATCACTTGGAATAATTTTATATTCCGGTATCAGTCCAACAGCTAACATATAAGTCGATCCAATCGTCTTAATTTTATCTATCGAATGAAATCTCTCATCACACAATAATTCGTCAAAATCTGCGATAATTTCGTTGAGAAGTCTCAAACATTCAACACCTTGATTTGATCCATCAAGTTCTGTATAGAATTCTTGGAAGTTCGGAAGTGAACAAAATGCTACGCCAACCTTTTGATAACTTTGATGATAAAGCTCTTGTCGTAATGTTCCCATATTGTTACTTCTGAACTGGAAATCTATTTCAAATTATTTGAAAGAAAATAAAGAATAAGAATTCACCATATAAATCTCAATTTAATTAAAATCTTCCAAACATACCTAAGAAATGTGCGGCAACATGGGATGGCAATAAATTGTGCAAAATTCTTTTATTTGATTGCTGCAAAACTGACATTTCTCTTTTTTCCTGTGACGCTTGCAATTGCCATAAGAAATCCAACCGAGCTGTCCATTCAACTTGTCGTCCATGTGTCAGAACAGCAATCATAAAAATGACAATTCGAGCGAGAGATATCGTATGAAGTGGAACAGATGAACTGATGATGATATTTCAGAAAAAAGAGAAGGAAAATTAATTCAGGGATTGGCAATGTTGTTAAAATTTTAATCAAGAATGAAATTTTCAGAGATTTTTTGAACATTGCGCTAGAAATTTAATTTTGAATTCCATAAAGAATCTAAAACTGAATAAACAAATGAAAATTAAGATTTATAAAGTATTTTAGAAAAAAATTCTAAACTGAACCTTTAAATCAACAATTCCAATCTCTGACTTATTCAATTTGTAATTAAAATATTATTTTTCCAACTTACGATGATTTGCTATCATTCCACCGGTTATCATAGCAATCGAATATGTGAGCATGTGATATTTCAATGAAAAGTGAGTAAGCTGTACCCATGAGAACGATTAATAAAGTTTTTACGATGATCGGTAGTCTAAACAAAGAGAAAAAGAAGATGAAAATTGTTAATTGTTTTAACATTTGCCGCTGAATAAATACGCAAAATGTTTAGACAAACTTACCTCAAAAATATCGACACACAAATGAAAGCAAAAGCAGCTGAGAGTGAAATATACTGTGGAAAGGCACAGCGTCGATGACTGTCATGATCAATGACGTCTTTCGATTCTGGTGTTGTGAAATTTGCTGTGCATGGGCTGTCACTGAGGCATGTGAACTGTCAAAAAGGAAATTGAGTTGAACTTGCTAAATATCTTCTTGCTAATCAATCAAAAACTTACGACATTCATTTGACCAACCGAATAAACGAGAATGATTGTGAATACTGTAATTGCTAATCTTAATGAGAAACTTTGAGCAACATCCCAATAAATCCATTTCAGTCGTGCTGCCATAATCAACATTAAAATTGCTGATATCCAGATAAAAGCTGTTAGGAATAGCAGCAACAGAATTAAAGTTTGTGGAAGCGCTGAAACCTGAATAAACATTTCAAGAAAAAAAGGAAACGAACAATGAGCGTTAAATTTACTTTTTTATTGTTATTGAAATAAGTAAAGTTCACCTGAAGTCCAGCACTAAGAATCAACAACAGTAAGCTCGTTCCCATCGACATTGTAAATCCAAAGTCGAAGTCTTGATGATAACTTTTCTCTTTCTCTTTTTCACGAAAGTTCAATGTTATTCGACTCACGTGCGCAGTCTTCTCACGATCAACTGAACGAGCTTCTATTGCTTGAGACAAAAATTTGTTTACACGATTTGAAGGCTGATGATAGACACTCGAATGACGTTTCTTAAATGGTCTTTTGAACTTTTCCGTCACTTTGTTCTGTTTAGAAGCAAACAAAAGAAAAATCTTTTTTTAATTTTTATTTCTTTTCTGCTTGTTTCCCATACCATGAGTGCAAACTTTTCTCATTCCTTATTCTAATAAAGCATTCATCTCTAAAATGCCTAATGCAACATGCACATTTATCATCAATCAAATTCAAAACCAACAGAAGAAAAATAAAACAAGAAATAAAACTTACAAAATACTTTTGTAACAGCAAGAAGAAGATCAAAAAATTTTTTATGCAATTAAATTCGTGGTTGCAGTTAAGCAAGAAGAAACAAAAAAAGAGAAAAAAAAAATAAATTAAAAGCAGAACAAATGTCGGTCGGTGAAATGAATTTTTTTTGCACGTCTTGAAACTTTTTTTTTTTCGTTTGACGCAAAAATAAATAAAAAGAAGAAAATTTCATTGTGCAATAAAATAATTCAAGAAGAAGAATTTCGCAGAGAATATTTAATCAATCGATTGCATCGTGAAATAAAAAGAAGACTTAATTATGTCATTAAAATAAGCTCACCTGTCTTGTTTTATTATCTTGAAATCCACCAGCGTTCTCATGATTGAAACCACCACCCGTCGTTGCCAGATGTGAGAAAGGCGCTGGCACTGAATACGGTTTAATTGTGTGAAGCAGTTGAACAACGACATTTGAGACATTTCGGAAGGAGAGTTTTCGTCGATTTGCTTCACCAACCGCTGACCTCACACCGAGTGTGTTCAACATGAGCGGCTGTCAAAAGAAAATTTGCTTGGTTTGAATTTCATTTTAAAAACTTTTCTCTCTCTTACTTTTCTTCGATGAATCGGCGGCACAATGAAGAACGTGTCGATTCCTTGTTGTTTAAGGTAATAATCTCTCGATCCACCATTACCCAACTCAACTTCATATTCACCACCGAGCGCTTCAAGTGTCGCACGAGTAATGTGAACACGTCCCGGTTCACCTCCCGATTCCATGTGATTCGCAATTGTGACGTTATCGCCGAAAACGTCGTACTGCCATTTACGAAGCCCTAAAACACCGCAGAGAACTCTTCCGGAGTTAATTCCGACTCGCATGTTAAGGTTGACATCTGTGGCTTCAACGACTGATGAGATCGCGTCAATCATGTCAAGGCCCATTTCAACAGTATTTTTAGCATGTTCTGCTCGTGGTTCTGGCAATCCACTAACACAATAATAACAATCACCGAGAATCTTTATTCTCAAGCAATGATTGTCATGTGCAAGTTGATCGAAACGTCCGAAGAGTTCGTTAAGTAATCGCACCAATTCTTGAGCTGTGCACTGACTTGCTAAGACTGTAAATCCAACAATGTCAGCAAATAAGATGCTAACATTTTCATATTTCTGTATGTAGATTTTATGAAATTGTCCTTCAACCGGCGACAAGATGTCATTCTTCATCTCCATCGCAACATGTTGTGGTAAAACTGAAAGCAAAAGTCGCTCCAATTTCTCATTCTCATCTTCCATTTCTAATCGTGCTGCAATGCAATTTCTTGTGTCTAAGAACGCGCGTCGTTGAGCTCTTTCCATCATGATGTTTATGACAACGCCTGCGACATTAATGCCGACAAAAATGAAGATATTTGCAGACAATTGATTGTAGGCTCGATACGGGTAAGTTTCTTTGTAGATGTGATAACCAGTAAAGGCGATATGAACCAAAGGAAGGGACACACTAAACACAAAAGCTTCCCAAATCTTCAACGGTAACATTGCGTAAGCCAAAAAGATTACAAAAACAATTTGCCATACGCCTTCCACCATCACTTCGCGTGTGTCAACAGGCAATTCAAAGCCACTTAAATTGGGCATTGATATAATGCAGAAAGCAGCCGAAAATAATAAAATCGCATAACATAAAAATGGCAAATGATGATCACGAATTACTCGAAATTTTAACAATATTAAAATGATGGTGAACAAGAGACAAAGGCAGCCATTGAAGACGTTCTAAGATGTTTGTGAAGGAAAAGAAGATAATCAAATGTCATTATTCATATCAAGATTAGCATCACGAGAAGAAACTCAAAGACTTACATGAATTGTTGCTGTTTGATTATACGCCAAGCTTAATATCGCCATAATTCCTGTGAGCATAACGACTAAGGTTACGGAACCAAACACAGAGATCCATTGAATCTTGTGTGTGTAGCGTTGATATAATTCCTCTAATTCATCATTCTCGAATCTTAACTTATTCCAGGGATGAGACCGTGAAGCTTTTACAGCGTGATCCATTTTTGTTAAATTAATATTTCAGATGACTTAGAGTTATTTAAAATTATCTTCTTTTACTTTTCTTAAAGGGAATCGAGTGCTGTAATACATATGAATGAAGAAACAATTTATTGACGATATTCAATAACTTTCGAAATGTAATTTTCATGTCGATATGTAAATTGAAATGGAAGGAAAAAACTTAAAAATAGATAAATATGAAATGCAGCATTATAAATAGATTGAACGCAGATGTGAAATATCAATTGGTGTAAATTTAATTTTCAGAAATATCTCGATAATTGTAGCTTTAAAGTTTTTCCTTCGTTTTTTCCTGACAATTTGTGTGTTTAATTTCTCATTCTGTTTACAACTGTTTTGTGTCTTGAGGCTTCTTTACAAACGAGTCGAGCTTAATTTCTATGAATTAATAGCAAGAACTAACAAAAAAAATCTTTTAAGCGAACCACAAAAAGCTGGAAAGCTTCTACGTGTTAAATTCTTATTTGGACTTTGAACATTATTTTGGTTGCTATCGTTGGCAATTGCTGAACATGAACAACCTTACAAAGATATCATACGAATCTCAAAATAAATACATTTAAACACAAATCTATGACAAATGAAGGGAAAAGTTACAAGTAAACAGACGCGTAACCTTAATTTGTTTGTTTTAATTTAGCATTAAAAACAAAAACACAAAACAAAACTTTTATGCATTGAACTCGACAACAAAATAAATAATTTAAATTCATATCAACGTCTGTCAGTAATGTCATCGTCGATGTTCGCGTCTCACACATGAAATATAGTGGCGCAAATTATGTAAATGATAAAAGAGTCAATTGACGATGAAATGAAATTAAGTTCAACCACCATGCATGGTCGAAGAGACAAAAGCTCAAATCAAAGTGTGACACTTGACTCAACTCTTTTAAATAAATCAATAAACGAGACAAAAAGATTTTATTTGATATTCTTACAGCTTATTTGGTCATCGATAATTTTAACTATTTTTTATTGCAATATTTTACTTAAGTTCATTCAATGTTACCTACAAATTTTGATGCAAATGATAATAAATTTATTTGTGACATAAATATGAGAATGTTTGGAAATTCTTGGAACATTTCCATAACCCAAATAATGCCTATTAGATATTTTGAAAGTCATTACGGGAAGAATGATATCATTCTCCGAAAAACAAATTTAATTGAAACATTAATGTCACTTTAACTTTTTTTTTTGCATTTTGCCTTAAATAAAAAAAATTATCGCGGGAAATCTTTTTTGTCATTTTAATGACGTTCATTGTTTGTGTTGAAGGAAATTATTCAATAGCGAAACGAAGCATTTAACAAGATAAGAGCTCTATGAGTAAGTAAATGCGAGCAGGAAAAAATATTGGCACAATCTCAAAAGTAATTAGTAAAGTGACCTTCACCAACCAACAACTTTTTTTAATACTTTTACATGTCATTTGCATTTATATTTCTTCAATGTGCGATTGTCTCTTCTTACTGAATTGTCAATAGATATTTGATAATGTTATTAGCAACTACGAATCGTAGAAGCAGAGACTACAAGGTAACTGAAAAGAATCGATTAACAACATAAAGTCGCTGCTATAACTTTTTTGATTTCTCAAAAACTGATCGCATGATTACATAAAAGTATAACTAACCAATACATTATTGGTAAAATTGACAATTACTTAAATAGCTTCATTTATTTTAAAATCGTTTCTATTTACAGTCCAAAAGAAACCTCAAGTCATACGTTGAAAGCGTGTCTGTGGGAAAATAATTCCTTTTTTTAAAAATAATAAGCAAATCAAGTTCAATCAAACCCACAAATCGAATAACGTTAGATATAAACAAACACAAAATAAGAAAAAAAAGAGAACTTTATTTATTAAATGAGTTGGAAGCTCGAAGAAAAAAAAAACTTCAAATCTGCAAATATTTCGCTTGTTTCGCATGAGATCGCATCGCGACCCCAACCACTGAATAAATTTTGTTCAGCTTTGACGTCAATTGAACTAGAAGTAACAATGATTTAATTATGGGTGAAAGGGCGACAGAATGTTGATGATGAAATGATATCGAATGAAATCTTTCAATTTCTGTTTATGTCGCAGGCAAACATTGTAAAGACTTTAATTCTCCGGACTTTAAGAGAAATTATGCATGTTGCTTCATCAACAAGAAAAATAATAAAAGAAACTCGTAAACTTCTAACACCCGAAAATAGAATTAAGTTTTAGCTTTTGTGAAGCGAAGGAGAATTTTTTGTCTTGTTTTCTTTCTTTGTTTGGTGTTTTGGTAGAGCATGTCACGTCTCGTCCCAATGTGACGAAAGTCGAATGCTTTTTCAAAATCAATTTAGAATTTCCGCCATGGGACAATTTTCAGACGAATTTTCCTTTAACTTTTCCATGAAAGTAACAAATAGAAGTTTTAAAGTGGGAGATATTGATTGGAATTCGAAACCATTTCGATTAACTTCTTCTTTTTCATGCTTCATGGAAAAACATTTGTTTTAAACTTTTTTATCCAAATCATTAGATAATGAAAAGCGAGCAGAAGAGAGTCTGAAACTATAAACTCCTCCATGTGGGTCTTTGTTATGAAACACTAACAATAACACTTTTATGAAGGATGTTCACAAGCCAATGTATAAACAATAATCGTGAAAATTCTTCTTACTCCCACATCATCTTCATTCTAAAAATGCTATTCAAATCAATGAAGTGAAAAAACTCTTTTCTTCCATTACATTTTCCGACGATAACGGTAGAAAAATATGTTAACGAAGCTCAAAGCAATTTAGCAATAAATAAAAAGTTAAATTCCCATGCTGTTCTACAATTAGTGGCAGGAAAGGGAAAAAAGAACGAAAATCTCGTGAAGGCATTCATCGATTTATGTTAGATGTGACCTTGACTTCGAGATAATAAAAGGATCACATTAAAAACATTTTTCTTTTCTCATCCCGCAAGACAAACGAGTTTCATTTGATAAAATAAAACTTTTTCTTCCCTTTAACATATTTTCGTGTGTTGCGTTGAGAGAAATTTCACTATCACTTTTAGGCTGACTTCAAACATTTATTCTCATTAGAAAATACTGAAGATGAATGAGCTGCTTTTACGTGCTATTATATACGTAGCAAAATTACATCGTGCATGAAACGCTCATAAGAAGAAGGAATCTAACAACTCGGAAATCACTTCGGCACATTGTGTGGCGGCGCTAACATAATAATAGCTGAGTTAATGATCCCTTTGTTACGTAACTCAAAGAATTGTTTTGTTAACCGTGAGACGATTCATTTTTTATAATTTTAAAGGCTGAAAATTGATTGTCGTGGGTGTCGAAGTTGAGGAGAATAAATCTCTACGACATAAGAAGATGAAAGAAGAAATAGGTTGCGAAACTCCGAGAAGAAGCTACAAAGAAGCATGAAGGGCCGAGCCCAAAGAATCTTTAAAACTCAATTAAATATTGAAAAAATCGTCTTGCATCACACAAACAAAGTGTTTTCTTATCAGTTCGTGTGGAATTAATCGTAAGTAATCAGTTTAAGAAATGAATGAAGAAATTTTTTGTTGTCAAATAATTCATTGGGTAAACAATTTTTTTTCCTTCCATTCAACTAAATTTTGCATCTACAAACTTACCTCGAATCTTCAAAATGATTAATCCCAAATAATTAACAATTAATTTTTATCCATATTACATTATGGATTTTTCATTTTCTTCAAGAAGACACAATTTTTTTTTAATTGTTATGCATTTTTCAGCGATTCATAATTTCTTAATCAAATTCCAATAAATTTAACATTTCACACTCGCATTTGACATCAAATGCTTCTTTTATCTCTAAACTCTAGTTGTGCACTAATTAAACTAATCATTCACTGTTCAAAACTGCGAATATACTAAATATTAGTGGAGAAAATATTTTTCTTATGAGTCTCAAACACTTACTGTCGTGCCTTAAAAATATTGCACAACTCAACACATTTCAAACGAAATTTCTCAAAAATTATGAACAAACTCAAACAGTGAAGCTGTTCAAAAGTTCAAAAACAAAAAACTGGCGCAAAAATATTTTTCAATTTTGAAAACAATTGTTAAAATACTTAATCATTTGTTTTATTACATGAAATGACTTCGGGTGATTAAAATTCAAAAGTTCTTTAGCCTAAAATATTTCGTAAACATAACTTTCAAGACCAAAAACACGAACAATATTTTTCTTTTACAATAATTTGGTTTTTTTTATCGACTGGGAAGTCCACGGGATGCTTACGAAGACAATGGAGAAAATAACAATTATTTGGTCTTCTTCTATTTTAGATAATCTGATCTATTGAATTATATTTTCTTGCAGTACGTGTATCTTATCCTTGGAAGTTATTTAACTTAATGGTGTACATTCTCATCTCTTTATTTTGTTCGTATCTGTTGCATTTAATAATCTGACTGAATAATCTTCTTATGTTGAGTTTGTAATTGTAAATATATTATTTATCTCTCTTTTCAATAACTCGCTTCATGTCCAGCTAATGTGTACAAATCATGATATTCTTCAGCTGCTGAACTTCCATCATTACCACTACGAACTTGACTACTTTCTAAGCAAACGACTCTGAAAATGTTTAAATTTTTTTTAAATATTTTCCACTAAAATCATACACTTAAAGGACTTACTTCTCGCTTCCTAAAAGTTTATAAGTTTTACTGATGTCAGTTATTTCCTGTGTGATGGCACCATTTCTTAAAGATCTTCCTTGCATTCCATGTAAATGAAATGCGAGAATGCTGTCGTTTTGCACAACAACTAAAAATTAAAATGAATTAAAAAAGGCAAACAGAAGTGAATCACTGTAAGCAACTTACCCATTCCTTCGACTTTAAAATCAAATTCAAACTTTGACAGACCAATTTTCTTTGTCGTTTTTGGATGTCCCCTCAGATCAACCATTTCAATTACATTATCGTGTACAATTGCAATCACATCTTTCTCCATCTTGAAACATAAAACATTAAATAAAATTGAATTTCATTATAATTGTGTTTAATTACCTGATGAACTTTAACAACATTTAAAGGCATTCTTTTCGGTATCATTGTCGCTGTTCGATCCAAATCGTCATCATCGTGTGACGAGTTGAACCAACTGGCAGCTAAAGAAGAAGAAAAATTAATTCAAATTTACGACTTTAACAGATTTATTCAAATTACCACTATTCGTATTGATCAGTTCAAGTTTTAATCCGTTTCCACCGAAAGCTACTTTCGACACGCCCACACAAACAATCGGATATTCCAATTCAGGTGTGATGATCATCTCGAAGACTGAATTATCATTGGCCACGATGCTGACTGTCGATGCCGGCCATTCGCATTGTTTGAGTAACATAAATTTATTCAGTGGATCGTACCACTGCATAAGAAAGATTCCAGATGGTGTCCGTCCACACAAATATTTATAACCATTGTAAGGATTTCTTATAACACAACATTGCGAGCAACCTTTCGTGTCGGGAACTTTCGTGGTGAGAGCAAACTTTCGTGGTACTAACTTCTCAGGTATCCTTTGCATATGCATGTGAAGTGTAAAGCGACTTGTTGTTTGCTTGGAATGAAGTGCAACTAAATCATGACGATATAATTGACAAGATTTTCCTGAAAACAAAGTTTTCATCATTTCATTTATATCATGAAGAAAGTTTGAACAATTTACCTGATAAACTCATCAAAACATCCTTAATTACGTAAAGCCAAATTGTCCTTCGAGGGTAAAGTTGATCAATGACAGCATCATGAATTTCATTCATATTGAGATTGAAGATGCCTTCGTCAGCGCCTATGATGATGTGTTGATCACGAGTTTCTGGATTAATCCAAGAAGCTGTACAATTGATATGAAGGGGACAGCCATTGAAAACTTTTGAGAAACATGCTCCCATGAGAACCTTCGGTGTTGGCGGTAAACCATTCGAAACCGGATGATGTAAAGGTGGCGGAGATCGATGACGATGTTTGTTTCTTTTAGGGGGCACTGGTGGAGTATTATTCAAAATATCCGGTTGCTGTTGTTCACCATCACTTAAACTTCTCTGCCGATTCGCAGCTGAACTCAGGTCCCTAAACATACCAACAAGACGATCCATCGAGTTATGACGCTTTGGTGATGTCTCATCACATGCTGCCATTGCTGATGTACTCGGTTCAGGATGAGAATCTTCAACTCGACTACATCCACGTTGATGTTGTTGATGATTATGATGATGATTGTGATTCTTTCCAGATGCATTTAACGTCATACGTGACCATTGCTCATCCATGTAGCTCGACAAACTCATTTCACTTGGTAACGTGTCGGGTGGTGACAATTGATCACTATTACTACTATTATTGTTGTTGTTATTATTATTATTATTGCTTGAAACCATTTTTGAGCTTTCGCCATGAAGTAAACGACGTTGAACTGTTCCCATCTTGCTTGGAATGCGTTGTGGAACGGAAAGACCAATTGCTCCATCTTCATCCATTTCACTGCCATCATTAAACTGATGAGGATTTTGATATTTATGTAAAAGTTCTCGCATCAAACGAACTGACATTTCGCCAGTACCAGCACCACCTCCATTTACAAAGGGATGTTGTAACAAACGTTCAGCATTTGGTCGCTTCTTGGGGTTTTTTGTTAATGAGATTTTAACAAAGGAATGAAATATTTGTGACCATCGTTCTTTCTCTTTGAGTGTTGGAGGCTTAAAGCCTGATTTGCTCATAAGAAAGAGTGCACGCATTGGATGAAGATCAAACATTGGAGGTTGAAGCTCAGCGAGCTCTACAAAAATAAAAAGAAAAGTTTTTAATTTATTTAACCTTGTGAGAATTGTTAAATTCATGTTTTCACCTATTGCTGTTATTCCTGTAGCCCAAATATCACACAACTGATTATAGCCACCTTTCCTTTCAACTGCAGCGACTTCCGGTGCCATCCAATAAGGTGTTCCAATAAAGCTTTTTCGTTTATTTATCGTCGCAGTTATTTGAGCAGAGACTCCAAAATCAGCGAGCTTTACATCTCCATTTTCAGTCAAAAGTATATTTGCACCTTTTATATCTCGATGCATCTTTCCCCTCCCGTGAAGATATTGAAGACCAAGTAACGTCTCTCGACAGACATAAGCAATCTGCTGTTCCGCAAGAGGTCCAGTAACTTGATAAATATCTTGCAAGCTGATTGCACATAATTCCATGCAAATCCATAGCTTATCTCTTCTTAGATATGAACCATAATAACTGAAACATAGCAATAAAAATTATTCATTGACTGGATCAGACATCAAAATGAAAATTAATTTACCTGATTATGTTTTTGTGCTGGCAGCTTCTAAGCATGGTAATTTCTTGTTCGATTTGTTGGAAATCATCGCCTGATTCAATTTTGATGACTTTAATAGCTGCCAGCTCGCCTGTTTGTATGTTCTTGCCCTGAGAATTAATTATGAAAATTTGGGCTTTGGCTCAAAAATTCTTGGACATTGTGAAAAATGAATATTTACTCACTTTGTACACATCTCCATACGTTCCCGATCCTATCTTTTGTATCAGTTCGTATTCATCATGTGGATTTGTTTTATAAACGGGCGTTTGCATGATTATTTAGAATATTTTTTAAACATTGTACATATTTTTTCGACTTGAGAAAATTATCTAAATTATCATTTGAATATCAACCTTGAACACAAACATCTAAGGTTGATATTTGATAGTCGATTGTTAAACTCACAAGTTGAAGATTATTACAAAAAATTGTTTTCGCGCATTATCTGAGGGAAAGTGCTTTGAATTTTATTCGTTACATTCTTGTAAGTTGACTTTTAAAACTTTATTAATCTGATGACATCTCGATAACCCCTCAGTCGAATCAGCTTATTTCTTCAATTTTAATGTAAGCAACAACTTGAAGGTAACTGAGAAACAAATTCTCAGATGATTTTTCACTTTCATTATCGTAATTAAATGATTCAATTAGCACTTCCTGTTTGCGGTCATTAATCTTTTGGCATTAAATTTGTGTACGCTTTATCTGTTTCAAAATTGTTTAAAAATACGTAGGTGCTTTTTAATGGAAGGAGATGTTCGTTTTGTTACGCTTCTTGCCTTTGTTCAAAAATACATTTTAAATTACGTAAGGTTTCACAAACAGATGTAATCGTTTTGGATTTTTTTAACATACCCTACAACGTAGAAAAAGGAAGAAAAGATGCTTGGGGACAATAATTTTTGTGTACGTTTTAATCTTGTTCTATTATAAATGTTTTGCTTTTTCCAGATCAATTCATCATTATATTGAACTTCATGTTTCATTTGTTCTTCTTTTATTTCCTCTTCAAAGGAAAATTCGAGGAATGTTAATTTCGTATTCTCTTAATGTACATTGAAATTTATGTTTTAATGATTAGATCAATATCTGGAAATCTTTTATTATTGTTCTCACTAAAAAAGAACACGAATCGCTTCAAGGTTTCCTTTATTGAAATACATTCTTTAATTTTATCAAATTGCAACTTGATGATAAAACTTCGTTAAAAATTAATTTTAGTGAATATGTTTACCTTCATTTTTATATTTGAACAAACAATATTTGATATGAAGAGAAATGAAAAATTTTCATTGTTATGTATTTACATTTTAACAACTACATAACATGGGATGAAAGGAAAATAAAAGTTTGAATAAAAGTGAACCCCAACATGCTCAGGGTGAATTCATATTGAATCATAAACTCTGTGTCGAAGTTAAATAAAATCTTTTTGTTTCAACAAAACGAGCTTGTTTTAATTTAAGGAAACTTGAAATCATATATCTTGCAAATGAATTAAAAATAGCTAAATAATTAAAGGAAAATTCTTATGAAAATCTATCTGGGTGAATATCAAAATTTTATGCAAACATCTGCTCAAGAATCTCTTCTCGTTTTTCAAACTCATTTTATAATACATACATTCAAACCAAACAAACGTACGTTCTCGAGTATTTCATAATGTGCTGATTATCTCGTGAAGTGTACTTATTTGTTCAAACTTTTAACAAAATCATAGCTAGTGAACATTCTGAAAGCTTTTAGTTGAATGGTAGCATAAAAGTGAAATACTTTCAGTAATCGATAGTGAAAACTCGAGTTTGACATGAAATTTCTGCACAAACTGTGTAAACTCTCCATTTATGTAAATCGAACTTAGATTTATTTCATGAACTTGAGTAAAGTGGTTGTGCTATAAAGTTTGAAGAGACTTTAAGAAAGTTGAGAAAATAAAAAGGGAAACAGGAAGGAAGAAAATGATGCAAACAAGATGCAACATAACTAACTAACTAATTTCATCCATTAAAACTTGTCATAGAAAGTTTTAAAAGCTTCAACTCCAGAGATTTGTAATCTTATTTTATACAATGGAATAAAAATCTTGAACAACAAGCAAAGTCTAAATTCTTGGAAATCCAACTCGTGTCACATAAGCGTATTTGTTAAAAATACGTCTAATAATTTATTTATGTTATTTTGATTCATTCAGATTATTTTGAAGTAAAACAAAATTTGTATAAACAATTTGAATACGTTTGTTCATTTTTTTATTTTCTAATGCCAAAAAACAAACATTTAATATCGAAAAATATTTAATTGCGGCTTAAATTTCTTTTGAATTCGTGGAATTTATGGGAACGTTTACAAATTATGTTGGTGCGTCGAAATCATTTCATCTCGTCTGGGAGTTTAAAAAGATGATTCATGAAATTTTCTTCAATATTTTTAAACATTCTCTTGACGTCATTTACTAAATATCTTCATGTTTATTCTTTGAAATGGAGATTCTAAATTTATCGTACATTTATATGATAATTTTCTTTATCGTATCGAAAAGTTGTTTTTCATTACAAAATTAGGTATTTGAGAGAGCTTCTAATAATAAAGCTTCTTGTATTTCTTGAAATAGAAAGATCACCATTCCAATGTTGAAATATTTTTAACACAAATAAATAATTAAATGCGTATGAAAATTAAATTTTTCAGCCTCATTCGAAAATTGTTGCAAAATTTAAATCCAATGAATTTTGTTCACATTTTAAGCTTTCCCATGTAAAACTTTGATCTGTGCTTTTAAAGTTGAACTTTTGCATGGTTTTATATCCTGGAGAAATCCATTAAAATGTTTATAATAGTATTAATCACATCAGCAGCTTATCAAACTTATTAAAATAATCTCAAATTGGTTGTTGACTCAATTTTAAAATTAATTTTTTCTTCGGAACTTTAAAACTGTTCAATTTTAATGAATTCATTTTCATAAAATCCAAATTCAAAAATTTGATTTCATGGAAAAATAGGCTTCAATGCAAAGTTGCACGTGATGTTGCTGAATAATTTTTGTGAATTTTGCGTTTGATGTTTAAATATTTCATGGTGATACGTAAAGAGCTGTAAAAAATGTTTTCTGAAGCGATGACTGCATTGGATAGAAGAATAAGAAGCTTTGCTCTTATTTTGTTCAAAATCTATTTGATTAGTTTCATTTATTTAAAAGTAAAATTTGACTCTTTTTATAAGCTTAAATCTTCGTCATTTTCTGGCATTTTGAGGATCATCCTGGGCTGGTAAAAACGTTGCGAATTTCAACAATTTTTCTATATTTATAGTCTTTTGAATTGATTAGGCTACGACAACTTTAGCAACAGGTTCGACGGGTGCAGCAACAACAGGAAGTGATTTTGAAACAACAGCGTTGAAACCATTAACGGGATCAGCATAGTAGTTCACTTTTCGCACAGATCCGTCAGCTTCTACAAGGCTGTAAAATCCTTTAACAACATCACCATCACGAATTTCTTCTTGAGCTTTGTTATCTCCAGTCAAAACGTCGTTGACATTGTAGGCGTATTGATATTGTGGGTAGGCATCATCAAGATCAACTGTTCGTGCAACAACTGGTGCAGCTCTAGCAATTACTGGTGCAGGTGCAGCAACAAGCGGAGCAGCTCTGGCAACTACTGGTGCTGGTGCAGCGACAAATGGTGCAGCTCTAGCGACAAATGGTGCAGTTCTGGCAACAACAGCTGCTGGTTGAGCGACATAAGGTGAAGCTAAGAGTGATGAACGTGCATAATATGGACTAGCTAAGAGTGGAGCTGAACGAGCGAGAACTGGCGATGACACTAAATTAGATGCATATGGAAATGCTGAATAAGCCAATGGTGCAAGTCCAGCTTTCACTACTGTCACGACCAACAAGATTGATGCAAACTATTCATGAGAAATTCAAATTGAAAAATGTTTAAATGTAATCCAAATTTTAAAATTTCACGCAAAACTCACTTTAAGCAAACTCATTGTAAAATTTATTTTTTGTTATATTTTTTAAGTCAAATTAACTTGATTTTCACTTGTTTTGAATGTGCGACTGAATTGATAGATCGAATTGTCCAAATATTTATACCATAAAAATGTTGCAATCACACTTTGCAATTGTTGCTAATATCGGTATGACATCGACCATCTCCAATTGCGATAAACCGGGGTAAACTCACAACTTGCATGAGAATGTTTTCGATTTCGATTTCTTGCATGCACATCACGATCAACTATCAATTTCTTTTGTTCAATTACACATGCAAAGCTGCAAATTGGTGCGAACTTCGAAGCGAAGAAGACAACGTGTTGGCTTTTAGTATTTTGTGACGTAATGTTCATGAACGCATGCCATGTCACCTGGTTAATATTTTTTTTCATGAATTACATCACATTTCATCATCTGCAAAAATTAAGTAGTTTAAAGACTCGTGCCAAAGGTTTTCACTGTCATTGATACTACTTTTCTTAGCCACAGTAAAGACTACCACGAACAAGGAATTTAGGTCAGACGATCGTAAAATTTATTGGAAATTCATCATAAAAGTTTGATGATTGTGGGGCTTGCTTGCATATTTTTAATCACTTAAATTTTTAAATTAATTAACCGAAAGATACTTTTCAAAAATCACTTAAAGTTACTTCTTGTGAATCCATAAAACTCAAGAAAATTTGAGGCAAAATTTAATGAAATATTTTTAGAACTTTTATCACCTTTCGTAAATAAGTTTCTTTCAAAAGTTGAACAAAAATCTTTAACCAATTAATTTAAGTTTAGTGTAGACAAACTGGTGACAACAAATTGTGAAATTCTTGACTGCGACAAGATCATTAAGGCGACATTTTACTTGATGTAAAATATTCGAGTAAAATTGATTGAGTTCAATATTCTAGTGACGTTTTTGTTAATTCATTCCATTAAAGCAAATATCTCATGTAAAATATCAAAAGACTTTCAAATCACTGCTATTAAGCTGTTTACACGTGTAAATAAATCCACATAAACGACATGCGTTGGTTCAATGCAATTGCGTTTATCTACATAGAAGCAGAGATTACTTACATAAATAACAGCAATTTATTAGATGACGCATTTAAAAGCCATGAACAAATTATTACTCGATATCATTCTATTTATGAATGATTCGAAAAAGCATTAACTAAGTACACACATGATTGCAATTTGTGCATAAACTTCTGCAGACAGTAAAGCGAGAAAGAAAGAAAAACTTTAGGTCATGGTGAAAAGTGATCGGTTGCGTTTATACATTCGTAAATTTATCTAAAAAAACTTCAAGACATTGCATTTTATACACTTTTTGATGCTGTTTATCTAGGGTAAAGCGTGCAAGATACTGCAATTGTCGTTGTTCGCAATTCATATAAAAGCTCGCAGCATGCAGCATAAATCAAGTCAGTCAATAGATTTCATTCTTTCGAATACTTCGTAGTCTTATTAAATAAAACCAAAAACAAAAATCAATCAAAAATGTTCAAAGTGAGTTAACAAAGTTATTTAAATTGAAATTTGAAAGAAAATTTCTTTTGTTTTGTGTTTAAGTTCGTTGCAGTTTTCGTTTTGATCGCTTGTGCATCAGGATCACCAATTGTTGCTACACCTTACGGATTAGCTGCCCCAGCCTATGGTGTTGCTAAAGTTGTCGGTGCCCCAGCTGTCGTTAAAACTGTTGAATATGATGCCAACCCACATTATCAATACACATACTCAGTCAACGATGCCCTTACCGGAGACAGCAAATCACAATCAGAATCAAGACAAGGAGATGTTGTGACTGGACAATACTCACTCATCGAAGCTGACGGAACCAGACGTATCGTTGACTACACAGCTGATCCAGTCAATGGATTCAACGCTGTTGTCCGCAAAGAAGCTGCTGTTGTCGCTAAAGTCGCTAAAGTTGTTGCCCCTGCCTATGGTTACCCAGCAGCAATCGCTCACCCAGTCGCTAAAGTTGTTGCCCCAGCTTATGGATACCCAGCAGCAATCGCTCACCCAGTTGCCAAGGTTGTAGCTCCAGCATACCACGCACCAATCGGTGAGTAACTTTAAGTTTTGATATAATTTTAAATCTACTTTTTCCATTAATGATTTATTTGCATGATAGCTGCTGCTTATCCAGCCTACCATGCACCAATTGGTAGTTAATTTGACTCTTTGAATTTCGTTTTAATTTATTTTTTGATTATTTCATTAGCTGCTGTTGCCCATCCAGCTGTCCCATACTACGGTTAAATTTGCCAACCAACCAATCTTACTGCTCATGAACTATAAAAGGACTACCGATGATATTTTATCAGCATTGTTTGCAACATATTGTGCAAACAGATCTATTAAGAAATACAAACAAAAACCCTCTTGTAGCAAAAGAAAAAAAAGAACTCAATTCAGCAAAAAGCTAAGTCATTTGTTATTGAAATAAATTGCCATTTATGTACAGTTGAAATGTAAATTTTCTTTTAATTAAATTTATCAAAACTTCAATCGTTGATTTTATGGAGAGATAAGCTTCAAATGAAGTTACACAAATTTATATTCACGTGATGTTGCTTAATTAGTTATTTTGGTTTTTTGTTTATTTATTGGTGATTCAAAATTAATTTCATGTCACGCATCGTTCAATGAACAGAAAATTTATTCCTTTCAGTCATGGTAAATATTTAAGTAAGTCAAAAGGTTTACTTAAGAGTCGTTGCTTGATTTTCTCGAAGAAATCATTTGATAAAAATTTAATTCAAACAATTTTCATTGACCTACGTCAGTAGTAAAAAACTTGACTTTTGACATTTTCATTCATTGATAGCGAAACTAAACAAACTCATTAAAAAAAGATGAAATTAATCCTTTTAATTGATATTCATGACTTCCAATGAATCACCTAATGGAAGCTTGTGGAATTCAATTGAAAAATTAAATTTTATTTTATTTTCATTTGCTTAATTAATTAATTAATGAAAGAAATTCTTCCTTTTATGAATTTTTATGAGAAGAAATTTCATCTTTAATTATAATTACGTGTTGAATTTCATTATCATTAACAATTAACAATTCGCATTAGAATGAAAAACCAGCAAATAAAATCAAAGGAAATCGGCTGATCGATTGATTTCTTATTATTAATTACTCATTCTAATTATAAAACGCTACAAGCAATTTCAACATCGACACCATAGACATCAAATTGTTTACGTTTTTGATAGATTCCGATGAAATTTGAATGTTACGCATTGGCATTCCATCATTTATGAAGGTGACTGTTTCCACTTGAAATTTTAGAATCTCATTTGATTTTCTTATTTCTAACACATGAAATTCAATTTCTAGTTCATCTCAAACTCGAGGTAATTATTTAAGTAAACTTTAAGACTGTCATCATCATCATTCATTTTTGAAATCAATAATTGTGATGACGTTTATTAGTAAATATCGTGCTTCGAGCAACTGCAAATGAATTCTGACATAATTTCATTCTCAACAAAAATATTTCATTCAAATCGCATTAAAAAACATAAAAACTGTAAACGTATGAAAATATGCAAAAAGATGTGTAAAATTTTCATTCATTAAAATTTATTATCTTCATTTTTGATAAGAAAATCTTTTCAGAAAAAAAGTGGAAATATTTCACCATTTTCAGCTCCCCATGCGCTCATTTCCCTAATTTGATTTTCATCTGAAAATTCGTTTTTCTTCCCTTCAACATGATGATCGTTGCTTTCAAATTTCATTTATCTACTCAAAATCAAACCTCACAACACTTTGTAATTTGTTTGTTTTCTGGGTTTTGCTGAGCGAAAACAACAATTCTAGGAAACATTTAAAAAAATATTGACATGTGGTGTAAATAACTAAATTTTTAATTCATACATTCAATTGAGATGTAAAGATGTGAAGTGTGAATCAAACGAACACACAAATCAATTTTCTATCTTCGTTTCTCATTAATAAGGTCGAAGAATTATGATATCAAAAATGAGTTCATACAGAGTTTGTTTCTTCTTCTCATCTTCATTTTATGAATATTTAAGATCAGAAAGAAAATTGAATTTCAAAAGTAAATCAAGAATGCTGGCATGAGGGAAGTGAAAGCATTCACGCTGTCAGACGATGACCGTTTTTCTTGTTAAATATGCTGAAATATTGTTTTAAACTGTCTTCAATGAATACATTACATCGTCGTGTAGTTATTATCGCTCAATGAAATCTTCCATATGAATAAAACTTAAAATTATTGTACAGAGGAAAATAGAAAAATTTGAAGTGGCTGCTTTCATTCACAACTTCATCAGTTGTTGAGAGTGGCCAGAAGGTTAACGAAATTTTCACGACTAATTTATTCATAAATCTTCTAAATTCAATTTCCATAACTTAACAATCATCACATGAACATATTAAAAATAGGTCATAATGCGAATAAAATATTCATCATTGAGAAGAAGAAACATTAATAATTTCTATTATTAAAAAAGGGAACATCAAAATAGAGAATTTCGAAATTCGAAAGAAAAATTTTCACTCTCGGAAAATTCTCTCTTTAAAAAAAGAAATTTTCCTCGAATCTCTTTTATGGACGTTATGTTTGTACAAACAATGAAGTTAATCAGTTTTCTCTTGTTCGAATTGTTGTGTATTGCATTCGCTTCGACTGATTTAAATTTTGATGAACCTAAATCAATAAATAAAAGCAATAGATCCGCAGTTGATTATTGTGATTCTCTTATTTTTCGATTTTCCATCAATTCTGATTGAGTTTCATTTTTTCTCATGTATTCTCATCATGAACGTGAACCACAATAATAAAAGAATTTCAAGCAAGTTTTGTTGTGTGGCTTACAAGTTTGATATTTTGTTATCTAACTTAGGCTGTCTAGATTTGTTGTCTTGTCAATTTGAGTCTATGTAAATTGAACAAATATTTGAGAATCAGTATTTTTATATATGTAATTTTAAGAATAAAAGTTAATGAATGAAAGAATTTACCCCGAAATGAGAAGAAAAGAATTTTTCCCAATGGAAAATCCAAACCGTCGGTGTGCACTGCCCATGATAATGATTTGGTCAATTTTAGTTCTTTACAAATTCAGACATGCCTTACAAATTTATTCAGGTACGAGACAGAAGACGTGCAAAGATGTTTCAACGAAAAATAATCACAAAGACTTTGTCTTCTTAGAAATCATGTTTTAGCGGAGAAAGGTTTAAGATCCAAGGTTGAAATATTAAATAAGTTTAAGATACTTATTTTGTCTTCCATTGTCTGTAATATTCTTCTTCCTTGTTTTATCGTGGCCTTCTTCAGGTTTCTCTAATTAATATTTATCGCAAGTTTTGTTTCAAAAGAAGAAGAAGAGAAAAGTTAAAATTTTCGACATTAATATGTATCGTTTCACTTTAGAAATCAGCAGAAAAGTTTCTTGCCTAAGTTAGAGTTGGGTAGATTTCCTCGATGAAATAATTCATGCACTTGTTGAGCAAGAATGATTAGCTTCAGGGCGTAAAACGAATGAGAGAATTTGTAAAGCAAAATATAATCTTATCGGAACTTTTACGGCAAGATATAATTGGGTGAATGTGTAGGAGTTTGTGAATACTTATTTATACCTCATCATCTTTTTTTAACAATAGTTCACTGATGAAAACAGTTTCAGCATTTCTATGTCTGCAGATTGTTTTATTCAAAGGATTTCCCGCATATATTTTGTGCTTACTTTTCGAAAAGCGCTCATTAAAGTCATTAAATAAAGGAACATTCAAGCAGTAAACTTTTAATTAAACTCTGATACTTCTCAACTTTCAAAGGAAACTTTTCTTCAACTTTTACAAACTGTAAGTATTCATGTTCTTATTCTCAAGATATACAAATGATAGTTAAGCGTGGGTGTGAGTGAGAAAAATCATAATGAGAAAAATAAATTGTCTTAAATAATAAATTTTTCAATTTCAATTTTCGTGAATATTGAAAATCCTTTTTTATACTCTCGAAGCCATAAAAGTAATCAATAGAAGAAGTAGAAGAAAGATTTTAATGAAGACTTATGAAGCAATCAAGCACTTTAGTTTTTGAGATAAAAGCGTTGAATGTATGAAGCATCGGAAAAAAGCTTCGAGATGAAGAAAATAAAACGAAATTCAAAGCCACACAAGTTGAATGTTTGGTGATGGGCAAACGAAGTGTTTAAATAGAAATTTCGTTTTAACGCTGTCAATGTTCGACAAACTTCACTTTCATCGATATTTGCTGATATCAACAGGTGTGAAAATGAAAAGTCGAAGGACATTTCAGTGAGTGATGTCTGCGAGTTATTTTGAATGGAGAATTACTGTCTGAATGAGAATGACAAATTGTTCTGAGTGTAACTCAGTTCACGGTTGATTTCACTCACACCCAAAGCAGTTTTACACAAATGAGAGAATTTCCCAATTTTCTTCTCTAATTCATCATTCGTTTATCACAAATTTCCGTCTATACACAGTTCATTCAAGCTTATTACGTAGTACGTTTGGCAATTCTATTTTGTTTTGTCCGCAATTCAAATTTGTTGATGCTCGTTGAAAGGCATCACTGCACAATGTTTCGAACCTTATGCCCGTTTTATCTCATATGCGTGGGTTTGTAAAATAATTGGAAGCTTTCAAATTCACTCACATGATGTTTGATCCAAATTGATTATCTGAGTATCATCATTGATAGCCATCTTTGACCATTTTCATTCCTCATGCGATGTTAATGTCGTCGAATTTTGCCATAAAAGTGTTGCATAAAAGAATTGTCGTAAATAATGAAATACCACAAGCTACTTCAAGATTTATCTTCTGTTTGCCAGGCGTTAGTAATAAATGAGTAGCAAATAAATTTATTCACATCTTTATTTTCGACAGAACAATTGATTGTGTAACATTCCTTGCATACCAGTTGAAAAGGTAAGAAATTGTGAACATTAAGGCTTTCACAATGAAATAACATCCATTTTTCAAATTAATGTAGACATGAAATTAAAATTTTTTATGTTGTTTATGCACAGAAAAACTTGTCGAAAGATCACAATTTAAGACATAAGAAAGAAGAATTCTATTCATTTTGAGGTCACGTAAACAATTTATACATCTCATTTCATTTTAAAAATACAAAAGGTGAACAAGGTCAGCTTAGTTTAATGAGAAAAGCAAATAAAGCTAATAAAAAAGTTAAATTATTTACAATTTATGCTAAAGAGTTTGTAAAAGTTTAAAAAATTTAAGAACTCAGATGTTGCAGTGACAACTTCGAATTGTTAGCTGAAAATAAGTTGAAAAGTTCATGTCATGGCATGAATATAAAGTTAAAGAAAAATCGAGGATGGCTTTTGGGTGTTTCGTTTTTTATTGATTTTTCTCTGTTATAATTATTGATTTTTATCAATTTTATCGATTTTTTTAATTTATTTTTATCGATTTTATCGATTTTTTTTATTGATTTTTTGAGAAATTTCTTGAATTCTGTTAAAAAAAATTGGTGAGGGGGGTTTTAGGATTGGTCCAACCCAATCCTAAAACCTACAAAAAAAAAACAAGAAAATAATTAATTAATCAAACATACTCACAAAATAAACCCTCCACCAAATCCTTAAACCTATAAAAAAAAACAAAATTAATTAATCAAACAAAGTTACATTATGAAAATTCAAAACTTAGAAAAATTCTTCAAAATCAACATCCAAGTCATCCCAATAGTCATCTTCTTCAATAAGTTCTAATTCCCGATTGAAATTCAAGGTTGGATAGTACCGACGATTCCGGTAAAGATGATAGTTTACCTCCACATCGAAGTTCAGCAAATGGTTGTCCTCTTCAAATTCCACTTCCACAAATTCCACTTCCTCAACCATTGCTTCATTTGATTTCGTTTCATCTTCTTCTTCTGATTTCTTCCACAAATTGTACAATTGACAGCCTAAATAGGCTAATCCTGTAAATCCTAATCCAATGGCAATAAATTTCTTCATTTTTCTAAAAATAAAGAAAAAATTAAGAAAATTAACTCACAACTTTCGTTCTCCTTTAAATTGTTCCGATATTTTGATATCTTTTGCTTGTAATGTGTTGCTTTCTATAATGAAACAAAAAAAAATCACATTAATCACTTTTTTTCACAAAATTACTTTTTTTTCACCTTTCCACTTTGAAATTCCTCGAACTACAATTGACAAGAAAATTTTCTTTTAAAGGCTTACTGCGATCTGAAAATTCGTGATTTTCCTTATGGATACTATGATTGAAAGTTATGAAAAATAAAATTTGTTGTCATGAAAACTCTCTGAAATCTCTGAGATATCTGAAAATAAATGGGAAACTTTTAAAAAATGTCGAAGTTTCGTATTTCTTTTAACATCAAGAAATATTTATTTCAACGTCTTGTTTCATGCAGATATAAATTTAATGAACTGCAATTAATAAACTCTTCAATCAATTAAAAATATATGCAGGGGAATGATTGACTTAAATTACCATAAATGTTGCGCTAAATTGATGCTTCATGTTAGTTTATAAAACAATTTCCTGAAACTTAGAAAACTCAATAAAGTCACAACATTGCATAAAGCAAACAACATCGAAGTAAAATATTTTGCAACTAAAGAAGCTTTTATTAATTTTATTTTCAATTTTCCAGCGATTTAACAATTTTCTTTTCATGAAATAATTTTTCCTCAGAATTAAAGAATTTTCTCTCTGTTTAAAAATGTCAATAAAGAATGGAAATTTTATAAATTAAGAAAGCTTTATGAAATTTAGAAACGAAAGAAAGAAATAAAAATCAGTGAAAGCAAAAATGGTTTAGTGATGCTAATTTCGTAAACAAATGATAAAAGAAAATAAGTACAAGAAAAGAATTAAATATTAAAGGATCAAACCGTAAGATTTGTCACCATCATTACGGTTATCTCCTTGTTTTCCAAGATGCTTCTTCATTTAATTTCACATCATTGACATTTAACTATGCGCTCGTAACTTCTCCATTTCCATTTATGTTCTCTTTTTATATTATGAATTTAATTGAAACCGCCACGATTAAACTTCGAATGGTTGGTGATCGGTGACTCGAAGACGACGAGAAACAACTTCACAAACTTGAACTGTGTTTGAAAATGGTAGCCGTAAGAGCTTCTTTTGATGTTTTGTTGATAAAATTTTGGATGTTTAATTTTTTATGTTTGTTTGTCCTTCATTTCATTTCTTGACCATTGAACCGAAGTCTTTACCGACGTCATCCCCTTCAGACCCATGATGTGAAACCTTCATATAGAAGCGCTAAATTATCTTGATTCAATGCTTCACGAATCATCCAGTCCACCTGTTCTTGCACACGAGACGTATGATTTGGATCTGGGTCACGGCCTTCTAACTTCATCCGAATCCTTCGCCAAACTGACACTGCGTAAGCATTCCGTTTCTGTTCCTTGTGATTCGATACTGTTAGTCGGCGAATGGTGGAAAAGAAAAAGCAAGGAAAATAAATATTTGAGACAAGATAATCAGATCAATTTCCTGGGTATTTATTTATTGAGAAACAAACGCAAAGCTTGGAATTGAAATTGAATTTTTATCTTCATCTAATTCCAAGCTCCAAATTAATATCATTCAGATAATTATTCAATTTACCTTTTTTGTTGGGACTTCCACAATACTCAGTCGAAAGTTCGGAAAGATTTCTCATCAAACTGCTCTGGTGCTGCGTTGTCTTATCAGTTGTTAAGTTGGTGTTCAAGGTCTTCTCGAATGTAAACAAATCATTGTAAATTTCATTAATTACAATGAGTGAATCGTTCACTTGTTCGATTGTTCGCTTCACCATGACGTCAGTAAAATCTTTACTCAACACGTTTCCATGAAGTTCAGTGACGTTTTCGATAAATATTTTATATTTCAGAAGATATTCTTTTAATGCTCTATTACGGTCGCTGTCATCATGCTTTAGCATTGATTTCAATAAGTTTCTGATGTCAGACGAGATGCGATGATGTGATGCGATGAAGCTTCGAAGTTTATGCGCGCACATATCGAGATTGTCACGAGCTGTCGTCACATTCTTTTCCATTGCATCGATATCGCTGTGTACTTGATTTATCATATCATCAATCAGTGATGTCACATTGTCAATCCACATGCGATCTATCTTCCCTTCAGGATCCAATAACTCAACTAAAGCTTCCTCTATTGGATTAACAGTGTGCGCAACATTTCTCTCGCCAACACAAACACTTTCCCATTGTTGAAGGAAATTAAGAAATTCATCGTCACTTACGACTGCCTTCGGTGTCTTAAATCGAAGCATCTCATAACTCGATACAGAAAAGCAATGTTTTAATGCGATTGTCGTGTGTTCCTTTTCCTTTTCATATTGAATTTCTCTCGATATAGAAAGTGTCTCGAATGTCTTCATCAAATCAATGATCATTGGATTTGCCCCCGACGCCCATTTCAACCGTTGCAGTATAATTATAATCATCCGCTGAAGCTCTTCATGAATCTTCTGTATCGATGCATTCCAACTTGATAAACCTTGAATAAAGTTTTGAAGTTGAAGGAGAAGATTTGCCCGGGGAATTGGAGGTAAGTAAGTTGTAACTTGAGGGAAGAAATCTTCATTAAGCCAGTGATGTGCAGTCAAGAGACATGTCAGCTGTTTTACATGCTCGTCTTGTTTCTCAACATTCTTCTTGTAATATTCCAAAGCTTCTTCTTTTCTGAAGCGCTCTTCAAGTCCAATGAAAAGCTTTTCATAAACATTGGAATTAAAATTCATCATCATGAAGCAAATTTGTTCCAACGAGAAGAGTTTGTTTTCTCCTCTGTGCTCCCATTGCTTCTGTTGTTCCAACAAGCAACAAATGATGAGTGTAAAGCTGTACGACCCACGACCAAGAACAAACTTCATGATGAATTCAGAAATGTAAGATTTAAGAGGTCGCGTCAGAAATTCAATGTCAAAGTTTATCATCACACCAGAACCTTTGAACGCCCACGCAACTTGAAGACAATTACTGAAGAAATCAATTATCGCTTGAATGCGCTTCACGAAAAATATTTGTTGTAATACCATCCCAGTTGTGGTTTTTATTGGCGAAATAAACAGTTTCTTTGATTGTTCCAATTCAGATATTTGTGTCCATTCGTCTGGAATTGCGTTAATTGTCTTATCGAAACTTACAATCTTCTTTGTATATTGACAAAGTTCGTTAAACATTCCATGAAGTGAAAGGAAAATCTTTCTGCCTAAATTATCTTCAGACATTGATTCGTATTGAATAACCATTTTGTTATAGGCATCGTTTAATTCAGCTGCTCTTAAGATTGCTTTCTGATTTGGGTTTTGAATGCAACTTACGAGATCTTCTTGAAGTTTCATTGAAAGCTCATTCAAATTAATTGTTTTAATGTTCGATAAAGCAGAAATCATTTCCAAGACTGATTTATTCTCAGATATAATTCCTTGAAGACTTTGGCGTAAAACATTGAGTTGAAAATCATTTTTGATTCGATTGAATGTCTCGAATGTCTCTTTAATCGTCTTAAAGTACTCCCAACTGTTGTTGAGCAAAGAGTTCTTCTTCAATATTAAATTATCGAGAACAATTTCACTGATGTTGGATAAGAACGAGGTTTGAATCATAATTTCATCGATAAACCAACGTTCATTGATTGTGAACTCACTCAAGTGATCTCCACCCGCAGAAGCATCCAATATTGACATTTCAACAGCTAACAAACGTTTCACCATTTTCGTTAGATTACATACGGAAAAGCTTTCGTCGACACATTTTGTATTCTTCATTTGTTTGTTAACAAACTCATACAGTTCTTCTTTGGCAACATGAAAGCTTTTACCTTTCTCGACATATTCCGACAGCTGTTGTAAGTGTTGATGAGATAAGTCGCGTTGATAAGTGGCGTCTGTCAGAAAAGTTTGCAATGTTATGCCAAAGCCGATGACATATTCCGGCACTTGTTCTCTCATCACTGTATCACCAAAATTGCTGTTGTAAGCCAATGCAATTTCACGTAGAAATTCATGCGATTTGTTGGCGATAAGCGAACGACACCATTGAGAATATTTAGCGAATCGATGATGCAACACATGGTCAGTTGGATAAAATTTGGCAACGTTGTAATACTGCAACAATGCTTCGAATGAAGATAAAATAATTTTCCTTTGTTGTAGTAATGAGCTTTGCAATTCTTTGGCCAACTGTTCACTTTGCACGTAGGTTTGTCCTTGGTTTGAACTTTCCAGAAACTCCTTGATCAAATCGAACTCCGAAGACGACGACGACGAAACGTAATTGGACTTGATGTCAATCAAAATGTTGTTGATTCTACCGGAACTTGCGTCTTCTTCGAAACTCAAATAATCTTCAATCATACGCTCCGATTCGATCGCTTTCTCCAATAAAATGTTTTTAATCATATCAACGTCGTTTCGTTTCTTTTTATATATTCCATATCGTTGTGACAAAGTGTTGAGTGGATGACTCGACATTGCTGATCCCAGGGCCTCAAGCTCACGAACCAAAGAAATTTCTTTCGACAACAAACTTCTTTGGCTTTCCAAGCTTTTGATTTCATCTCGATTTATCGTTAAGTCGTTTAAGTAATTCTTCATCAACAACAATTGATTGTAAACATCGTCCCTGTGAATCATTTGAAAAAGAAAAAAAAAATTTGTGATTAATATTCACTCAACAGAATATCTTTGTAAACAATTATTTGTGTCATTGTGGTTGAGGGTAAGTAAATAATCTAAAGGGATCATTTTCCTTCTTCTTTTCACGACTTTGTTTACACAATTTGTCAATTAATAAAGCTTCATCATTCTACACCAAATTGCGTTCTTAATAGCTACGAGAATTTCTCAATCAACCTTTCAACTTCAAGTTAATCCTTAATTTCTCATTTTTATTCATTTCGACCTTGAACAACTTAACTCAATCATTGTTGACACAAAGAGGATCACAAGCAGATCAATTTGATTACAGAACGATGGTCACCTATAAGTTATCATTAATTTCATGAATTATTTACTTTATAAAAAAATCATAATTTTTCTTTATATCTCTCTAACTTGATAAAATGTTAATGATACTTGAATTATGTACACGAAAAAACCTTAATAAGTCTAAAAAGAGCTTAGCTCTTATGTGTATATTAGAGATCTAATAAAAATTATAAATGTAAAAAAAAAAAAAAAAATAAGCATAGCTAAATATTTATTTATAAGATAATGAAAGGAATTTTCCTGCTTAATGATTTACGAGAATTTTTATGATAGGATGAAGCAAGAATTTTTTTTATTTCCAGAAGCGACGATTGAACTTCTATTTTAAATGAATTTCATTGAATGAAAGTGATGAATAATCCCAAAATTGAATCATTTTCAAGAATTTTCTTATTCCATTGACGCATAATAATCTTTTCAAGACAAATCGCAATAGAATATCAAATTTCCTTCCTTTTAGATAATGTCGCAGTGGAAACCTCATCATTTCAATTTATTTCTTTTCTTATCGTCATATTTCTTCTATTTTCTAAGCATTATTCGAGCATTGAGACGCATACACACGCCGTTCGTGGGTGGAAAGGATACTTAGAGATGAAAACAAAAAATTACATACAAGCTAATGTCGTTATATTTGCTTCTATTTTTCACCATCTCCCACTCCAATCCTTCTTCTTTTCTTTACTACACATGCTTCAATTCAATTGAATGAAATGAAAGCGAAAACCTCAACAACAGCGAATTTTCATCATGCTCATGTTTGTTTACTTGTTGAAATTGACAAAAATAAAAATGAAAAGAATGAGATGAGAGTAATAAAACATAAAAGTAATAAAAAGTTAATGGAAGCTCGAGAAAAAGAAGGAAATGAATTTATTTCTATTATTTTACTAACTCAAACTTTTCTGCATTTTGCAAGTTGCAATTTCAACTAATTTTAACAAATTAAATTCAGAGAATGGTTTCGTTAAAGCATCGCTCAGACATTAAATGATGGAAAAGTGTTTCAAACAGATAAGATGGAGTATCTTTAATGAGCTTAAAGCTTTTTATAATTCATAAAAGCTTTTAACTAAATGTCCAGAACTCATTAGAGAAACTATAAATAAAATAATGCGACAGAGATAAACGTTGTGAGTAATTAAATTATAAGAAACTTGCTTATGTTTAAATATAAATTTTCCATTAAACTTTGCCATTGTTTTATGATGTCAATAGCCTAACGCGTTTCTCCAAATCATAAATTATTCATAAGTCTTAAGAATAAAATTAAGATTCGTAAGCATGTTACGTCAACAAGAAAGTTAAATTCATCACCAAAACCATCAAATTAAATTAAACAGAAATTTTTTAACAACTTGAGCAAATGTTTTGTGCGAGATTTTTTCTGTTCAGAATATTCAGAAATTCAATTCAGTTTAGCGGAGAAAGCACAAGCAACTCCAGTCGTATTTTCTTTAAGATTGTTTTACTCAAATGGAGAGCAAACAAATGAAATGAAAAGAAAATTCGAAGATGTCATGTGTTCAGTCCATTCACCCACAAATTCAGTTATCGCGCAAAAGTCTTAAGCAAAAAAGAAAACAAATGGAAGGAAAATCAATTGATACAATTTTCTTTTCACCACAACACTATTGTCCTCTTTAACTTAGTTTCGATTTCATTGTTCTCAATCATCGCGTGTCGTGCAACACGAGACCAGATCGAACTTTTTTCTTCTTTCCCATTCGATGAGTTGTTTTCATTTTATATTGGAAAGCATGACAAGATAACTAAACTTTAATAATAACTCCCCTATTTTGTAGCCAATCGGTTTTAACTTCCGTAAAGCGAATAGCTAAAGTGTCACGGGTAACTTCACGTTCCAATTGTTTACGAGCTGTTGTTAAATCCGTTGTGACAGTGCTGGAACCCTTTTCAACTCCTGTTCCAAGATTTGCTAAGCCACCAGTCACAGTATCTTCGCCAACTGCCCAATCTACTAAAGGATCATACACGAATGCCTCGAGAAGTGTTAACAACGTTTCACGGCCTCGTTTCAATGATTTCAGCACGTGTTCACACGACAAACGAAATGTTCCCTATAAGATTAAAAAAAGACATGAAAACAAAAGATTGAATAAAATTATGTGAAGAGAAATGATGAATATTTCATATGTGAAGATAATTTAGCTTTTCTTATGTTTGCATTTCACATCACACGAGCGTGAAATAAGAAAAAGGCAAGCAGAACAACATAAATTTACTTTCTGCTCGTTTCACAGTCTTTATTGTTCTTATGGAAATAAAATCTCTGTTTCCTCATAAAAACCTTAAATAGCCGACAACATGATGCAATTCTTGATGCCTACGTGAAAAGAATGTTACAAGAATATCTTATGATGACACAACGTAACAAATTATTCGCCCTTAATTGCACTACAAATTAAATATAAAAGAAAAACTTGGAAAGATATTTATTTAGGTATTTTATTTATTTATTTCTAGAAATGTGGAACCATGAATAGAAAAATATTAATAAAACAATGCAAGTGAAAGCTAATTTTATATTTTCAAACTCATTACACCAACTCATCATCATCTTCATCATTATAAACATAAACCAGAAGATTTCCAAAATAAGAAAAATTCTAAGAGAGAGTGCGGCTTCTGAGTTCGAAAAAGAAAAATTGAGAGCGCGAGAGTTTTCACATGTTCGAAAAGTGAAAGAAAAGAAAATTCCAAAACATTTGTGAGACGAGGAAAATTATAATTTTCTAACCACAGTTCGATTCGACACTTCACTTGTTCTACTTGCTTTTATGGTGCTGTCGTGATGAATATTTGTCAGTTATTTTAAGAAAAACATTTGCCAACAATTTATTTAGACTTTAGAATACCGAAATCAAATAAAAGAAACGTCAAGTGAATTATTCTGTACTCGCATATAAATAAAACTGGATTGTTGAACTTTTCCTGATCGCATTACGATTTTTCGCTTTCCATTATTTTTCTTTTACATAAAATACATTTGCTCGTACAATTCGCATCAACATTAATATTTTATTAATGTGAACAAAGTATCTAGTACATTTGAAAACAGATTAAAATTATAAAAGAAAGGAAATTATGAAAGAAATTATCTTTCGAACTCTGTACACAAAACAGAGACATCAAAAAAGCAGATTATTTGTTTAAAGATTAAAAAAGAAAGAACTTATCAGAAAAGAAATATTTATTGTGCATTAGTGATAATTATTCTATGAAACATCATCATGTGATGGAGAAGTGTTTTAAATAATAAAGAACAAATTATTGTGTAGGCAAAAATTATTTGTGAAAGAAATTTATAAAAGTGACGCGAATGATGGTGACAAAAATATCAGAATCAGCTGCTGTCACTGAGATAATGATTGCAAATAGAGAGGAAGTGAATAGTACAAGCACTAGAGTGTCAGCGATTGAAGATGAGTTTGTGATATGGGCGATAATTGATGGATTGTTATTAGTAGCCATTTTATGTGGAAATATTTTAACGATTCTCGCTGTAAGATTCAGTCGTAGACTAAGAAGTGTTATCTCCAATCATTTTGTTCTGTCATTGGCAATCTCCGATATTCTGGTCGGCTTAACACTGCCTTATCATTTAACCTTCTATTTGGGTTCTGAACTTGGCAGTAGCAAGCATTGGTGTCTCCTTCGATTCTTCTTCGTTATAATGGCGTGTTGCGTCTCAATATGGAATCTTATTGCAATTGCTCTCGACCGCTACATCGCCATTTGCTATCCCCTACATTACAGTCGGTGAGTAAAAATCATGTCATCTCCATAAAAAACAGTAAAATGATCGTTAACGCATAAAATTGAAGTAATAAAAAGGCACGAGACATAAAGTAAGACTTTGTGGTGTAAGTAGAAGAATTATTTTAACGAGGCAATCTTCGTGACATAAATCAAACATAAATAAACCGCTGTTTGTGGTTTATATTAAAAATAACAACAAGAAAATACTTAATAAAGAAATAAAACATAACTACATACATGAACTCACGTGGAAAACAACCTGACCCAATGGATAATTATTTTCATACTTTAATTTCATTCAATTAATGGTTACGCGATATTTAGTGAGAAGCAACTCGTGCCATGGTTTTTCCTTTCTTTGTTTTAAAAATACGATGAGATATGTTGTCAGTCAGTAATCCTCGACGTATGACAAGGAAATGTATTTGAAATGAAAATAACTAAGCAACATGTGACCATGAACATTGCAAGTGTTCGATTTTTATTCTTGAAGCTCAAATGAAAGTCTTCTTTGATTTATTTATTTTCATTCTTCTCTGCTTCTTTTGCATTCAACATATTGATATCGTCTTCATTTTATTTATTTTTCTTCATGATAATTTAACACGACACATGACGAAGACGAATGCAATAAAGAAATATTTTTATGAAGAGAATTTCCCCACATCGAACGATCCAATATCATTTTTATTTTCGTGTACTGATTTCGCTTTTTATTCTCCTTTCTTCTTTATAAAAGTGAAAGTAATTCATCATTATTTTCTTCTACTTCAATTCTCAATATACATTCAGATACATGACACGAAAGATAGCTTTGTGCTTAATGGCATTCGGGTGGATTGTAGGCCTAACAATTGCAGCAATTCCTTTGATTTGGAACAAATGGGAACATGCACAGGAATGTGAATTTGATCAAATATTTTATCCTTGGTATATGGTCGGCGTTATAACTCCCGTCTTCTCACTCGTATGGCTGTGCATGCTTTTTGTTTATTGCCGTATCTGGCGAGAAGCATCTAAGCAAGTAAAACAACTACGAACGACGGGACAACAGGAAGGAACGTCAGATTGGAAATCTGTGCAAGTAAGTGAATCGAATGCAATTTTTCTGTTTTATATCCTTCGCATTCAACTCAATCTTGTTTATAGATTGCGTTATTAAATTCTTTTCACATATTTCCATCGCTAATAATTTCATTTAATTTCTCTTCTTTCACTCAGATGGTGCTTTTGATTCTTGGATGTTTTACAATTTGCTGGTTGCCGTATTTCATCGTTGCATGTTCACAAATTTATAGAATCATTGAGAGTAGTTCAGCAGTTGCATATATGGCAGCATTTACTCTTGCCATGTCCAACTCTGCAATGAATCCACTCATTTATGCTTGGAAAAACTCAAATTTTCGTCAGGCATTTTGTAATCTTTTAAAATGTAAAAGTCCTGATACTCTCGAACCAAGTCAAAGTATGAGATCAAATCTTCATCGAAAAAGCTCATCAGCACAACATCAAGATACAATTTCTGGTGCATTTCCGAATTATTCGACTCCGCCATTTATGCAGAGGAAAATTGAACCGATTCATGCTATGGGAATAACATTTGAAGAAGACGAAGATAAAATCTCAACGCATGAAGGATTTGAGACAAAAGTTAATCGTTGCAACGACATGACGAATGTCAGCAGCAATCCACCACCCCCGGTTACAATCAAAATTGAGTCAGACATGAAGAATTCAATTGTCATTTCAACCACAACATTGCCAACGTTACAAGACGATGAAACACTCACAACCATCATAACAAATGGCGATACAAAAACCCAGAATGAAAATGATGGAAAAACTGTTAAGACAGGAAATTTGATTGTGAATCAGTTGATGGAAAATTACGGATACGATGCGAGCGATGATGATATTAAAAAGTTTAAAGAGAATTCTTTAAATATCAACTTTTGCTCTACTATGAATGGCCAATCAAAAATAAAGTCGAGGTCGGCGAACAGTATAGCGATAACGAGAAGTCCAAATAAAAGCAATAGCCATGGCGCTATCTTTGACTTCAGTCACTCAAAATATCGAATGAATGAGAAAGTAAATGATTCGAATAATGACACAAACAGTGAAGGTAAAAGTGTCAATAAAAATTTATTTCCGGCTTTCAACTTTAGACGAAAGTACATTTCGAAAAGCTTCAATACCAGCAAAAGCACTGCTCAAGGTCTTGACAAAAGTAATGGAAGTTGTGACAACTCTAACCGAAAAAGCGTCGAATTAAATTATAATGCTTAAAGATGATTTAAATTATTACAAAAATTTTAGGAAAAAGTATTAAATCTGTGATGGAAACAAAGAAAAACAAAAACATTTCAAGTGAAGATAAAGATGAAAACAAATTTTATTTCTATTTTATTTAATCTCTTGAAATCAATATTTTAATAAAGAAGTTGATGTAATATATAAATATTTAATAAAACTAGAGATTTTGACTTCATATTCATTACAAAGATTGTAGAAAAGGAAGAGAGAAACGTTCGCAAACTTGAGGATTGAAGGAATGCAGTTAATTTAAAAAACAATTAGTTTTATATTTCAATCAACCCGCATGAAAGGCGATATCTACCATCGGCAATTTTAAAACAGTTTACTGGCTTGCCCTACGCTTAACTCAATTAATTAACCTATTTTTGACTACTAACATACAATGTGGCATGTGTGTGAGCGGAAAAATTATAAAAAATTGAGCGGGTTTGCTTCGACAGATAAAAAAGAAAAATTATAGAAATCGAATGAAGGAAAATTATTGTGGCTGATGGAATTGTCAATGAGTTTCATCATTTAATATTAATTACTTTTTCCATAGATACTCATGAGAATTGCCACCTGATGATGGAATGAAAATGATTTCATGTTGCTTATCTTTGTTGTCACAGCTCGTGTTTGATGTGTAAGCACTTGCCTTTTATTTTTATTTTGTTTATTATTGAGGAAGATTATTTCATTATAAATGCTACAGAGAGAAATATTACTTTTCGAGAATTAATTTTCAATGAAGATTGAAGAGATTACAAACTGATCTTACTGACGACTATGAGAAGATTTCTTGTGAATAAGAAATTAAGACTGTGACGGAATAAGCCAAACTAATGTCGACCACCCATGTTTTATATGCTGATAAAACAGTAGATTAGCGTAAATCGTAGCCTCAATCCTCATTATTCAGATAAGCAAAAGATAAAACGAGAGATAAACCTGACAGCCACACAAAATTTCACAGATATGAAACATTAAGCGCTTCTCTGCTATCAAACGCACAGCAAATCAAACAACTCATTTGTGATTTCTTTTTTCTCCCTTGTTACATTCAGCTGAATTGACGAAAGCTTTTTATTATGTTTCATTTCAATGGAAGAAACTTTTTTATTCCATTTCATTTTCAGATAAAGTTGGTGAGTTTTGCCATGAGATTAAATGTATACAAAAGAATCTCAAAAAATAAACTGCCATGAGTGTTAAAAACTCAACTTTATAATTGCTTTTAATTTAACTGTCAACACTAAATCAACAGGTGAGTTAAAAACGTTCTATTTTCGGATATCAATTAGAAATTAAAATTTATTTCTTGTTTTATTCCGTTCTGTCAACGTTTTTTATGGAACTTGACCTTCTAACTCGAAATTAAATTCAATTGTCAACATTTATGTAGCACGGAAATCGATTTTATCACGAAATTCTCTTTTTTTAAGTTACTGACAATGTTAATTCAAATGTCAAGTATTAAGTGATATAGATATAAAGTCAAGGAAATTTTTAATGTCACTTTTCACTGTTCACATGTAAAGTTGTCAGTTGATGTCTACCCGTTGTGATTATTAATATATTATTGTCATTTGTAAGTGTCGTACGAGTAGAAAAAGCTCAAGAAAAATAACATTAAGGAGAAGAATCTTCCAACATGCTTCAACACAATCCCAGCACGCAATTCTTCACAAGATTGAATGGAAAACTTTCACGATAAAATGAAAATCATTATTTCTGTTATCTCTCAAATCTCGGAGGGATTTACTAATGTAGAAGACACGAATCTTATTATTCGTTGTAAGTGTTCATGTTATGTCTTCTTTGAAATATCACACTCGGTCACTGCGTTCACAATGGACTCAAATTTCCAGATTTTATTATTTGTTTTCAGCAGCACAAACAAAATAATTGAGGAAAAAATTCATTTAATAAAATCACTCACTCATCCTTCTCAAACAACAGCACTAACTTCTTCTTCTTCTTCTTCTTCATTTAGCTGACCCAATTAATGGCGAAAAGAATCGCATTACACCACAAGTGCCGCTCAGGTCATTCGCTTTCTTTTATTTTTATGTTGAGCAGATATTAAATAAACTTGAAACCTTTTCATGTTGCTCTTGCTTAACTTCAACTTTTATTTTTCAGATGAAAATTTATTTCTGAAGTTAAGTTAAAAGCGACCTTTTCTCATGCCGTTTTCAAAGGGACAAAACTTTCTTGTTTAACCTCATGTTGTTAAACCCAAAACAGAAACTTTTCCTTAAGCCAATAAAGTGAAATATTATCTCATATGAATAAATATTTCTTTAAAACTTTTATCATGAAATGTAAATACAAGAATTGTTTCTGTTTTAAAAAATAAAACTTCAACTCAAACTTTATGAAATGTCATGGAGAGGAAAAAAACTTTTTGAAATTGTAAAGACATCGATTTCGTGTGTTTTTTGACTTTTGTTTTTATTTTAAAAATTTTTCTTTCTTTGTGTTTCTAAGGTTTAAGTCATCAGAAAGTTTGAAATTAAATATTTATAAATGAGAATGTATGTGGATCTTTTGAGCTTTAAAGAGCTTTAACTATGTTTCTCATTAATAAATCAACAAATTTTGTACAAAGCTTGAAACTGATACTTTGCGACTTCGACCCTATTTCTACACAAACAACTATAGAGAAATATTTCCAGAAAGGTGAGAAAACCAAAAACCCATACTTTGTGTCAAGTTTATCATCATGTTCAACCGAGTTGAGATAAAGGAAACGACTTCATTTGCATTAATCAACAGTTTATTCGTTTTTCTCACAGACCCCATAAAACAACGCTCATCATTCATGTCATCAACAAATGGAAACACTCCCACGCTATTTTCAAGCTCTCCCTTGATGAAACATTTATCGGTTAAAAAGTCATCCCCAGTTGTTAATGAAAATCAATCGTTTATCCTATTAAAAAGATAAATGTCTTCTTTTGAGACCGTGAATTTGAAAAAACCTTTTCTTCCTTACACAACCAATGACATTGAATGGAAATGGAAATCGATTTTCAGAAACTCCAACTTCATTGAGAGTGCTCAAAATTATTTCATTATTCATGAATTTGCCTTTCTCCATTAATGCAGTGGTAAACATATCAAATTTCAGCCTGAATTATAAGCTATCAACACGATGACAGGAGAATGGTCTAAGTGGATGAGGAAGATGTTCACCTCGGCATCTACCTACACTCAATTTTTGTCAAATATTTCCATACAACATCGTTCAACAATATTAACATGAATAAAAAATATTTTCGCAAAGAGATTTTCATTCATCCTCTTCATGTTGTTGATGAAACTTTAATTCAGTCGCCAAGAAGAAAAAGAAAAGAAAAGTCACAAAAGAAGCTGACGATGTTAAAGCATCTTAAGAACTGAAGCCTAGCAACAAACGATAAATCCGATTAAATTACGTAAAAAGAATTATAATAATTCGAAAAAATCTCGATAACAACAATGAAAAGCCATGCATAATTGTATTCAATTTAAAAGTAGGGTTTGCCCTGTAAAATGTCGTTTCATCTGATGATTTGATTGTCACATAACTATTAACCAATATAAAATTTATTCATTGAACTTTCAAATTATCACTGATAAATCCCCAAACCCCATCAACAGTGAACCCTACTCAAAAGTCTTTAAACCATTTCTATTTAAAGCCGATAAGTTCATTGCATATTTATGAGCGTAAATGATTGGAACTTCCCACTACTTTGCAAGAATCAATTATGAAAGCGTGAAGTGAAGTTAAAAGGAAAATTTCACGCTTTTCATCATGTGACGATATAACTCACTGAGGCTTCAGTCAGTCGTAGTAAATTAATGTTAGTTAAACATGTGCTTGTACTCACCTCAATTCCCGTAAGTCCTAAAGCTTCCTCGATGTTCTGAGTCTATAAATGTCATTAGATAATTGCTATTGATTAAAAGATCATTTGTCGCTTTCTATTTTAATCATTTACTTACCATTCGGAAAGGAACTTTTTCTGGTACACGCAATGTTTTACCCTTTTCAAAGCAAACATTGTAGTCGATATGAACAACATCGCCGCTAGCCAATTTAACTAATATGTTGTCCAAGTGACGATCTCCCAAGCCGATTACATAGCCAATAACACTCATCACTGCCAACGATACGGAATAATTTCTCACGATGTGACGCCAATGTGCAGCAGTTGAGGCAATACACCAGAATTCTCTTCCAAGTAAATCACGCGGTGTTTCAGCTTTTAACTCTTCAAAAGCTTTTCTTTGGACTGCCAATGGCCAATCTTTGCGATTATCAGAAGGCTTCATGTCATGTTCCTTAAGTAAAGGTGTAATTTTACTATAATAAAGTTCTGATGGTCGCATTACAACGTATGGCTTTTCTTTTTTTGGATATGCTGCTTCGCGTTGTTGCCATTTTTTATATATTGAAAATATCGGCGTTACTCCATCAACCCAACTTATCAAACCGGAACGTGGTCCCAAAGGTATGACTGAATAATGATGCGCACGATAATGCGTAACTTTTCCATCTGAATCGACAGATTTCTTCATCATAAGGTTTGCTATTGATAAAAATTGCATGATTCTTTCATCCAAGTGCAAATCTTCCATGCCTTTGAATAAGTAAGTATAACGTTTTCCATCGCTTCCGTAAAACGCCAACTTCTTTGGCTTTGTTTTTGTTGGTAGAATATGAATCGTGTTATCAACGGACCTGTTATTTTCCACACAATGTAAAGAAGTAAAAAAAAAACTCATTAAAAATTGAAAGACATGAAATGAATTTTTTTTAGCACTCAACGACGACGTCATTCGGAACTAACGTTAAGAAATTGAGACTTTCTTTCCTTTGGGTGTGATATTTGTAATTTCCTTAGGATCGTTATGAAATATAATTATTCAATCTTGTATACTTTACTCCCAAAAGACAAAACAAAAGAAGTTTTAAACTTTTTCTTTCAAACAGGGATGTCGAATGTCAATAAACATTTTTCCATAAAGTGTTGTTAACAAAAGCGTAACGAAAGCGTAATGAAAACGTAGCAAAAACGTAAACTTTTTTCATTTTAATTGCAACCATTTTCATATTAAACAAACCAACATCCCTGTTTTCCTACCAAAGTCTTTGACCCTTTTAAAATGACATTGTAGGCACTACTCAAGACTCTTAAACAAGCATAAAGTTTTCAGAAAAGAAGAAGTTAAATTTGTTTTCGGAAGATTTTAAAATAAACTTTCATATTATCAAAGTTTGAGTTCATGTTGAAGGACATTTTAACACTACCTAGGTAGAGAGCTTAATTAAAAGCAAATTATTATAAGAGTTGTAAAGTGATTAAATGCTGAGTTAATTATAATTGAGTGTGAAAGAAAATAAACAAACGTTTCGTGTACAAGAGAAGTTCATTCAAGAAAAAATATTTCTCCTTATAAACAATGTCAATGGCCTTAGATGAAAAGTCAACATCAACAAAGATGAAGCGATTTCGACATTAGAGAAACTATCTACTTACTGAATGTAAACAGCTTCGTTATCATGAGATGGTTGAACGCCTGGCATGCTAATTTGAGTGTTTGTTAAATTTGCAAGCACCGGACTGACGTCGCTCATCTTAAGCGTGTAATTCATTCGTTTGTGAACGCGTTGTTGTATCAATTGATAAAGCGATTTAAACTTATTAAAAGCAGCAAGCGGATTATTTGAGTCAAAAGGCTTCCTCATGTCACTTATCGCCAATTCTATAAATTTTGTGTATCTTTCTTGAAAGCTTCTTTCGTTGTTTGTTTCTGGTGATTTTGTTGTCCACTCTTGAAGACGATCTAGAACAAACAACACTGGTCTCATTAGTAATCGATATTTCTCCGTGAACAGAACAATTTTCTCTGGTGATTGATCGGTTTTTTGAAACTCATTGTTGAATGTTGCAAAGCGTTTAACATTTTCAGCGTAAACTTGATTCAATGATAAAAGCCACAACTCATCCCAAAGCAGAGAAATTCTTCGGAGTTCACGAACCAGCAACTGAACTTGATTGACAGTGTCTGGACTTTGCATTGAAAGAGTTTCAAGTAATGAAGTAAAGCAGAATGTCAAGCTGCTGTTCTTCCATTCCATTTCAATATTCTTCTCATCATGATGATCGTCAGTGATTTTTGCAACATCTTTCGTCTCTTGCGCTCCTACAACTGTTGGAAAAATAATCAAATGTGGAGAATCGATGGCAACACGACATAATAATTCCGAAACTCGTCGTCTAACGTAAGGTTCGTGATGATTGAGACGAGAAAAGAGTTGTGGAATGATAACTTTCCATGGATCTGATGGTGTCTTTGACAAGCCTTCTTCAAGAACTTCTTGAAGTCCAAGTGCGTGTTTCACAATCAATCTTAAGAGACGAAGTGTCGCTGTGACAACAGAAGAGTCACCTGATGAGCTTTCATCATTATTCGACGATAAGAGAAGAAACTTGAAGTAGGAAATCGCACACATTTCGTAATATCGATAAACTTCGCGATGTGCTTGTTTCCATAGCTCAATAATCGAATCCATGAAGTCACTTGGACGATTTTTCAACATTGGAATCATTCGCAATTGACTTTCAATAATCTCAGTTGAACTTAACTCATTTGGTCCAATGTCTTCATCTTCTGCGACGATGTGTTGTTCGTTGAGAATCCTTAAAATCTTTTCAATGACTTCGTCGTCAGCTTCCGGTAAAAGTTCTTTAATCGCATCCGAATCGACTGGTCGTAATCCGTGACTGTCAGTCTTTGATTCCACCATTTTTCGTCCCCATCTATAACACCATGCGCCAAGTGCTGACCAAACTTTCGTCATTTCTGGACATTTCTTTACCCCACTTTGAAGTAATTTTCCAACTGCAGCATCAATCAACGGCATCTTTTCATCAACATGATCTTCGTCATTTATCGATTTTACGAGAAGCTTCAAAGGCGTTTCATGTTCACTGTTGTTGATCGCGAGTGATTCTTCATTTTCATTTTGAATCCACTCAGAAAGTTTGATGTAAAACTTTACACAATGTTGCTTAAGCTTGTCGGAAGTCTCAAAGTCAGTTGACATCAAACAATTATTAATTCCACATGCAGAACTTGCAGCAAACTGAATTGCATCCAAACGTTGGCCTTGTGCAATGTAAAGCGTCTTGCAATGTTCATATGACGTCCGTGCAACATTTTCACTCCAAATTTTTGCGTTTTTAACTGATGTTGGTGACATAAGAAAGTTCTTGATTGCATCTAAAGACTCACTTTCAATTGGAATGCCAACATGTTCAGCATATTCAACTTTCTTATAAACTTTCGTCAATTCATTGATGCATTGTCGATAATTTAATTCTTTTCTTGCACTTGACACGGTGTGGAGAATTAAATCGATGCTTTGCTGTTCACCTTTATGTGAATAATCATCGAAAAATTCCGACCAACTTGCAACAATGAACATTGTAAACGATCCAAACTTCTTTTTTATCTCAAACGATTCAATGTTCTTAAATCCATTACTGCCTTTGTTCTCAACTGTCTTGTACATCATGTGATTCATTAAACTCAGATAAAGACGATATTCTTGTGATTGAGTCCTAACACATTCCTGTAAAAGCGTGTGCAAGATTTTCTCGCACGATTCTTCCTTCTCTTTGTCAAATGATTCCTCGCCAAGAATCCCATACATTAAAGTATTCTCAGTTAACGACACCAATTTATGAACTGAGAAATTATTTGACACATCCGGACATGATTCAAGCGTTTGCCAATTTGAAAGTTCAAATAAGACTGCTGGATCTTTAGTTCGATGATAATCTGAATAACTTGCAACTTGTTCTGGTGAAATTGTGAGAATTGGAATGTTTTGTGGCTTGAAGAATCGTTTCTGTTCTTCCAATAAAACTGTGTGAAGTGCATCGAAGTTTGCTGAAAACATTAAAGAAATTTTACGTTGATCATTGATGAAGTCGTAAATTGGCGGTTCAAATTGTTCTTCTCTCAAAATCTTTGTGTATCCATCAGCAGCAATCTCACGATGACCTGCAGCTTGTTCAGCTGCAAACTTAATCCATGACAACTTTTTTCCAGTGACATTCTTCGTCCAAATGTAAACGCCAAACAATGCGTCGCTCTCGTAATTTCTTAACAACGCCCACACTAATGACATTAAGATTTGCTCGAAATAAGGATCATTAACTTTATCAGCTTTCACCATGTCACTCAACACACAACTTGAACATCTTATGACCATCTCAAGTTCCATCGAATGTAATGCAAGAAGATGAAGTGCAAGACGATTCCTTGAAAACCATTCATTGCATGTCGAGTAATTTAATCGAAAGAAAGTTTTTGCTGGCTTTTCTGGCGGTGGAATTCCAAATGCATTTCCTTCTGCTGCATTGTAAATCGCTTTCTCCAATGCTTCCATAAATCCCAAGAGAATTCGAACGTTTCTTTGATTTGCCAACACAAATTTGTAATTTCTTAGCTTTGTGTTGTCTTTAAGTGCAAGAACTCTCGCATATTCCTTGATGATGCTTTCAATCTTTAAAAATGTGTCTTGCGGCTTTCCCAAAGGAGTTCGAAGTCTATTATTGACACAAAATCTTGCAGCTTCCCATTGTATCCACGATGTCAACGTTCGAACATCCTTAACTGTCACATTCTTGTACTCTTCTGCCATTTCCGTTCCACTGAACCAACAATTTCTAAACGCTCTCAATATGAATGGATCGATGTCAGATGCTTCGTGTGAATAAGTGATTTGATTGATGAATTCTTGGAAGTAATGCGCTCTAAGTTCACCGCCATGTATTGCGCCTAATGACAAATGCCAATTTTCCATCTCTGATATTTTACAAATTCCATCGTAATTTATTCCACTTGGCGATTTTGCCTGCTCCAATGAAAAGCGCAGCGGAATTCGCGATAAAATGATTGAAAATCTTTTTCTAATTTCAGGATTAACCGAGCACATTTCAACACCACATAATTCAGTTATTGATGTGTAAATATCTGCATGAAGAACATCAAATGATTTTAATGAATCGTTGCATGTTGCAACTTTTAATGTCACTTCGTCATTGTATTTAATAGCAAGATTATTAATGCGTTTAATGATGAAAATAAAGTTTTGATTTTCCAATAATTGTTCACCGAACTGTGATGTTTGTTGAATGATTTTATCAATCCAATCGACAATAACTTTAATTTGTTTCAACGATGGTGTCGTTTTAAGCATTTTCGAAAGGAATTCCAAGATTAATTTGAAATGTTGTGACACTGGTGACTCGGTTGGTGATGAAGCTGAACCCCAGGAGCTTGTTGGTTGTGTGAGAATATTTTTGCTGATAAAAAGCGAACTTGACGACACAAAATTGTTGTTCTTCAAGCAATGTGCTGATAGAAGCTTCAGAATCGCGTATTGCGTCAATTCATAAGCATTCCATTCAGATTTCCATATTTGAAGGTTTATCAGAACCTCCAGAATGCTTGGTGAAAGTGAATACATTGCAATAATTGAATTTTGAATTGTTGCAAGCTTCGATAATGCTGTCAAGTTGAAATTGAATGCATATTGTGCTTTAATAACAGCTGTCGGAGTGCATGATGTCAATTTCTCTTCACATAATTCGGGAATGTCGTTCAAGCATGAATTTAAATCGTCAATGATTTGTTGATAAGCAGTTTGAAGAACGGGAACATTTTTTAATGCTAGAATGTCGTGATACAATCTTATCAATCCATTAATCACACGTGAATCGCTGTTGAAGCGAATTTTCGTCACAATCGGTCCGTTGATGTCAAGAATCTTCTTAACGAAATCCACTGACAATTCTGCTTTATATTCTTCAATAAATTGAATTAAAATTGTGAAGAAACTTGCGAGTTGATCTTCTTTAAACTCTTTCAAAGCATCAAACTCCATTTCAATGATTTCCTGAATGTCGGTCATTTGAATTGTCACATCATTCTTTCGACATTCCATAATAATGATGAGAAACTCGTTAATCGACATTACAACTTCTTCAGCTGTGCAGTCTGCTTCTAGAGCTGGTTTGGCAACACGTAAAATCTTCTCGTAACTTTCCTCTATAAGTTGCTTCGTGACAAAGTATAAAAGCTCATCTGGTGACGTTGAAACGCATTTAATGATTGTGTTGAAGACACCTAAATGAATGTTAAAGAATAATTAGCGACTTCTTCACTAATAGACAAACAAATTTCACTTGCCAACAAACGATCCAAACTCTTTAACTTTCTTGTTGTCACCATCGAAGTTATCGTAACAAGCTTCAATATCTTCAAGCAATTGCCCCAATAAATCAAGCGTGAATTTAGAATCTGCTTGCCAACAAACGTGAAAGCTTTGCAGGACATTCGAACAATGAAGTTTCACTGACGACTTTTGTTCCGTCTCCAAATGCCACCCAACGATAATGTCGACAATGTTTGTGAAGTGCGATTTAAAGTGACGAATATAGTTTTGAGCGATGACCATCAGTACACGAGTGATTGCAATGAATGTCTCAGGAACGTCAGATTGTTCGAGAAAATCTCGCCTTAAAAATGAAGAAATGATGAAAATATTTTAAAATTTTTATTGAAACTTACAACAATTCCATCAATCTTGCAATTTGATCATTTAAATCGCCAGTCTGTTCGTCCATTCTCAAAGTCTTTTCAAGTGAATGCATCATTGATGATCTTAAGGCTTTCGTACTTTTATATGTTTTACAAATCCATGATTTATAGACCGGGAAATCATAAAGGATCGCATAACCCATGAGACCAAAGACTTCACATAAATGTGGAAGAACATCACGTGAACAATCTTTCATGACTGTTGTTATTGAAATTGTAAGTTGATCGAAACTTCGACGAATATAATTTGCATTCGATCGATCTTGAACAACAGTTTTGAGTTTCTCGCAAATCTCGACTAGTCCGTTTATTGTTGTTGCGGTTTCCAATCGTCGAATAAGTTTAGAAATTCTCATGTCTTCAGGTAAATTTTGATTGATCTGGTTGACAATTTCATTTTTATAAACTCGATTGGATTTTGAACTGCTGCTGGCGGTTCCACTGGTGGTGCTGACTTTTCCATTGGGCAATGAAGAAATTCCCGGCTTATCAGTTCGTTCATCGTAAAGCTTTGGATTTCGATTGTCATCTTTCCATCTACTACGCGATGGTTTATTTATATTGTGCTTGCTCATTTTACGGTCGCTTTTGTTTTATCATCGCCACCAAGTCATTCTAAAAAAGCAACAACAAAGCATGCACTCGGTGACCACTTTTTAAATTGAATTTCGTCTTACCACTGATAAAATCGTTTTATCTGAATTAATTGGTTGATATCAATTTCTACTTTCTTCCTTATTTGGCAATCTAACCGTTGACTCAATTTTACTATTGATTAACAAGAGGTTTTAAGATTTTTTTGTTTTCCAAAGAGGTTTGTTTACAAAAGTTAAAGTTTCCCGCTGATAATGCGAACAAATTGTATAAAATTTTCCCCCATAAACCGCAAATTCAGTTCAAATTTTAACCGTTATAATTTATGGCGGGAAACATTAAAGCTCATGCTTTTTGTAATTTAAGCTTTCCTTACGAATTATACTGAAAGACAAAAAATATTAAACTTTGCCGAGTAAACAAGTAAGAGAGAAAATATCTTACATTTAAAATTTATTTAAAAGCTCCCAAGAAACTGAAAGAAGAAATTCTTCAACTTTTTATGAGTTTGTAAATTAAATATTTTGTCTAGACTTGTTTGGGGTATTAAAATCCTACTCACTTATCAATGTTTTGTAAACTTTCTATATTTGGAAAAATAATCATAATCATTGATATCTCAGGAAATACCCAAATTATCATGTGATAAGATAAAAATGAATGTTGGAAATATTTGAATTTTATTAAATTTTCTCGCAATTTCGTTGTGAGTCATAAACTTGGTGCATAAAAGTGTCTAAGCTTAAAACTCATATTGCGTCTTTCCAACTTTGAATGTCTCCATAAAAAATGAAAGACAATTAATCTTTTTCTACTTACACCAAAGGAAATATAAGAAATCTTGATTCATAAATGACATTGTAATTTATTGTTACCAAGAAGGTAGAATCAAGGTTCTTTTTGCATTTTTTGTTCCACTTATACTGAATTAAATAATCAAGCTTCGCAAACATTGCCAACACTTAAACATGTTTCGAAGTCAAGAAGTGTTATTTTTCCGCAAGCATAAATTTGCCTCAAACTGTAACCAAACTCGAAACTTCAAATTCGTTACATATTGATCACTTTTTTCGTACGACATTATGCATATTGTTCATTTCCCTTTTCGCTTATCCCACATACTTGAAAGCACATACACCATTCCAAAGCTTTAGAAGTTTCAATACAATTGTATTGATAATGAAAAGAAAAAAAAGAGTCGTTTGTCGTATTGTAAAATATGCGATCTTGCAGAAGAGGAAGGGAGACCTTCCAAAAGTCAAAAGTGAGAGTGGAGTCAAAAAATCTGGCAGTTGAGGAAATTCGTTCATAGTGATTAGACATCGTTGAAAACAGTTTTGCATTTATTAAGTTTTGATTCAGAAGAAGGCATTTACATAGTTTTAGGCACATAAATAAAAAACAGATTAAAGATGAACAGATTCTTGTGCCTTTTCGCGATAGTTGTGGCAGTCACAAGTGAGTAAAAAATATTTGTAAACAAATTACCATCCAAATTATACCGTAAAGTTCATTCGTCCCGTTAACCGTTGTTTATTTCTTGTGAAAAGAATAAAAGAATCGCGATGTGAATTTAAATGTTATGATAACATTAACCAAATAACATTACGTGACACCATAAAAAAGATATAAAATGTATGAGAAGACACCGAAAAAGGAAAATGAAAAGAAACTCACATTGCATAATAATAATTTCTTCATTCACAAATGTCGCGAAGAAAGTTTACTGCATATAAATTCGACATCATCAAGTCGCGCGCGATCATTTTTTTTCTTCTCATTTTTGGTGTTACATAATTTCGCGTGGATAAATTTGTATCCCATGAAACTGGTTTTCTGAACGGTTTTCACTTCCAAAATTATTCGCTTGACAACGCTTTCATTATGGCAGAAACAGGGCGACGGTATATTTACAAAATGACCTTTAAAGAAGTTGACTTATAAAAACAAGAAGACATCTTATTATGAAATGGTCGAAACGGGTTTTAACTTATTTCCAAGGAATCAAACCTTGTCCAAAGAACTTTTCTCAGAATACGGAAAATATCGCAAAACAAATGAATCAGCATCAAGTTTATATCTATGCAAATAAATTCCCCAGATCAGGTTTAAACATTTTCAAGAGTTATCCAATGACTTGAGAGTGGAAAACTTTTCCAATGTTTTTGGGTGATTTTAAAATGAAATCTTATCATAACATTCCATCTATTACTTAATTCAATTAAGCATGCAGAGAAATAATTAATACCATGGTTGGATAATAAGATGAAGGCTTGGGTTGGGTGTCCAATTGACACTTAAATGCTTCACATTCAAAAGATTTATTTGAAATAATTTTCACGTAATATCTGAGTTGTAATTGAAATTAATTGAATGTCTGGTCAACCAAGCACATTCATCTGACGGTCGAGAGAAAAGAAAACACTTTTGCTTTCGCGTGCCACTTTTGAAGAGAATTGGTACATTGAAAGAGAAATTAAATTGTACTCTTACCAGCTGTATCGTCTTTCATGTTTAAACTTACTTCAAGTTGCTTGTTTTCGTGTCAAAATAAACACGACGAAAAAAAATATGAAAGCATCATAGCATTTTTTGCTTAAATGTCAATAAACTTTCGACATCTTCCTCTCGTTGATATTTTATGACAAAAAAAAAGCTATTTTGAATGTTGAACAAATCAGAGGCTGACTGCTCTTTACAGTCATGAATTGCATAATGTAAGCTGTGCTAAAGTTAGTTAGTAAAATGTAAGAAATAGTTAAGCTTAGTGGGATTAATAAAAAGTTATTTCTACAAAGAGCTTGAGGCTTTGAATTTGATTTCTTTTTACCTTTAAATGCAACTTTATTACGCAATATTAAATTTGTAAACTTTTTCTTTGCTTAGATGCCCAAAACTACAAATGCCCGAATGACAAATATGGACAATATGAGGATGATGTACAATGTGACAAATATTACGAGTGTCGAGATGGTATTGCAAAAGAACGTCTCTGTCCCGATGGTCTTGTATTCGATCCAAGCATCAGAAAAGTGAACAAATGTGATCAACCTTTCAATGTTGATTGTGGAGATCGTACAGAATTACGTAAGCCATTGAAATATGAAAACAAAACTAATAATTTATTTACAATGAAACTTCAACAGAGGCACCAAAAGGTAAAAATGATTTCTGCCCAAGAAAGAACGGCTTCTTTGCCCATCCTGATCCATCAATTTGTGAAGTTTTCTACACATGCATCGATGGTGAATATATCGAGAACAAATGTACTGGTGGACTTCACTTCGACGAATACACCGGAACTTGTGTGTGGCCTGAATCTGCAAACCGTGAAGGTTGTGTGGAGGGAAAGAAAGAACTTAAAGATGGATTCCAATGCGCTAATGAGAAGAATAAGAATGATGATTCAGGTCAAATCATTGCCCACCCACACTTCGCCCACTCACAAGATTGTCAGAAATTCTACGTCTGTCTCAACGGAATCGAACCACGTGAGTTGGGATGTGCTGATGGAGAAGTCTTCAATGATGAAACAAAACGTTGTGACGCACCCAACAACGTTCCCGGATGGTAAGTTGAAAAAATTTCCTTGATGACGAAAACTTGCAAATCAATTAAATTATTTCTTAATTTTTACTTTCGTTACAGCGAGGATTGGTACAAAGACGATCCCAAGAACTAAATCTTCCACTCTTTTCTCTTTCCTGCTTTACTTCCTTTTTCCCTGTTGCACATTTTTCATTTTTCTGTAGATCTTTAAAAGCACATTTAATAATCTATCCTGAATCTATCCTGTTCTATATTTCTGTATCTGTAATGTATGCATACGCAAGACTGCCGTTTAATAATGGAATTATTGTTTAATTTAAATAAACTTTATTAATTTTAACTTTTAATCTTTACTATAAGAAATTTATTTCATACTTTAATACCTTCAAGCTTTCATCTTACTAAGATTTAATTTTACTTCTTTCTAAACTTGAATCATCTCGCTGTCATCATTTCTCTTCCATTTCTCTGTCACTTCACTTACTTTTCTTCATTCTTTCATTTCATTTCATTTTTCTTAGCTGAAGCTTTCAATTTCATTTACTTTTCAACATTTCCTGCTAAACTTTCTATAAAATCTTTTTTCTTCTTTTCTTTCCTGAAATCTTTTCTTTCATATTTCTTTCTAAAAATTTATTTCAATTTATTTTCCACTTTTATCTTAACTTTTCTCAACTTTTCTACACTATCACTGTTCTTATCTTTCCTGATTGCACAACTTCAGCTTAGATCTAAACTTTCTCTTTCATTTCTTTTCTTCTGTCTTTAAGTCTTGGCTCTTGTTGCACAACTTTTTGAACTTTTCTAGTTCTCGAAAAAAAAGACAAAATAAAAAGTTTGAATATGAAAAATTCTTTTTTATTTATTATAATTTCATATAAAATAATTCAACTTTTCAGATAATTAATAGGTAGATTTTGCGAAATACGATTTCATAAATTCATGATTTGGAGTGGTTAAAATACTGCTGCAATCACGAGTTGCTTTGTTTAAGCCTTTCATTATGTACTCACACGACGCTTTGCTCGTAATTATTAATTGCACATTTATTCAGAGCTTTTATAATAACTTTTGTATGTAAAAGCTTTCATTGAACCCGCAAATGGCAGAAAATTGATGTCGAATGCACCATGTCATTATATAACAACATCCAAGCACACACAAACTATTTCAATCTCTCCCAACTGACCGCAGCTACACATTTTCGATTTTCCTTTCAATCCATAAAGTTGTCGACATGTGTGCACGTAGATACATAATTGCTTATGTGTGGTGGCTGTTTTGAGACCACAAACGATATTTTTGCGTTACTGAAAAATGAAAATAAAATTAAGAAAGAGCCAGTTAGTCTTTAGCCACTTAAGGCAGCAGTTGAAGTACAATTTGTTTGCCTTTATCTTTGCTGTTAGTGAGAAGATTCACTTATAGAAAAAAATTATTAAATTTATCAACAACAAAGTAAATAAAAACCAGATTTGATTAATTAAAATTTTCTTTTCTTCTTTTTTTCACGGAATTAAAATTCATGATAATTCATGTCACAAAAGATGAAAAGAGTCATAAAAAGTGAAAACTTTGTGGATGAAATAAATAAAAGAACTGATGCTGACAAAGTCTTTTCATCACTTCTTTCCATCGTCTTTCTAACTTTCTTTCAATGTTTTTGTTATGTAATTTCTTTCACCCCGCGACAACATCTCATTTCACTATATAAAGCTAAGCAATTCTTCAATATTTTTGCAGATTTTCACTACGCGTGTACGTCTTAAAAAGGGAAAAGTCGAGTCTACAACAAATTAAATCGCGATCAACGAACTGTTGAGATGAACATTTACCAAATTGTAGCTGTTATTTCGTTAGGAGTTTTAGGTGAGTTTTGATTGACCACATGAGATGGAGATTGAAAAAGTTCAAAGTTAGTTAGTGTTTCATTCTAGACATTTCGTTCCATAAACATGTAAGACTCGTATATTTTATTAAAGTATTGCAACTTATAACATTTGGAACTGAAACTCGTTTTCTTCTCTCCTTTTGTGAACGACCTTGATTTAATATTTATTTTTTCTTTCACATTTCCAAACCACTTTAAAAATGAACTACGAATGAAGTTCTCGATGTACATGCATCGTGTTAAAAGTTTCTTATGATTGATTTGGCTTTTGTTTATTCTGTTTATGTTGAATTGAAGTGCAAGATGAGATTGACAGACAATGAACAAACTTTATCGATAATGATCAATTCTTTGTTTTTCTCTCATTCTGTTGCTACAATTACAATCATTGTTTTGACCTTAACACGATTACATGTAGAAAAGTTAATTATTTTATGACAAGTAAAAAAAAAACAAAAGTTGTTTGGTTCCTGATAATCGCCTTGAGATTTGTGGTGGCTTGGTATTGACACTTGAGAGTTGTTTCAGTTTCAATTCCAAACTTCTTCTTAAGCGTTTTGTTCTTGTCCATCGATTTGCAAAATTGTCAAAAGACATTTCCTTGTTTATAGAATGATTTATAAAAAATTTCAATTTGTCAGTATCAAATTAAAGCATTCATTGTTATGCTTTTTTGTTACATAAATTGCTACCATTTCTCTGCACGCTTATCTCGAATGTCGTTTGAAATTCCAATTATCTATGTGGGAATAAAAGAAAAAGGCGATCGATATTGTTGTTGAATAATCTCTTTCAACATATGTTTCGCTTGCATAATTTCACTCTTATCATTAAAATTTTTCATTTCTTTTTAGCTCACGGAGCTCCAACTCAATGCCCGGAAGCTTATGGAGTTCAAGCTTACGCTCATCCCGAGAACTGTGATCAGTTCTTCCTTTGCACGAATGGAACTTTAACTTTGGAGACATGTGAGAATGGATTGTTGTTCGATGGTAAAGGCGGAGTTCATAATCATTGCAACTACAATTGGGCTGTTGATTGTGCCGAAAGGAAATACGATCGTAAGCTTTTCAATATTCTTCCTAAACTTACAAAATTACTCAAATTATTTCTTTTAGCAACCGCAATCTCATCCCCAGGCTGTGAATATCAATTTGGACTCTATGAAGATGGCCCTGAATGTTCAACAAGTTATATCAAGTGCGAATATGGCCTTCCAAATTCACTTGAATGTGTGAAAGGTTTAGTTTATGATGACAGAATTCACGGATGTAATTGGCCTGATTTATTGTTGGAAAAGTGCAACCCAGAAGCAGTTGTTGGCTTTAAATGTCCCGCCAAGGTTGATCCAAATTCACCAGCAGCTCGTTTCTGGCCATTCCCACGTTTTGCTGTTCCTGGTGATCCCCACAGTCTCTTCCTTTGCAACGAAGGTCACCCGAGATTGATTGCATGTGGTGAAGATAAACTCTTCGATCAAAGCACTTTAACTTGTGAAGATGCTTAAATTATCTAAAAGAATTTCTCGTCCTTTTTCATTTGTAAATTATTATTTTGTTTCCTTTTTCCTTGACAGTTCTCATTCTGAATCACAAACAATTAATGTTGAATCATTGTCACGTTTACTGAATAAAACAAAAACAATCTTTTGAATATTTTTCCAATAAAGTGTTTCATTTAATGAATTTCTTTAATGTCATTTCTTTTTTTATTTCTTAAAAATCATGGAAAATAACATTTTCGTTTCCATATTTCTTTCATCTAGATATTAATCTATTAATAAGTAAGTATTGTTCAATGTTTTCCAGCGGTAGATTATATTGTACTCGTGAGTTTAACCCTTCATCATCTACATATATTTTACGTATAGTAACTTCTCTATAGAGTCTGCTATGTCAATGTTTCTGAAACTTTCACTGGATTCGGAACTTTTCTTTTTATTGTTCTTAACATTTTTACGGTAAGTTACCAGCGTGTCGCGATCGACAGCTTAAGAAACACTGACTCATATCGATTAGATGTTTTATTATTAATCGAAGTTCCAAACTTTTTAAACAGTCTCAGTTAAAATAGATAATTAATCAAAAAAATAATAATTTCAACAATTCTTATTAAATCTAAAACCTGATGTGACCAAATTGCAACAACAAAAAAGAAATTAATGTTTCTTAATTTATGATTATTTGAGAAGGCTGCACAATTATTTGAGAGGAAGAACGGATAAAATACTAATTCAATGTTATTGCAGACTTCTGACATTAAAATTACTTTTTTTCTTTTGGTGAATTGTTCATAAAATGTTTCATTTCTATATCTGAATGATTACAATAAACTTCAAACATTTTTGATTGAGTTGGTTGAGTTGTAAAACATAAGAATTAAAACAAAAGGTAGTAAAATAAAATAAATACAGTAGATTTCTAATAATATTTAAATCTGCAATGTTTTCTGTTCTAATGCTGTTTGAGTTATTTGTTATTACAACTTTTCTCAAAGTTTTCTTTTTCCTAAGTTTTAATCTTCATTTTTAAACTTTTAAATTAAAAATAATACTATGTTCGTTCAATTGAGTAAATAAGTTAAAGATTTGTAAATACATTTTTGTTTTCTCTTTAATTTTACATCCCTAAAGAATATTTCCTGAATGAACATCTAGAGCTAGCTCTAGATTTGTTGATCTTTTGATTTATCTAATTCTGTTTCACGGAACAGATGACATAAACTTAATGTTGAACGCAGATCGATCAATTAAAATGATAAATTCTTTATCTACATTTCAACACAATTCGTCTTTCGAAGTTCTCTTTTAAACTTTAATATTTCAGTTAGTAATCTCTCGTGAAGCTCTTCAGCGACATCATTGCGAAGCGAACATAGCTCGTTTCCGATATAAATGCCAAACGATTGGAATTTTGTTTTATTAATATCGAGTGAATTGTATTCTACGTCCATCGTGTGATCGCTATCGTCCGCCATACCATTGTATGAATTGTTCATTAAGAAATGCGTTTGCTCGTCGTTATCAAGTGGCTCAAGCATTTGCATTGCCGATGAAAAGTTTTGAGGTGATGTGGTTAACGAAATGTTTGGTGAATACGTCGGAGAATGAAAACTGACACAAGTTGAATTATTATTATTTCCTTCCATCTTCATGATTTTTCGATATGAACTTCAATAAAGATAAATTAAAATTAAAATAGAAGGAAAAAGATGAATTTATTTAACTTACTGTCTTCTTGTGGAAACAGCGTCGATAAACTTCATTTTCTTCATTAAAGGCCACAGCTCTTTGAGCGGCGTATTGCTTGAGTTTCCATTCTTTTCGATGTTTTCCCAATAAAGCTTTTCCCTTCGATACTTTTCACGTAAACTAACCCACTTTAAACGAGCTTGTTCTCCTGTTATACCACACGCATTTCCAACAGAATCCCATACCAGTGCTTTTTCTTTGCAGTCTTTATAATCCTGACATCGGTTGTCCCAAAGAATCGGATTGTCTTCAACATATTTTACAAATTGATCCTCTGTTGCACTTCCTAAGAACAAATTGAAAAAAGTTTGATAACGTTTTTGTACCAAACCCAACATTACGATATACATAAGACCAATGATCGACGACGAAACGGAAAAATTTTCAATATTTTATTTCTTCTCTTTCGTTTTCTTTTCAACAACTCTTGTAGCACGAAATTTCTTGAATTTTTGTCTCACTCAAAGAGTTGCTTGGCCTTGAATTTTAAAATCATTTAACACTAAGAAACATCAAAAGATTTGAAGGATATGTGATTGAAATGCAATGTTAGGTTTATGACATCATCGAATGTATGCAATACTTGGGCGGATGAAAATTCTCCAATTGAAGAGAAGAGAAGAAAAAAATTACAGCAACAATGCAAAAGTGAAATTCCACAAATTCCTCAACATTAGACTCACTTTCAGCACTTTCATGAATTTTTTTCGAATAAGCTCACCTCGAAAGTTCATAATATGATTGTAAAAATTAGACTAAAATTCCGATAAACACCAATTATAGAAGACTTTGCACTTTCGTAACTTTCAAAATTTCGTGTTTACCATTTTTGTGGAGGGTATACAAGTATGTTCGTATGAATTATCTTCAAGCTTTCTTGTACACCCTCATTATGAATGTGAGAATTTTTCAATATTTTGATTGACAAAATTGATTGGAGATTATTTATTTGACAGCAATGCCACAACTTATTTATTTATTTCATTATTCGTCAAGAAATCGTCATGATTTTATTTCGTTTGGTTATCAGCTGACCAATGAGTAATGAAATTTGTTTATAATTTTTATTATCATAACGATTTTACTCACATGTTCCAACTGCTTCAATGAAATTAACTTATTAATCAGAAAAACATTAATTTGAGGTATTCGAAACTGAAATTTTTATTAAAATTCAATTTAATTTTCTTTGTAAAAATACCATTAAACCTTATATGATCTTATTAGTTAATAACGATAGTAATCAGGCTTGAATGGACCCTCAGCATTCAAGGAAAGATATTCAGCTTGTTTCGGTGACAATTTCGTAAGTTTAACACCCAATTTCTCCAAATGTAATGCGGCAACTTCTTCGTCAAGCTTTTTTGGCAACATGTAGACACCAACTGGATATTCACTGGTTTTAGTCCACAATTCAATCTGTGCGAGTGTTTGATTACAAAATGAGTTGGACATGACAAAGGATGGATGTCCTTTTGCGCAACCGAGATTTACTAAGCGACCTTGTGCAAGTAAAATGATATGATGTCCGTTTTTCAAGAGGTAACGATCAACTTGAGGTTTGATGTTAATTTTTTCCTTTGAATTTTCTTCGAGCCAAGCGACGTTAACTTCACAATCGAAATGTCCAATGTTGCAGACGATCGAGTCGTCTTTCATATTCATGAAATGTTCACCCATGATGATATCAGTACATCCAGTGGTTGTGACAAAAATTTGGCCTTCGCTGCTTGCTTCGTCCATTGTTGTTACTTCATAGCCTTCCATAGCAGCTTGCAAAGCATTGATTGGATCGATTTCAGTTACAATAACACGACCTCCGAAAGCACGAAGCGCTTGAGCACATCCTTTACCGACATCACCATAACCAGCAACAACGCAAACCTTTCCAGCAATCATAACGTCAGTTGCACGCTTAATTCCATCAATTAATGATTCGCGACATCCATACAAGTTATCAAACTTGCTTTTAGTTACTGAATCGTTAACATTGATAGCTGGTACACCAAGTTTCCCTTCTTTGAACATTTTATAGAGATTATGAACTCCAGTTGTTGTCTCTTCACTGATGCCACGAATGCCTTTCAGGAATTGTGGATACTTCTCGTGAACAAGATTTGTTAAGTCACCGCCATCATCAAGAATCATGTTCAAAGGTTCACCGTTTTTGAAAACAAGCGTTTGGTCAATGCACCATAAATATTCCTCTTCAGTTTCACCTTTCCATGCATAAACTGGAACTCCAGTTTTAGCAATAGCAGCAGCTGCTGTGTCTTGTGTCGAGAAAATGTTGCAACTGCTCCATTGGACCTGAAAAATGTTAAAACAATTTGATCGTTTAATGTATGAAATCTTGTAGAATCTTCGAAGACAAATGAAAAATTAACAAACACATAAAACAAAAGAATCTTAAGAAAATGCTTCAACAATTGGTTTAAAATTAAAGAATCAGATTCGAAGGTCAAGATCATACGACAATTGAGAACTCTGACGTAGTTTAGTCATTGAAAAACATCTTTAGGATTCTTGACCTTACATTATGATCTACATAATGATGAGAGATAAGACATCTACGTGGCTTAACTATTTTTGAAATGAAACTTACTTCTGCTCCAAGTTCAGTCAAAGTTTCGATGAGAACAGCAGTTTGGACCGTCATGTGAAGACATCCGGCGATTCTTGCTCCTTTTAGAATCTTCAATGGTCCATACTTTTCACGAACAGCCATCAAACCAGGCATCTCATTTTCCGCAATGATGATCTCTTTACGACCGGTCTCAGCGAGACTGATATCAGCTAAGAACATAAAATTATCATTATTTTTATAAACGAAAACGTGTTCTCGCCGAATCATGAAATTATTCAGTGAATTTCATAATGATTGTAATGAATTCCATGTTTTAATTAAATATTGACTTACCAACTTTATATGTAGGTTTCGACATTGTTTGTTTAAATGCTGGAGAACGACTAAATTGAAAAGAAAAGTCAACAAGATTATCAAAAACACGAGGGAATAATTCATAAAGATTGTCACAAGAGATTTGCGTCATTGGACAACAATTCAAATTTGAAATGACCGTTAAATTATGTTTGATTTTATTTAACATAATCATGTTTTAAACTTTTAATTTAATTTTCTTTCTACAGGTTTTGTTTGGGTAGGAGTGTCAATGGATTTAGTTGATTTAAAGAGTCAGATGCGTTAGTTTTGCTTTCAATCACTGAAGTAGCTCCAGCTATAATGGAAAGATCATCCTTTGATTGATTAAAAATCCATTCTTTCTTATTGATTAAAAATAAAACCATCAATAATGGGAGGTGCAGTAGAGAAAACCTAAAGAGTTTCCTTGAACTTCCACTATCACTTTCTCGATAAAATTTCCATGCTAAATATCCAAAATAAGCATTTAATGGAAATGATTCCAAGGCAAACCAAACATTGGTGACATCCAATAAAGGTGCACTAAGAGACAGCGCTGCAATGATTCCTGTGTATCTAAGTGCAACACGTCGACACAAAGCTAAATCATAAATAAATTATTATTAAAGAGAGGAAAGTGATTAATAAAAATGAATAAAATTACCCGGATCTGTTACAGCCATCATTCGATATCCAGCTCGAGAATAATCAGGACGAAGATTCCAAGAAAGTGCATTGAAATGAGGAAATTGCCATGCATAAAGCAAACCAGCAAAGATCCATGCTCCAACTTCAAGATTTCCCGAACATCCTGCCCATCCCATCAATGGTGGAATTGCACCAACAATAGAACCAACCCAAGTGTTGAGAATACTATAACGTTTCATTGGTGTATAGATACAAGTGTAGAGCACTAAATTAGCTAATCCCAGTTGTGCTGTAAGGCTGTTGACTCCATAGGATAACATGAAAAGTCCTGAAGAAGCAGCAACAGCTGCAAATCCAACTGCATGTAAAGGTGTCAAATATCCTTTAACTAAAACTCGATTCTTTGTTCTCGACATTTGTGCATCGAAAGGCGTTTCAAAGAATTGATTGATGGAGTTAGCCGAGCATGATAGAAGTCCTGTTCCAACTGTGCACATAAGAAATGTTGAGAGATCAAAAGGTGCAGGAGCCATGGCATAACCAGCCATTGTTGTTATCACCACAAGAGCTAAATTATATAATCAAGATCTTTTAATTTATCCTTTAACATAAATAAGTTTCAAACCTACAAGTTAATCTAATTTTTGACAACATTAAGTAATGATTTACAAGCTGGTTCAGCTCTGTCGATGGAGTAATTCTCCATAGCAATTCCTCCTTTTTCTTCACTGATCTTTGTTTATTGTTGTTTACAACAATAATTTCAGCTAGATTCTGAATTTTCACATTATTTTCTTCAAATTGCTTGATTTTTGATACTTCTGGATGGTGTAGATGATGAACTTTAAGTTTTGTTATATTTACTACACGATCTTCATGATTAATCTTCTCTTCATCAATCTGTTTCTTTGCTTCTGGCGTAGCAGCTGATGAGTAAAAGTGTGTAGTTGTTGTTGCTTTGTTGAAACACTAAAAGTTTTTAAATAATTTAAAACATTAACCCGACAAGTTTTTCATGGATTTTAAAATTTAGAAAAGAAATGTGTTTGTTGATAAAAATGAATTAGATTAGAATATAAATTGACAGAATTTGTATTTTGTCTACATCCAGCATTGGAATAAAGTGACAGAAACGAAAATAAAATGTTATTCAATCAAAATTTTATGGAAAATTATTATTACATTAAATATAACTGCTTGTCTGCCGATTCCATTAAATACACTAGACCTTAACACTAAACTGTACATTTTTTATAGAATCCAGATGTTTTATGCTATTCCATTTTTGCTGTATAAATTATTTTCTTTAATTTTGTGATTTTAAATGGAAAATTTTTCGAATGATGTCACATGCAGACTGAAAAGATGCGAAAACTTTTGAATTTTTTACGTTACAAAACTGCAAATTGTAACCCACAAAGCAATCCAAGACGTCAATAAATAAAAGCACTTTAACTTATTCATTTCTTCTTAATGTTTTAATTAAGATCAATGGAATTTATTAACATTATTCTACAAAACTCTTTAGAAAACTTATCAGCTTAAGCATAATTTTGTTTAAGATTCCCTCGGTGATCCCAAATAATGTTAATACGAAACTCTTTTCGATTTAGACATCAGATTTCATCATATCTGTCAATTGAATCTTTTCACCTGGTTTAAATGCCGGTAAGCCAAGATATGGGCATGTTGAGCAACGAAAAGCATCGCCAAGATAACACTGAAATGTCAGATAATTTATTAAAAATGTTGAATTAAAAAGTGATCAAAACTTACACTTCCGCATGACGATTTTTGTGTTGGATTTGGATCAACGTTTTTTCCTTTAGCTTCAGCGTCAAGTTCTTCTGCAAGTCCACATGAGCAGTCTTTACAAGCCTTTCTTTTTCCAGTTGTTGAGCAAACACGTAAGGATTCTGATGATGGTTTTTGTTTATCTTCTTCATCAAGTAAATCGTCTCCGTCAATCATCTCATCGTCATCATCGATATCCAGCTTCCAAACCTTAGTTGTTGTTTCGGCAGATTTCTTCCCAAATGAGAGTTTAGCTTTTGATCCAATTTCATAATTTGGTTTTTCACTTATGACACCTTAAAATAATTATTAAATCACAAAAGAATGTTCCAGAAGAAATAAAAGAAAAACTTACAATTCTTTGCATCTTCAAATTTAACATTAACGTAGCCTGTCATTAACAAACGAGACTCAAAGTCGTCATTTTTGTTGGTACTGAAGACAACTATGCCTTTTGGTTTCACGAGACTTAAAAGTGTTTTTAATGAATCATCAAAAAGACCTCCGATCGGTACATTTACCAAAACTACGTCAAACGAAGAATTATTGTAAGATGCTAAGTAAATGATTAAAATAAAAACAATTATGATAATGACTTGCACATTTAACCGTGACAAAATAATATCGATAATTACCTAAAGATAATCTTTCAGAATTTTCCAATTTCACGTTAGCAATTTTCTTGATTTCATTAACCTGCTGCTCAATTTCTTCGACCTTTTGACTACTCCACACATAGAGAACTTCGTATCCTTGCTGAATAACTTCCATAGCGGTAAATATAGCGTTATAGAAAATATTTTAAAATTTATTAACCATAGGTCAAACAATTTCGAGAATTTGTAATAAACTAAACTTCAAAACAAATGAAGCTTTCGAATTTTGAAAGCTATGAAGTCAAATGCATGCGTATAGTGCGCAGGAAATTTAAAAGTTTTGAAGTCCGTTGAATAATTGAAAAAATGTTTTTAATTAAACAAATCTAATTCATTCATTAACGTTTGCGTTCAAACATTGGTGAAATCGAGTAAGTGTTTCTTATTCTACAATCAAATCTGTCAGTTATCATTTCAAAACAAAATTAATTCGATAAGAGTTCCAACAGCAATCGAAAACCCATTAAATGACCTTTAAAACATAAAATGATTAGGAAATGGTAAAGAAAATGTCAAGAAATGATATTTAAATGTCTCCTCATGCTAAACAGGGAGAGCGACTTGTATTCGGAAAATCTGCATGTATTCGTCAATTCCTAAATAAAATCTCTTCAGAATTTAAATAATGCCAACTTACTTAAAAAAATTAAAAAGGCAAGAATAATAAAAATATTGCACTTTCAAACGTGGAAAAAATCTCCTTGACCTTCTTAACGCGGGCGGTATTCATTATTGATCGTTGATTTAAAACTTTTATTCTTCGCAAGAATCGAACAAACACACTTCATCGTGAAATTTTCATTCTTTAGAAATGATTTAAAAATTTTAAATGATTTCAAATCCTAAATCGACATAAATTGACTCTACAAAATAAAGAAATTTAAAATTATCGCTTTTTTTTCTACTGCTATTTGTTGCACCTTTGAATTGCATATTTCAGTCTCTAAAGCTCAACATTCGTCTCTTATGTTGTTAAATTACAAGCACTCTTTGTATTTGACTCTCACTGGAAAAAAAGAGTAGAATGGAAAAAGCTCACAATTCACCCTTATTGAGAAGGAAAATTTTCAGGAAACTTTCAGTTTGAAATAAGCCTTGAAATAAAAAGCACCTTATTAAATTCTCCACAATATATTGAAAATAGAAAAAAAAAGTTAGAAGGATTTATCTAATTTAGAGACCTTGCAAAAATATTTTTCCTTTTAATTTAAATTAAATGTTTTCTCTTCAGTTCTTCTTATCAGAATATAAAGTTTTTGCATGTCGATAAAGTGAGTGCCCGGGGGAAGTTTAACGAAAGTTAAGAAGAAAAGAAAAGAAAAAGAAGAAAAATCCATTCAATGAATGGAGGATTTGGGTGTCCGAAAATGAAAAGAAGCGACATCGCATAGTTTTTCCCGAAATTATTCCTTTTATACATGTGAGGGAGAAAGAAAGGAACGAACAAATATTTGAGAATCTGTAAAAAAGGAAAGATTATTTTAAAGGAGCAAACACATACCGAGAACAAAAAAAAAGCGTTTCATTTCAGTTATCGATTAGTTGTGCTTTTTTGTTGAAAAAAGAAAATTTTAACAAAAAAGAAAATTTTGTTGTTTTCCCTACAGAATGTATGAAAAAGTTTTCATTGTATCTCTCAGCCCATTTATATAACAGCACTGATAGAACGACTTTATCCTGAAAATATTAATTTTAGATTTACGTGGTGAAAGAACACAGAATGGAGAGAGAGAAAGAAAGACAAAGAAAGAAATAGGAAAAGATTTTCAATTAACTTTACTTTTGAACCCCTCAATTCTTCGTCCCTTTTGATCCGTGATCTTTCCTCTTTGGAGATTAAATGTTGGAACATGTTTTGGACATAAACTCACCCTTCCCTTCTCCATTCATTATTGCGTTAGAAGCACACACATAAGTTATGCATGCATATATACATATGTATAATTTAAACATCAATGCCGTTTACAGTGTGCTAGACTTCACAAAGTTATCCCTTTTCACGTTAATTCTCTTTCAAACAAAGAAAGAAGAAAAAAATCTCAGCTCGGTAAAAAAGAAAAAATAAGAAAAATCGAAGGCAAAAACTATAAGAAAATTTGCCTTCAACGATTGTTATAAAGAATAGAATGGTTACGGGGGAGGGTTGCAAATCGTTTATTCTTTTAAAATGTAAATCCGTATTTCATCTTAAAAAATTGTCTTCTGAATATTATTTTTTACAACCTTACTTTAGTTTCTTTTTATTTCTTCAAGAATGCAAAATTTATTTAAATATTTTCTTTAGTATTTAATCACGTAACGAAAAAGAAAAAAATAAATAAGAAATTGTCGCGATGTAGAATTTATATAACTAAAAAATATTTTCTCTCTCTCACACTTGCACACATGTTTGTGCTTTCGTTCTTTTTTTCATTGAAATTTATAAGTCTAGCCCCTATAATTCAAGAAAATCTTGTGAATTTGCTGGAATTTGAAATCAAGAAGTTGTTGAGTGATTGTTGAGAAGGAAATAAAGTAATTGTCAAATCGGGGATCTCAGATCTTTAATAAAAACGCGTTTCCATCAGCAGATAAGAAGCGTATTGAAATGTGAGCATAATTCAAATATAATAATCTTTCTTACTTTTCTTGTCACTTCTTATTCTTCTTTCCTTTTCTCGCTTTGTTATCTTTTCAAGAAAAATAATCATAAAGAAGAATAAAGTTTCACAAATTTTGCTTCTTTCATAGTTAATATCTACCTGTGATTATATGAACTTTTCCACACATTTCATGTGCTCTCACACACACTCACTTTCTCTACTTTCCTCAAACCATTCATATCTTGTATATGCATAAGTTATAAAAACTTTTTTATTTAAAATTCTGAATAAATTTAAAGCAGAAGGAAAAAAGGAAAGAAAGCAAATTTCTTTCTTTTCCTATTGTGCAAGTCTAGTTGAGGGAATAATAAAATCAGGGAAAACACCCACGCTCATACATATAATATTAAAAAATATTAAAATATGTGAAATTATATAACGATTTTCACTACTTCACTTTGTTTGTTGTAATCATCATGTGTATAATAATGTGGATAATGCATAAAAGTAAAACTTTTTTCTCTTTCACATCCTTCCCTATAACTTCTTTACATACCTACAATCAAACCCTTTTCTCCACCCCATAAATTGAGGGAATAATTTGGAGTCACAATGAAATTTCAGTATTAAGTAAATTCCGGAATAAACCACCGAGACTGATGGAAATTAATTCTGATTCATGCTTGAAATTATCGCACATACTTTACTGCATAAATTTAACTTTCTTAATTCGTTCCATATCAATACGTCTTTGACTAACAACAAAGTTCCTTTCTTAACTCATACAAACAATCTTTTCATTTTGAGCTTATAATATTTTTCGCTGACATATTTTCGATCACACATGACAATGCACGAAGATTTGTCGCTCGTTACAGAATATCAGTGCAAAAAAGAAAGAAAAAGCTCCAAGCACAAATACACTCGAAATATGAGATTTTTCGGGGAGAGGCAAAAATAAAATAAAAAGAAAAAACGAAAAAAAAATTCCCATTGAGCTTTGAGCTTTTTTATTCATTCTTATTATATGGCACGAGAATGTTCTGTTGAGCTCTCACATCGCACTCTCAGCACCCACCTCGTGTTTTCTTTTTTCTCTTCGCTAACATCACACGGAAAAACAAGAAGAAAAAGTTTTTTTTTCTTCCCAACCAGTCAGTTCGAGACTCTGTGTGTATATAAACGAGAAAAATGAGAATGTGTTTGTAATATTATGGATCTATTTCGTTCTCGTTCCATCGTTACGTAATATTCAATTTTATCTTTCATATTTTTTTTGTATCCCTCTGTGGAAATGCCATCGCAAGAAACATTAAAAGAATTAATTCGAATCGAACATTTACCGAGTAGTCAGTGAGCGATGGAGTGTTTGTGGTTCCTGTGTATAAAAATACCGATCGAAGACTGAAAAAGGTTCTGTGTTGAAACAAGTTGAATTGCAAAAGCGCCCACAGGCGAAAAGCAAAAAGGGTTGAAAAATTAGTTTCGTAAGAAAGTGAAGTGATGAATATGGGAAAATATTTTTCGGAGAATGAGAAAGCATATACGATGATGATCTCGATGTTGAAACGTGTTGGAATTCAACTCAAGTGACTAACTCCCTGTGATGTGACACTTTTCATAAAATATAGAAAGCGGAAAATTTTTATCTAATTCTTTTTGTCTACGTCTATAAGCAATGTCCAAAGGAATAAAAGAATGGAAGAAAGAAATTACTTTTTCCTTATTTCATTTCTCGTTTGTTAAAAAGTTGTTCGATTTTTCTCTTAAGCTTAGAACTCTCAGATCCAACTTGAGATAAATTTTGTATAACGTTCTTGTGCTCTGCCCTACCATTCTCATCTATGTAAGAGAAGGACAAAAAAGGAATAAGAAGACAACGAAAGACGGTGGTGTACATAATAAGAATGAAAATCTTTCAATAGGATTTCCTCAAGTGCGTCTTGGGTTGTGTTGGTGAATGGGTGATGTGAAAAATTTTATTTTCTTCTTTTACTTCTGCCCTTGTTTGTGCGCCCTCAACTCATTCACTCAGTCTAAGCTTCATCATCTTTTTCGATTTACTTGAAACGGTGAATATCCTAAGGAAAAAAAGTGATAAAAGATGTCAATGTGTGTGGTTTGTGTATCGGTGAAACAACTTTTACCTGATTGCGATGAGGGAGATTAAGAAATAACATTAAAGACATTCCTTTTATTGGCATGGATTTTTCAACGTCGTCGATTTACTGCTGGCACGTCGTCGACATCATGAAAGTGTTGTAGATTGAGTTATGAAATGTGCTTTATTACTTTTAACAAAAACCACTTGTTTTGAATTTATGTAAATATTTCCACCAATTGGATATCGTGCGATTGAGTTTAGGTGTTTTGCGAGAGAACGTAAAACACACTTTTATCGGTGAATGACGTCAAGCGGGTGGCTTTTGTTAAGAAGAGTCATATTGAATAAAGAAATGAAAAGTCATTTTCACCTAAGTACGTGGGTGATACACTTTTGTAAACTTTCCCACTTCTTATTTCTTTACGCTTCAAGAGCTTATGTTTCTCATTGAAGTAAAACATATCATAAAATCCTTGAATTGAATATATGAAAGCGAATAGAGAGAGAAATTATTAAAAAAGAACCTTCAAAGTGTCGACACCCCAGGCACAACAAATTTCCTATGCGAATGATTGAATTTCGTGTGCACATAAAGTACGAAGGTGAAAATTTTCATTTGCTTAATTGTATGGATGTAAGTAAATCATTTTAACTTACAGAAAAATCATGTATGAATAACAATCACGCAAATGAAACGGTGAAAATGAGAGAATTTCAATGTCATGTGGAATTTCACATATTTCGAAATGAAGCATTGAAAGCTCAAATTCTTGTTTAGAGAAAAATTAAGGAAGACGATGGGAAAACATTTTTCTTTCTTTCCATTTCATGACTTAAGTATTTTTCATCTTAAAACAGCTACAGATGTTCAAAGAAAATGAAAAAAAAAACAAACAGCACGAACGGAAACTTTTTGCAGCTGGTGAAAGTTCAATTCTAGTTACGAAATCTTCCTTACATTTTCCACGACTACTGTTCTAAAAATATCTTTTGACATTTAAAATAAGTTTTTCGTGTTACATATTTTCGTTGTTGCGTGATAAATGAGTGAAAGAATATCTGGATTTCGATTTAAGAATAAAAGTGTGACTTTCTACTTTATTAACTGACAAAAGATTTTTATCCTGAAGTAAATTTAATGGAATTTTATTGACTACACAATACAAAATTCTTCAAGCTTTTCAAATCTTTTCTTTCCAACTTCTTGTAAGTAATTCAAATGAAATGAATGAAACTTTCAAAAAGAAAAAAACTATTTTAAACCCGATCTTGAAGAATAATTTTCCATAAATTAAAATTCAAACATTTTCTTAATTTTTCTTTCTTGTTCATTTCAATAATTCGTTTTATTGTTCCGACAACTTTATGAGAAAAAGAGAAAACTTAGAACCTATCAGCTACCGGCAAGAAGGAAACAGTTTGTTTAGTTAAGATGAAAAAAAATGAAACTTTTCCTTCTTTTTACCCATTTAATTTCGATGGAGACATAACATAAATCTCTAAAAAAGAAACATTTCAAAAGCTCTCGGTATCTGTGCTCACTAATTATCATGAAACGGAGACGTTTTAATGGCTGCAAAACTGAGAATCTTAACCGTGAATGTTTTCCATTGTTAAGTTCACGTAATGGTTGAATGGTAATTTCTGTTCTAACATTACTCCCGCATCGTTTCATGAATGAGAAAACTTTTTTTTTATTCATTTCAAAATGAAAGGAAGGAAAAAGTAAAAACTTTCCTGAACATATCATTTGATGCTTAAAACATTTCATGCGGTGCAGAAAAATAAATTTCAACCAGAGAATAAAAATTATTACGGGAAGGAATTTCAATGATTTTTATTTTATTTATTCTCGAGTGAATGAGTGTCGTTAGTGCATGTGTTTAACAATATTTTCGGATAACATACTTTCTGACTCAAGTCAATTATATTTCTTCGTCCTAAAGTGGATACTTAAGTTGCCTTTGTAAGGATGAAATCAAGTGATGGTCAAGCAAACATATTCACATTTATTGTAGACAATTACTATAAACATTGAGAACCTTTCTTTCCGACATCTATGGCGCTCAATAAAAAAAGGATTTTAAAAAAAAAAAAAAATACATACACAGGAGCTTTCCACTTATTATCTAGTAAATATATAACAGCTTTCGCCCTCACTTGACTTGACTTGTCTCTTATTATACAGCAACAACAATAAAACCTATTCGCTAATAACAAACAATCCAAATCATCTTACATTTTAATGATTGTTTTAGAAGTGTTTTTGTTACTTTATCTGCTCGTTATGCTGCATCTCATGTTGTTCAAATGAAAAGCAACATAAAAATAATGCTCAAAAGGGAATATTTTTCTTGATTCGTCCCTTTTTTTCTCTTCACTTGTTCTGTTATTCACATGTTTGCTCACTGCATAACTTTCTTTTTAAAATCTTTTATCTCTCTTTCTTTCTTTTTTTTCATTATAGTGTGTGGTGTCTTTTTAAGAATATTTTTTTCTGTTTCTCGCTATCCAAAAAATGAACAAAAACAAACATAAAGTCAAATGATGAATGAGAATAATTTATGAAAAACAGTTTATCATCATCTATCACTTTTAAAGAAATTTTTCTTCTTAAAACCAAAGAAAAACAAAAATTCAAAAGCATATAAAAAAAGCCAAAGAACACACAAACAGTTTAATTTCACGAGCGCTAAAATAACCTTGGTTGGAAGTTGGATTAAAGGGAGTAGAACGAAGCAACTAACAGTGGATTTATATTGTTGTAATTTCTGTTTTCTAAAATGCCTTTTAAAAATTTCCACCAAAGAAGAGTTAGTGGACCAGGTGCATACTGTAACAATTATCTTCAAAATAGGTAAGAGAATTTCTTTTCTTTGCTATGTGTTTATTTATATTCGTTTAGTTTTTTTTTCTTCAAATTTTACCTTTACTTCCTTTCCTCTACAAACAATCACAAAGTCATTATATAAACGGGCAACTTACTAATGTTAGCTTTAGTTTAGTGTTTCTAAATATATCATCGCTTATCCCACAATCGTACACAATATTCAACACAGCATAATTTAAACACTTTACGAATTAATGTTGTAGAAGGAGAAAATGGTGTACAGGTCATTTTGCATGCCGAAATTAATGTGAGTTTTAGTTGTGCGGTTGAGCCTCTTCCGATCACGGAAAAAGCCACCGAAACAGAATTTTCATTGCGTCATTTGTTCCATTAATTGGCTTATAATAGCCTAATATTCTCATTTACGACCTCGGAGAAGAAACATATTTTCAAGGGATTATTGGTGACCCAGAGACGACAGAACAGAAAAAAATATGAAAAATGGAGAAAGGAAAAAAGTTGTCTTGAGTAGCATTTGAAAACTAATAATTATTCAATTGAATCCAAGCACACTATTTATTCATAAGCTTCTTCAATGTTCAACGATTCTTCGATCTATTGATTCACACAAACATTTACCTTAAAAGCTTAAAGTATTTTCACAAAACACCAGCAAAATCATCAGTAAAGTCGCTGTAAGCGCCATAAATAAAATAAGCGACAATTTTCATACAAACTGACATTTATCTTACTTTATCGTCAATAGGAAGTTTAACATTGTTATGTTGCCGATGATGATGTTGTACATTTTTCCAACGTGTGTAGATGCGACTGAAAAACATGGAAAATTAACACCTACCTTGATATTTTCTTCTCTCAAATTCAATTACTCAAGAATCAAAATTGAGTTGAGACTAATGTGTTCAACATAAAACTTTTACAAACTAATTTTCAGCTTTTTTTTTCGAAAGCAATATTGAACGAAAGCAGTTTAAGGTATTGAAAGTTTATGATTTACATAATGCGGAATTTTTTTTATATTTTAAATTACAATAACGAAGAAATAAGATTACATTTTTAGCTTTCATATTATTATTGAAAGAAACATCACAGCAGTACTTATTGAAGTGTGCAAAGTGTTTCAAAACTTGTGTTCAGGTCAAATCAATATAATGGCGCGGCTTATTATTAAGAATTTATGAAGACTTTCAATAAAAAATGCATGATGTACTCTATTTTCAATACTTACTCTTTCTTTGTTTTCATTAACAAACTTGTTTATATTGTATGAAAAGTAAATTACATCAATTCACCGTTGCACAAAGTTAAATTATCATGAATTGAAAAGGATGTAAAAATTTCAAAAGAATCAAACAGGAAAACTCACTGTGATGAAACAAATTCAATAACATTCCATTTTTCAACATTCAACTATCGTTTTTGTGTGTTCGACATCATTTATCGTATGTCAATTAAATTAGAAGAAGCTTGCACTCGGTACCTTGTGATTTAATGCCTTTCATAGTTCGTTTAGGTTCTTTTACGTTGCATTTACCTTAATTGGCACTGAGAGATGTATGAAAAAATCGATTCTGAAATTAAGTTTTTTTCTCTCTCAGATTTATTCGTTTTTTTTGCAACAGAAATGTTTGCACACTTTAAATGTTGAGTAAGTTTGTCGCATAAAAAGCTAACCGAAAAACGTTTTACTCGAGACTTATCTGGCTACATAATTACGGTCTAGAGTTTCATGTCATTATGCAATCTGCTTTAGAATTATTCATGTTGTACATTTTCAAAAGGAAGAAAATTAGTTTACAAATGTGCTACATTAATTACAGAAGGCGATAAGATTGAGCCAAGCCATGTCGTCTGCCATGCTTTTTATATTTCAAATTTAACAGCTAATCACACGACTGTTGATGATATTAAATTGCAAAAACAAACATACATATTCATACATTGAAATTTAAACATTTTCAGTCATTTTTGCAATTGCCGTCCTTTCTTAATCGCGTTCGTTTATTTTTCTTTGATTGAAGCAATTTAATGTTACACATTTCATCATCCAATCGCTTAATAAAACGATATTTTCATTGGTTTTCAAATGTATGCTTGCTTAATACGCGCCTTCGCCATTTAAATTCATTTCATCGTCTTTTAAGCTCCAGCTGAGTATTTACAAACTTACAATAATTTATTCTCGCTTTTATAAAGCCAGCCCATGTGAGCCTTCAACTTCAATTGATATTGTACATAAATTTTAGTCTCTTTATCCTACGCTCTCGTAAGATAATTTTCAGTTGTTACCAAGCTTGAGGCATGCGATAATAAATGAAGATAAATTAATCGCAAAGCTGAAGCGATTCATGTAAATTTTCTTCATTTCACCTTTTTTTATGGTGAAGTAATGAAAAGCCTGAGAAGATAAATCCATAAATAAAATGCTTGTTTCAACGAAAGCACATACTTGAACTCAACTAAATAATCTTACATGAGAATTCAGAGTAGGGGGTGGAGATGGATGAAAGTGTCATATCTTTTGCCAACAAAATGTTTAGTTATTCGATGCAAGAATTCTTTTAATTATTTTCTGTCCAGAAGGTTATTCAAGTGCTAACAAGGAATGAAAGACATAAAACAAAAACAGAATTTGAATTCTAGTTTTTGTCTTCACTACTAAAGTTGACATAAATGTGCAATGATTGCTTTTCATTAACTATGATGTAAACTTGTGACGTTAAAAAATATTTACAGACACAAAAACTTCCTATCGACCCTTCAAAATAATAAAAAATGAGCTGGAAATGTTGCATGTGTTGAAAGTGGCTTTCTTCGTGTGTCATTTAACGTAATGATCCATTTGTGTGTTCCACCGAACATTTTTCCACCACTAAAATCGTATGTAAGGCCAGAGGCATTTAGATATTTAATGACAGCTGGTTAGCGAAATCTCCACCATTGAATACATAATACATCATGCTCAATGTTTCCAATGTCAAACATAATGTGACAATCGGAACAAGGGCTTTGCGGGAGAGCGAGTGAGAGAATAGTTTCATAGCTTTGTCATCGTTACACAACAAAAGACTTTCGCATTTCACATGACCACATCTAACATTTCACAATATATTTTAGCATCTCCGCCCATAATGAAAGGAATTAACTCGTGATGTTTATGTAGATTTTAAAGAATTTGTTCATGCTAAAATCACCTGAAATATTCAGCTAGACAAACTGTGACTGTTTTCATGTACAAAGCGGGAGGAGAAAAATATTTTTCTTTATATTTATTTTATTTCTCACCCACACAATCATTGCTTGTAGAATTCCTTGTAGAATTCATTCTAAATTATATTCTCGACATTTTAAGCTCTCATTTTCTTGTCACTCTCATCGCTTCCGTAATCATCTCAAAAGTTATAGAAATTTTACAATTGTCCTTTTCTTCCAGTTCCTTCCACGAAACTTTCCTGGAATATTTGTTATGGTTTGACATATCTAGATAATCGCTTGTGTAAATTTGTCACAATCGCCAATAAAAGAAAGTTCTTTCCCTAACAGATTCCCCGTTCAGTTTTGTAAACATCAACGTTCAATTTTATTTATGACATGTTTAGGAAAATTTTTTGTTTACTTTTATTTACACCACCTATGAGATTAAATGGAGAATTTATTTCATTTTCACACAAAAGAGAAACATTTTCTCTCGAACTCTCACTAAACATGCATTTAACTTAAGGAAATCTGGAAAAAGGAAAAGTTTGAAACTTGGAAAATAGAATAAAGTTTCAGTCGCTCTCATGGAAATTCCTTCCAACTGGGAGACTTGAATTTTCTCAAGAATTTTCTGATCGGAATGTTTACATGCTCTTTTTTCCTTTCGATTTATATATTTTTTCTTCATTCCATATACTCTACGTTTGATGAAAAATTAATCAGACATTTTGCTCACTTTGCTCAAATATCAACATTACTCAGTGAAACAATTTTTTTTCTTTCTTCTTTCCATTTCTTACATGTCCGATCGGCGCACAACAACCACAAACGCTTCTTCTACTCTCTGATACAGCCAGGAGAACTCAGAATTTTTACACTTGAATCAAAATCAATTGCATCAGTCGTCAGTGAACGTTGGCTATAGTAACATTGCTTATAATCCCGATTCTTCACGAAGTGGTGAAATCGACGAAGGAACGAGTACTGATAAAGGTTGAATTATTTGATATATTTCACTTATTCGCGCAACATTCGTCTTTGTATACAATTAACGAAATTCAATTAAGTGCGAAAAGTTAATGCGTGTTGCTTTCTATTTCCTTTTTTTCTCTTGTTGAATCGCGATAAAAATAAAAATTTATAGATAAACACAGTAGTTCGCCAAGCCATCAACAGGGCAGTGGAGTCGAGGTACAACCTTCAGGTAGTGGTGGAGGCTCAGAGAATCGACACGAGCGACGAAATAAATCGTCGTCAGTGAATAATTGTTATTTAAGTAGTAGCTCAAACAACGGACAACAACAGTCACAATATCACCAACAGAAACCACTTTCAATTAGTTCGAATAATTTCAGTCCTGCCTCAAATTTTAGTGATAGTAATAAAGTATATAAATCGTCGTCTCATAACGTAACTACAGGAGGAACTTGTGATAAAAATTATCAACAACAACCGACACAACAGCAATACAATAGCAGTAGAAATGGCAACAATTCAGCATCATACTTGAGTCAAACGCATTTTGATTTTGAGCATATGCTGGGCGATCCAAATGAGCCCAGCAACTCAAATAATCAGAACATAGGAAAGCAGTCAAGTTACAATACAACAGCAAGTGGAAGCAGTCGATCATCGCGAAGTTATAACCCGCAAACGAATCAAACATTTAATAGCGATCAGTTTCAAGGTTGGTTGAAGATTCTTTGGTGATTGATTGATATTAAAAAAAGTATTTAAGCTCTCAAAATGAACCTTGGAAAGTTTTATAGCAGTTGTTACGAGATTTTTGTGGATTTCTTTTGATTATCTCTGATCTTTTAAAAACCATAAAATTATCAAGTGCTTGGCTTTGATCTTCTCAGAAACTCATTTAATTGAGATCACGTTGTGTGGTTTTGAAGATCACAACTGACAAATCTCTTATCAAATGACTTGTTTTTATTATAAAATTAATCACAAATATTTCTTTTTCTAATTTCTTGATTTATAACGAAAACCTTCAAAAGGTTCATTTCAATCGTTACACGGGACTGATGCAGCAAATGATTATCAAAACTTATTACATTTTCAACATGGTAATAACTCACAATTGCAAGCGTCAAGTACAGTCTCAAATTCATCGCCGTCTACGCAACAACAACAACAACAGCAGTGCTATCAACAGTATGGATGGAATATAGCTCTTCAACAGCAGCCGTTCAGACAACATCAAAATTCAGTAACCTCAAGTGATTCTTTAAGTGGCGGTAATACGCGATCTCGTGTGAACAGTGACTCGAATAGCAAATATTATAATAATAATAATAATAGTTCAAATAGTGCAAAAAGTAATGGTAAATCGCATAATAACAATAATAATAATAATCCTCCTATAAGTAGCGATAAAAAATGTGCAAATGGTGCTAATCAAAATAGTTCAGTAAATTCTAATCGCAATCTAAGCAATAATAATGTAAATTCAAGTAGTAATAACTTGTCGAATAATCCAACAACAAATTCGAATAATAATCATCTGAGACAGAGACACATTATCGAATTGAACCGTCAAGTATCGGAACTAAATAACAAAAATATCGAGTTCAATCGACAATTAAGTGCGCCAGCTGAGAACCAAAACAGCTGCAATTCTGTGTATAATCTCTATTCCAATCACATTTTGAATAATCAGTATCATAGTGGATCACCAAATACAAATAGTTTGAATCGCACTAAAAAGAAGCGAAGTTTCAAGTTGAACGGACGGTGAGTTAATTTACATTAAATATTTATTCAATGTAGTTTAGTTTTTCGAGAATTCAATTTATTTTCCACTTCGACCTTTCATTATCCTTTTTATTTTGTTTCGAAATTTTGAAAGCCACCAATTTTCCATAATAAATGTTTCTATTTGCGAAAAAACAAGAGCAAAACGAACCTTTTCATCAAACAACGAGAAAGATTTTGTGTAGTATCAGAAATGTTGGTCAGTTTGCGACTTTTCCAAAGAAAAAAAGTCTCATTTTTCAAAAGAGAGAAAATCAGTTTCAATTTGGTGGTTTCAGGTTGCCTTCCTTTTTTTCCTAACATCTTTAGACCAGCAGGTAGCTGGAATACGAAAGAAAACAATTTTTCTCTTACCCAAATCAAAATTGACGTCATGTTTTTTTATAATATGAAAGGAAAAAAATAATCAAATGGAAGAAGAAAAAAGAAATCCTGAAACTATCATATGGTACATGAATAAGTAGAAGGCAAAGGTAGAAGTAGCAGCAGCAATAAAGCCATCGATTTTTTTCTCTAAAAAGTCTCTTAAGTCCCCTTCTGGGACAAGTCAAAGCAAGCAAGAGATGAAGGAAGGGAAAATATTTGTTTTTTACACTCAGTCATGGTACTGAATGAACATTGAAGGATGCAGCGTTCATTTTAGAACAAAGGAATAATTTTCACAACTGACTAACTTGTAATGGAAACTTCTACATCATTGTTCGCATATACACACATGAAATATCAAAAAAAAAAATAAAAATCGTGTTTTTAAAACAAAAAACAGATTTCCGTAAAATTCTCCGGATGGATAGTTAAAAAAGATGAGTTTTTAATATTTTCTTTCTGCTATATTTCATGTCAAAAGGTGATGTTTGATGACTATTTTTAGATGAATGCTCATGTTCATGAAAGTTTTTCTCTGTTTTTCCTTTACTTCCCAAAAATTTTCGGGTTCCTTTGGGGTTGATAATAATCATCAAACGAGAAGAGAAATTAAAATTCTTTCACTTAGCTTGCGGATGATTTCTGGCTTTTATAATTTAATGAAGTCAGAATTCCAAAGTATTTTCGCTATCATTAATCTCTATTGCCTCGTAATTCGAGAAAAATAAAGACTTTCATGCGGCGAACGAGTGAAAAATAAATTAACATAACAAGCTTTAATGAAAATATATTGAGAAGTGGAAAGTGTCGAGAGTTGTTAATCAAAAGGAAATCTAACAATGTCGCATGACACCCCGAAAGCTCGATGACAACTCAAGCAACTGAGTGAATGAATGTTACGCCGTCGAACTTAATTTTTCATGTTCTTGTGCTTAAAATAAATGTTCCTGTACAAATAACCAGGTGAATACATACAGCTATAAACATACATACATTAAATTCCGTGCTGTAATGACCTTCACTTGTATGTTTATCCTGAATATTAATTTGAACCTGGGTGGGGGCGGCATATGGTGCTTAAGCGTTCTTAAAAACTCCCGACGACAGAATGTTTAACATAAACCACACGTAAGAGATAAATCGTACTATAAATTATTTTTAAGCCTTCGACAAGAACACGAAACAAACTCTGAATTAAGATAAACATAAACTAAGTAAAAAGAGAAAAAAGAAGGAAAAAGAAAAAAAAGTTTTACAATTCATATGAAATGATATGAAAATGACATTGAATGAGATCGCATTGTGTGAAGGGAATAAAGCTTTTAAAGTGTTTGATGATGTGCTTGAAAATGAATTTGAGAAAGAAAAAAAAATGATGAGACGTTATTTACAATCAAATATGCAATTTAATTCAATTGAAAATAAAGAAATAGCGCATACCATGAATCTTCATTACGATGTAATTCCTTTCATGTCACTTAAGATAATTGATTTAGTGAATTGAGTTATCAACAAAATCATTTTAAATTACATAGAAATAACTTGAAAATAAAATGGGATAAAAAGAAAGCTGATCAGATGTTTAATCTTGAAATATTCAAGGTTCATCGAAAGCATTTTCCCTTCAAATGTTTACAAATCTAAGTCAATTATAAGAAAATTCGATGAAAATACTCTCGCTCTACCTTGCACAATCCTCCTTACATCTCAATGAACATCGTGGGAATATGCTTCAAGTGCAGGAGAGATTTATGGTATAAAAATAGTTTTTCGTTCGGGGTGAGAAGAATAATGAAATATGAAAAGGTAGACTTCGATGTCTTATAAACTGGGTCATTAATACATGTGTTTGTACATGAAAGATCAGTTGATGTTGCCATAGCCTTTGCTCCACCTACACTTGCAACAACAACAACAACCATTTCCTTGTACCCTCTTCCACTCCCATTTTATTTAGTACATCTTTCCCTTAATAGCTCATGCTGCAATTATTGTCTTTTCTTGTCTATCACTGTCTCATCATGCTGCGAAATAACATTTTCTTCTATCACTTGTGACACCAATTGATTATCAGTGTTTTCTGGTTAATTAAGATTCATCAATTAATTACAAGATATGGTGAATTGACGAAACTCGTTTCTCTTTCACACATTGATTTGACCTGAGCCTTCATACTCGTATAACAAACATTCGTTGTACACAAAGCTCAATTACAAATTCGCTTCCGAATGAAGCAACGTTTTATTGATTTTCTTTTAGTTTACTAATGTGACGTTGGATGGAGACGTGGGAGTTTGGAAAAGCAAACTAAGAAGAAGGATAAACGTTTCGTTTATAAGAGAAATCTGTCTGCTTTAGACATTCATTTCGAATTATGATGATAAATGTAGGATTGCAATGTATATCGTTTTCTCAGAGCGCTCGTTAACTAAATATTTAACAAATTCTGTCCGCTTGTTCCCCGTCAACTTCAGAAGAGGTTTTTGTTGCAAAAAGAGATGATATTTAAATTGTGTTTTACCAAAATGATGTTTCACTGATATTGCTGATATGACAAGAACAGCAGGAAGGCATGAAATTATATAATTATGCAATCTCCAACATTCATAAGAAAGAAATTCGTAAATAAAATTTGAAGAAAAAATGCCAGAAACTCACTTTAAAATAAAACTTTTATGTTATTTTTATAAGTATCGAAAAGCTATTAAGAAGCAATAATCTTCGATTGAAGAGCGAATTTTTTATTGAATACAACAACGCATTACTAAACAATCTGCGTTTTAACTCACGTTAGCTTTTCTAATAGTTTATTTGCGTTTCGGACTCATCTACGCCTTATGTTAAGCAATAAATTTTATTTAATTACATTAAGAACCTGTTTTAGTCACAACATGATGTGGCTGCAAACTAAACACTTATCGAGAAGTTATCTTACACGTGTAGTTAATTTAATTAAAGAATTCATTTAAACTTTCAAGCGCAGAGTTTGAAGAAAGAGAGAACGAGATAGAATGAAGAAAAACTTCAATGTCATTGTCGTTATTTCCCCGTAAACTGAATTTTCTCATCTTCACGTTTTTTTTTCCTTCTTTCCACCATAATTTTGCTGCTCGTTTTACTTGAGATTCTCCCTACATAAAATTTCTTCTCCAGATTAAATTTTCCGAGAATTACACATTTGAACTACAGAAGCGTAAAAATAATTCCTCGGGAAGCGAATAAAAAACGCGAAAAAATCTGAAAGCACATCATTAAAACTTCAATCGATTTTAAATTTTATTTCTTCATTCTGTTTCACATCCATTGTGGTGTGATGGCAGCAGCAGAGGAACGAATGGAAAAAGGAAAAGCACAACCACGGTTAATGTTTTTATGAATTCATTTGCACACACACTGTACGTTTCTTTCATAAAATAGCAATGAAAAGTTTATAACTGCGAATGGAGAAACTAATGTCGAACACGATTTTAATATGACATGCATTAATTTTCATAAAAAAAGCTCAGTTGCAAGTACATAACACAAATTGTTCGCTATTCAAAATAAAAAAAAATTTCATTTAAATGCTCGTTGCTTCTCGTCGTGTGAACATTTTTCCATAGCGCTTTCATTTAGATGACTAGCAATTTATTTGATTTTATGACGTCTTTCCAGTGAGAACTTAAGCTACGTCAATACACAAAAAAGTGATATCATGAATAATTAAATGTGAATGTAGAAATAAATTATTAATAATTTAAGAAGACTAAGCAGAGAACTTGAAGGATTTCTGTAAACTTCTCTGATTTGTTTCATTCACAGATATAATTTTCTCATTATTAAATATTTCTGCTTTCATTTATTTCTTCTTTATTCTCATCAGCCAAGACACAAAAAACATAAACTTTCATAAATTTGATTAAATTCAACCTTTGAATCTCCACCCACACAGGTTTTCATTTTTATGCAAATTAAAAGCTTTGCATGCTGTTTTGTTATGGAAAATTCTCGGTCAAACTGTAGTTTATTCTCATGAACATGAGAATATATTTTCTCAACTACACAAGCAATCAGAATGCTTCCATTTGAAGATTATTTTATCCGCCATTGTTGCTTTCATAGAATAATTCTTTTTAAATATTTAAAAAAGCTTTCCTTGAACTTTCACGTGTCGCGTTGATTTTTCTATCTGTCTCGATGACATTTTATAATTTATCCCTTTTGAAAATGTAATGGAAACATAGAAATCATAAATCATTGTGGTGTCAACTTACTCGTGCCTATTCGAAAACCATTCATTAATTAAGAATTCTGCAATTAACCTACATTACTTAAATATATGTTCCCAACACGGTTGAGGATTAATTAAAACCATTTCTATCCGAGTTGGTAATTTTATCCGATTGGATAAAGCATAAAGAGCTTCCGTTCTGCTGATAGCTTTTTTTATTTAAATAAAAAATTGGATTAAAAAATCCTGTTGAACATTGCATTGTTACAACTTAAATGTGATTAAAATTAAATTTTCACTTCTGTTTTTCTTTATTGTCTCGTTTAGATTATTCAGCGCTGCAAGCTCCGATTCAATAAGATTTCATTCGAATTTATTGAGTCATGACAACGATTTGAGAGTGTCGATCGACAATACGTGCACAGACTCTTTGGTGACAGCGTTGGATGATGAAGCGCTATTAATCAACGACTACATGAACGACATGTCGAAATCTAAGGTAAAAACTCTTCATTTGAAGTATCCGTGACAAAACTCTTACCTAACTCTTCTCTCAATTTCCTTTTTTTCCTTTATTTTTTATTCCTTTTGTGTATCTTTTATTCATGAAGGTTCATTTTGATGATGTGTCCCTTTATGGGACGCCAAAGGAAGAGCCATTGCCGAGCCTTCCAGTTATGGCTGAGAAAACGTCATCAAATTTTCTTAAAAATCAATTGCAAGCATGGTTTCAACCAACAGACAACCGGCTGGCTATGAAACTCTTCGGAAGTAAGAAAGCACTAGTGAAAGAACGAATACGACAGAAGACTGCCGGGCATTGGGTGATTCATCCATGCAGTTCCTTTCGGTAAGTTTTATAACCTTCTTTCTTCTTCTTTTGCCTATTCAATTTATTCGCTATTCAAGTACATAAAACACAAATGAGAAAGACGAACTTTCATTCATTCATTCATTTATTTGTGAAGAACAAAATAGATTTTTGCATTCATTCTTTCCGTGATAAGCAAACATTCTCCTGTTAGTAAACAAGATATCTACAACAGCGAGGTGAAATTTTTTATATAAATAAATTTGCTGTTTGCAAGAGAGAATTTGAGTAAATGTTTTCCTTTTATATTTTCCTTCTTTCCCTCTCGACTGAGCCATTTTATTGTTTAAGAAAACAATAAGAAGGAAATGCTATTTGCAATACTAATAAGGCCCGTCGACTATTTATTGTTATCTCATCTATGAGAGTACTATTGAGGAGATAGAAAGATGTATAGGCATAAGAAATAACATTTATTCTGATTTTCCCTCCTGTCGAATGAAAATTTATTTGCACTTGAATATTTATTGCATTTTCTAGAATCCTCCAACCCTGTCGATGTTTAACGTAGATAAAGTTAAATTGAAAGTCAGAGAGAAGGAAAAGATTATTCAAGATGAAGTGAAAACAATAATAATTTCAATTAAAAAGCTTCACAACTTGACATCTTAATTCTCATGATAATTACCTGGAAGAGTGTTTATAATTCAATATGCTAATTGTTTATTATTCTCTCGTTTCCTTCTACATCCACTTGACTCACTTAAATTAATGCAACATTAATCTTTCTCCTTTTGTATTGTACTTGCTGCTTACTTTTACATTACTGACTACCCTAATTGTCATTCTCTTGTTTACTTACAGCTTTTATTGGGATTTGTGTATGCTGTTGCTGCTTGTAGCTAATTTAATTATTCTACCCGTAGCCATATCTTTTTTCAACGATGATCTTAGTACGAGGTGGATTGCCTTCAACTGTTTAAGTGATACAATTTTTCTGGTTGACATAGTTGTAAATTTTAGGACTGGTGAGTGTGCTTGCCTACTTTTTATTACATTGTGAAGCTTCAAAAAGATTCATTTATGGTTGTTTCTACCCTTTTTATTTCACAGGCATCATGCAGCAAGATAATGCAGAGCAAGTGATATTAGATCCCAAATTAATCGCCAAACATTACTTGAAAACGTGGTTTTTTCTTGATTTAATCTCATCAATTCCTTTGGATTATATTTTTTTAATATTTAATCAGGTAACTATCCACCGTCGTGATGATTTTTTATTTAGAATAATTTCTGTCTCATGAAATGGTTCGATTCAGAAAACGCATTTATTGTTTTAAATCAACATTAAATATTTTAAATTTATTCAACTTCTATTTATTTCCGAAAAAGAGGGAAAAATTTTAAAGCAATCATCGTTTAAATTGCCATTTTTACGATACAATTCCGCTTTGTCAAACGAAATTATCCTTTTATGTTACAACCGTAAAAATTTCTTTTGAACGATAAATATAAGCTTCATTCTTGTTTTCCATCGAAGTCAAAATCTTTTTTCTCTTACAACTAAAGAAGTAAGAAAAGGAAGAAAAAAATGTTGTTGGTGGCTTTTGGGACGCTCCCATGAGAAAAATCATTTTTTGTTTCCAATTTTTTATTCATTTTTGATGGGTAAGCTGAGAAAATTGAATTTGATTTTTTCTCATCCTTCGATTGTATTTTTCTTTAACTTGAATAACAAGGAATGGATATCAATACTTTGGTTTATTTCCAATCCTCAATAATTCATATGATTGGAGACGATTTCATCTCAATGCGGGAAACTTTTAGTTTCAACATTGTTCAGAAGATGATAAAACTTTCCAGTTATGATGTGTGATTAATATTTTAATAGCTTTCGAAAGAAAGAAACTTTCTCCTGTTATGCTATCTTAAAAGGAACATTTAAGGCGCACTCATATCGTGTCCAACAAATGTGTCAAAGAGAATTGTGCGCCGAAAATTCGTCATAAATTTTATCATGCTATTATCTTGATGGGATAAATAGAAGAGTGGGTGATGATTCATTTTCGAAGAATGTTTCCAATTAACAAACTTTGCTCCTTTACGGTCAAAGATTGAAATACTTTCACGAAAAGAACAAAATTGTGTATGAGCGACATCGTTGAAAGAAAACTGCTGTTTCGGCACAGTGTGCTAAAGAGTGGATTGCTTAATCTTTGAAGAGGAAATGAATTATTACTGTAAATTACATTTTTTGCCTCTTAATAACCGACCACCCTTTGTTCTCAAATTCTGCGCTTCATTAAAGATAAAATACTTTGGAATCCTCTGCCGTTTGTCTTCAGAAGAATTTGTCAGCGCAGCATTTCTTTTAAGCAGAGTTAATAAATTTCTAAGCATTATTCGCACATTAAATTGATGACATTTCATTTAAACATTCAGTGAATGAAGACGTAACATTATGAAATGTTTACCGATTTAAACAAGATTATTACGAATATTTTGCTTTATCATAGGTTTTCAAATCAGATTATTATTTCTTCCTTTGGTTTACACAGTTAAAGAAGTAAATTAAACATTCTTTCAAGTGGAATCAACATTTAATCGAATAGAACTTTGAAAGACGTCCAACTCATAAACATCTTATTTAAGTTTTTTGATTCAATTAAATTATTTATTTTACTTTCTTCTTTTCAGTACATTCAATCAGCGTTAAACGTTTGTATCGTTTATGTTTTATTTTAATTTTATTTTATCAAAATACGAGCATGTTCATGGAATGAAAACGGAATGGAATTGAATGTCTTAGATTGAGTAAACAGCTCAATTTTAAGTGAATCTTAAAGTCTTTCTCCCTTCATATTTACTTACTTTTAAACGTCTCGTATTTTTTTCTTCTTTCTTCAAATCCTTTTAAAATCTCAAATTCAAGTTCAAATAGATTTTTGCTACATAAATACATAGATCTGCTTGAATATCTTACATTGATCCAGAGAAGAGAAGAAAAAAGTTGAATTTCCTCAAACCATTATGAGAGTTTATGAAAGAAATCCTTTTATGATCATCCATAAACTATGTTTAAACATCATCTTTTCTGAATGTGTTTTTTTTTACAGACACAGCAAAAGTCATTCATAGAAATCATCATATTTATACAAGATATGAATGAATGTCACAACCTTAGTGATAATCATCTTCATGTAGTTTTTAGAGATGATTTTTTGATCTTGAATTCTTGAGACATTCAAGCATCACAAACGCCAATGACGACAACGTAATCTAATAAATATTTAGGGCATTTTTTATGATATATTGATGATGATACAACAACACTTCATACAAAATTTTTATTGCCCTTTCCTATAGAAATCGTCTCGTTTATTCACGAAATATGTCCATTTATAAGCTTCAATGATATCGAAGGAAAGTTATTAGGGATCAATGCTGAAGAAAAGGTCAATTTGTCAAGCAATATTCATTGAAGAATATTATGAAGTTAGCGCCAGGTCAAGCAAGCAATTGAACAAGTAGAGTGAGAGGGGATAAGTGAAGCAATCGCAAACAATTTGCACAACTTTATCTCATTTCCTACGAGTAAATCATTATTCGATTTTCATGCAAAGGCTGTCGACCCAAAGTTCTCTCGCTCACTAGATATCAAGTTTATTGTTTGGTGTATCGGGGGTTAAAAAATTGAATTGGGATGGCTCGAGCGAGACGTTCGCCTCAAAAATCAATCGACCTTATAACTACGTCCATGTTTACGATAAGATTTTCATTTTTCTTCTTTCCGCTAAAGAATTTTCCTCTGCGAAATCATTTGAAAGTGAACGCCATGGTAACTTTTTATTATTTTCTTCTTGTACTTTCGAATTGATTGGAAAGCAGCATGAGAAAAATCAATCTTCAACTTTCAATTGTGATTGCAATATTATGTACACGTATCTAGGTAGCATTTTTATATTTTTATTCTGTAAGCTCATTCGGTTCATACGATAAGTTGGTATTCAAGTCAAGATCAATTTTTACATTAAATTGCGTGACCCAACATATTGATTGCATCCCTTCATGTAACATTTTGGATTTTTCCCATGTTGTGATAGCATTTCTTCATCCATTTATCATTTCACTGTAATTTAACATTAATCTGGGATTGATTAAATGAGGTAGAAGAGCAAAGAATGGGCGGGGTAGTACAATAAAATGATTTTCAATGCTGAGGTTATCACGAAACATTTCAATTACTGTTCCAGGATTTTTCCGACTCATTTCAAATCTTGCACGCGGGACGAGCGCTACGTATACTGCGGTTGGCGAAGCTTCTATCGTTAGTAAGACTGTTAAGACTCTCCAGATTAGTGCGTTATGTATCGCAATGGGAAGAAGTTTATGTAAGTATAAAGCTTAACTCTTTCTTTCTCTCTTTTTCTCTTCTTTTCTCTTTATTCCACTAAAAAAAATCTCCAATTGATGATCGAGCTAAGGAGATTTGAATTTTTTTTCTTCCACCCCCTGAAACCAAAAAAAAAACAGAAAAATTCTTTAACATATAAATTTTATATGAAAATGTTAAATAATTCAGACGAAAGCATCGACTCACATGAGAAAAGAATTCAATTGCTTCACACGGAAATAAGAACAGAAGTATACAAACTTTTGTGTTGGCATTTCTTTCATTTTTTAACTTTATTCTTCCACGATGAACTTTTTACCTTTTTCACCTTTCCACTTAGTATTTTTTTTATTTGCGCAATAACCTCTTTTACCGCAAAACGTAGGTAATACGGAAAAGATCAAAAATACAAAACTTTCAATCAATGATTTCCGAAATAAAGACAAGAAAAACCTTTCATGTTTATTCTATGCTGAAACGGAAACAAACATTCAAAAACGTATGAAATAAAGATAAAAGATTCACCGTACAAATTAATATTGCATGCTTTTCTCTCATTTTTACGTCTTTTTTTTTTGTCTAACCTTTGACCACGCAAAATTTATACTTATTATGGTTAAAAACCAAGTAAAAAAGCAGGTAGAAACCAACAAAAGGATTTCTTATGTTCTTCTAATATTTTCCTTTTACGTAAACTTTTGGATTATTGATTATGAGTACGCAAACCTTTCTAAACATGTATCTTTGTCTCTTTTTCTCTTCATAATTTTCTCTACAATTCTTCAACACATTATTATACTCAAACTCCCACAATCCTGCAAAGCAACAACATTAAAAAAATTTAGATAATGATGATAATACATCAAGCGTAATGCTTCTGAAGAAAAGAGAAAGCAATATTAATTAATTTCTCTTAAAGAGAGTAAAAAACCTTCGCACCATGCATCGTAAAGATTCTTAGAATTTATGATGAAGGGTTTTCCTTCTTCTTACACTTCATATTCGTATTTATTATCCTTATATGTTTAAGTTTTCTTTTTATTTTGGTATTTTTACTTCCGTTGAGTGTCGTAAAACATGTATCAGCATAAACATAATTACTTTGTTTCATCTATCATAACTCCACCCTTATGTTAAAATTCTTTTTTTGTTTTCGCCCCAAAATAAAACGTGATTAAAAACATTTTTAAACATGCAAATTGTAAAAGCCAAAATAAATAATGAAACTGTTAATGCTTATATAGGTTGTTATAGAAGCATTCATAGCCAGTGAAACCACTAATTTGATTATCATTTTGAATTTAGATGTTTTTTGAAAGTTTGCTAATAAAAAGATGTAAATTCACCAAAGTTCTTTCCCCAAAAAAAAAATAAGAAAACGAAAACACATTTTTTGATTTTCTTTTTCGTTCATTCGCAATTTTCCTTTCCTTTTGTCACAATCGTTTTTTACTTTTTGAATTCTTATGGTAGGCAAAAGGAAGAGAAAATGAGCTTTCAAATGACAGCCCGTACATGATATTAGATTGAATGTTTTACTTTTTTCGTTCCTTTGCCGTTAGAATTCAGAGTTTTGACGGAAGATATTTAACCGTTTTATGATTTGCAAATTTATTCTGATGGCATATCTAATTACCATTTTTCCTTCGCTTCGAACTTACTTCCAAGGATATTCTCTGAACTTTCTCGTGAAGTGAAGCTTCTTAGTCTAATATGAGTTCACTTAAATATTTCTTTATTTTATTTTAAAGAAAAGAAAAACTTTTTTCTCATTTTTCACATAAATATTCTCACAAATTTTTATGTTTCTTTATCAAGCTGGGATCATGCAGAGTAAAGTAAATGGCAAATGTATTCAAGACATCATTTAAGTCTCTTGCTTTGTTTAATTTATTTAATCTTTTTAATGAGTAAGAGAAATTTATTGACATTTTTCTGAGTTTTTTTGTTTGCATGACTTCAGGCTGGAAAGTGCCAAACAATTGCGGCGCAAATTAATGAGTCCCTGAATGGCTTGAAAGAAACAGAAGATATCATTGTTTTAACGTTTAAGTCAATGGAAAGCCCTGTGTCACTATTTAAAAAAGACTGAGGCATAATTAGAGTGATTTTTCTCTCATTGCATCACAACAGCATCATCATCATTTAAAAACAATCTTTCGTTTACTTTAACGTTTTTAATGTCGTCTTTCTTTTATAAACCCTTAAGTTATATTGTTTTAAATGAAGACAAAACGTAAACTCAGTTTATCTTTTAGATGACAAATATAAATATAAAGTTATGAATTCATTTTAAAAACATCATCGCAAAACTTTCAGAGAGAATAAAAGTTTAAAAGAAAAACGAGACATATTATTTTAGTTTATGTTTCACTTCATCGATTTTATATTTATTATACGGTTATCATAATTTATAAGATTTTTCTTTTGCATTAAGTGTTTATATTAAAAATAAAATAAAAACAAAAAGAAGGAAAAGGATGATGGGAAAGACTTTGTAATTAATTTCAATGACTCATTAGAGTTGAATGCAAACGATGTTGTAAGAGAAATATGTAAAACATTGTAGTTAGTTCTCTGTTACACTATCATTGATTTATTCATGTGATTTAACAACATACTTACAATCGTAAGCGATCATGTTTCGATCCAAACTCTCGTAGTTTGGTGACTACAAAATAGAAAGCAAAATTCAGCACAAACGAAACTTAGAATAAAATAGTTCATAATAATATTAAATATCAGAAATCAAATCGAAAACAAAAATCTTTTCCATTTTGTCATGTTTCATGCTACATCTCGTTTTTCTCTAACACTTTAATTCCGTGACGACTAGATTCTTCAAAATCTTCAGAAAAAACATACAGATCGCAGAGGGAGGTCTGGCGATAAACAGACGAGCTTTTCTAAAAGCAGTCTTATTTTTAAGGTAATTTTATTTTTAGCTTTTGAAACTCAATCTCGAGCCTGCCGCTTTTGAAGTTTATTTATTTTAAATCAAACTTTTTTTTTTCTTAAAATAAAATAATAAACATTTACATCAGCCATTTTATTATGTAATCAAAATAACCATCATATGTATTGATATATCAGAAACAAAATATGTATAAGTTTAAATGAAATCAAATTTAGGTCAAAGTTATGTGCTCGCAAAGTTGCAATAATTATTAAATATCTATTTATATGATTGCATAAGCGTTATAAGTAATGTTCATTCGTTCTTGTTTTGTCTTTAATCAGTGCGACAAACAAAATTGTTTTATTTGTTTGCTACCTTCGTTCGTTCATTGAAAAATGAAAAAAAGAAAGGTGTTCAGTGAAATGTGAGGTCGTTGAGAGATTTTCAATCAATTGCGATGTGAAGAAGAGCCATGAGCTTGAGCAAAGATGAATATAAGTGGCAAGTCTGGTGAATCTTGTGATAAATACAACTCAAAGCACACATTTCAGATATTGATTTGTTCTCCCCTTTTTTCTTTTGATTTTTGATGCATCGCCATCATTTCTCCCTTCATTTAAAAGTCCAATATCATTGAAGCTTTCCAACAGGAATTATTAAAAAAAAATTATTTATAAACCGCAATATTCACCATAAGCCCTTTACAACTCGAAAATTTGTTTCTTCGGCTTTGCATTTCCAAGCTTTTATTTTTTTGCTTAATGAAAAAGAGACTAAAACTTTGCCATCTCGGTTTTTGTGTTTGTCTTAAAATTTTTATGCTTTTTATACGCTTAAACATTCGTAACATTTGTTTTTTCAGTTTTTTTCTGTTTTGTTTTCTTGGTGAAAAAAAAGAGAAATTTGCAAAAGCCTTTTAAAGTATTTTGTTCTTATTTGCTGGAACAGAAAGAAAAAAATACGAAAAAGGTTCTCTCTGTGCATTTGTCTTTCGTTTAGGATAGGTTCAGGTTTGGTTTGATCATTTAAATTGCTACATAGCTTCTTTTTTTTTCTTTATAGGCTTTAGGAAGTAAGCGACAATTTCTCTTGCCTTACATTATTAATTGAGCAAACTTTAGAGCTTATATACATACTCATATATATATTAAACATGTAGGTTAATTTCTAGCGTCATCTCGGTCCTAAAATATTTAAGAAAACCGATAAGATTTATGGGTTCATGAGTCATTTGGGCTCATGATGCAATAAAGATATTTTGAGATCAGATGAGCCTTAATTTTTAATCATAAATAAAAGATAAACTGACTTATTATGGTTACCGCATAATCAGGATTAAAGGTTTCCTTTGAGTTAGCTTAATTTTTCTCAATTATTCTATTTATGTTGGTTGATTTGATTTGATAATTTTAATAAATATTTGAAGCAGATAATCTGACGAAGTTTTGCATATATGCACTGTATGCTGCTGAATTATTAAAAAGCTTTATTTTGCACTTTCAAATTCTTTTTCTTTCTTCAGCTCGATCCTTAAAAACTGCTGAAAGAAATTTTTGTACATTTTAATGTCTTATTCATTCTTGTGATAATTTTGAATGAACTTCTAAAATAAAACTTTCTTCTTTTACATATTTTAAAGTTTGAAAGCCATTCGTTTTTTTTTCTTAAAGTTTCTAAGTTTCTAAATGTATAAATTAATAAACATTTTCAATACTTTCTTTCTTATGAAAAGGTCTTAAAGTCGACAATGAGAGAAATATTTTTAATGGATTTTTAATTGTGGTTGAAAAATTATTTATGAATCACTCAACAAAAATTTGCCTACTCATTCATTGGATGCTGAACAACATAAATTATGTATTTAATTATACATTATATTTTGCAAAGAATATTTTATATGTGTATATATAAATGTGTTTATGATATTATCACGATTTGTTTTCTGTTCATGACTTTTAGACTTAAGAGCATGAGCGAAAGGGAAAAAATAATTCTTTATCGATCTTAAGCAGTCTTCTGTCCCTTTTATTAAGATATAAATGACATAGAACAATGATCGGCTGACTAGAAAATGACTCATTTAATATTCTTACGGAAAAGTCATCAAAAACACTTTAACAATAATAGTTTTTTAATTCACATACAGTCACCCTAATGTTAATAAAAAAAACATCGCCACAAATGACCTTACATCAATTCCACACTTTGTAAGGCTGATAGTCAAACTAAAGTTTCAAGGACAAAAATATCCCTTAAAGTTTTTATAAGACTCTCAATCAAAATCTATAAACACGTCCATCCCATTTCCATTAGTCTTTCGTCCAAACACATGTGGGGGGAGGGAAAAAAATAAATTGTGATAGAACAAATGAGCGTTAGAATCTTAATTTTGTAAATAAGACGAAAGGATAGAGAAGGAAAAATATTTATTACATAAGACTCTACTAAAATGTCTGTAACATTCGACTTGATGAATATAACAACAACACAATATTTAACATGTAATGTGAACGTAAATATATCTTCATGAAAGTTTAATGGAGACTATCATAGCGAACTTTTAGCACCTTGACTAAACAAAACTGAAATCAGATCTCAAGGAAAGTTTGAGAAGGCAAAACTGAAATCAGCAGCTAGGAAACTTTCAGAAATTATGTGTGAAAATCAATTATCAGCGATTTTCATTTTGAAAAGAACCTTCATGATTGCCTTTGTATTTTGTTGTTGCCTCAACTCAACTGCTCTTGCTCTAAAACTATTCAAAGCTCTCTAGCATATTAAGTATTAATTTAAAATGGATTGATGTTGAAAATTTTATGGATGAGGTTAAGTATTGACTAAAAACTGATTTCGTGATTTTCTTTCTAATTGAAAATGCAACAAAATGTTTCCAATAATTTCCTTAAATTTTTTTTGAGACTGCAATCAAAAATTATTCCGATGAAACCACTTAAAAATATTTCCTTAACCTCATGTTATTTTACGAAACCTTTTTGCCTTTAAACCTTTTAAAATATTATCAGTTCTTATCGATAAGATATAAATCTTTGATACAATAAATAAATACATGGATTAAGGCTGTTAAGAGCCTTTTATCGGTATTAAGTTATCGAAACAAAGAAATGAAAATAATTCTAAATTCACAGCAAACCCACTAATCTAAAGCTTTAACTTTCTTTTGATTTTTATTTGTCATTTTCTCTCTTAGAGTTTTAAATTTTAAAGCAAAGAAAGAAAATGTGATAAATTCAGACGAAACTTGGGAAAGACGATGGGTCGACACTATTGAATGAGACTGTTTGTGTTGAGAAAATAATGCAAACAAAGTTAATGATGATGATGATGATGTTTTCAATTTTATGTAAAGCGATAATTGGAAATTGAGGGCTTTAATTTAAGGAAGTAAATCATCCCTTCGACAAGAAAGAAAAAATAAAGTCCTTGTTGCGTTCAACACGACGTCCCTAAACTTTACTTTTTCCAATATTTATTAAAATTTTCTTCTTGATCTTGACATTTGTTAATTTATCTTATTTTAATTTCATAAAGTTAGTAAATTTTATTTTCCAAATTTCCTTCGTAGTGTAAACAATTACAAAAATCTAGCATAAATATTTTAGTTAGGTAAACGAAAGTCGATTACTGTTGTTGATGCTTTTAACTATAAAACAAAAAAAAAATCTTTCTTTGAGCATTTTATAGATGCTTCGAATGTTGTTTTATGTAAATAGTTTTGTTATTGCCTTTTTGTTCGCTCGTTCCTTCACTGACTGCTATTACTTCTCTCATTAAACTTTTTTTTCTTTCTTTCTTTTACTTGGAAAATTTATCGTCTGTTTCTGTTACCATTTAGTCTCGAAATTCGAATAATTATAATATTTTCCTATTTCGTCGTTCAGTATTTAGTGAATTATTGTTTTCAGTCTTCTAAAAAATTTGAAAATCTGTAGAAGCCTGTGAATATGCTGAAATTTAAAAACGTTTATCATTTTACTAAAACAAAAAAGTATTTTAAAAATTCTTATGTGTTTAAAAAATAATAATCTGTGATCAGTTACATAATAAGAACAAATTAAAGTTATAAGAATTCGTCATTAATATGCACCATTTTTCATCGTTTCATAAGATGTGTTTAATTCACATCGGTTGAAAGATCGTTCAAAAATTTTAATCAATTTTCAATTTCTCTCTGTTTCTCTGATTTAAAATTTTATTTTTAGTTCCTTAACATGGCGTCGGTATTTATGCGCATATTTAATTTAATCTGTATGATGCTATTGATCGGCCACTGGAGCGGTTGCTTACAGTTTTTAGTTCCAATGCTTCAAGGATTTCCTTCCAACTCATGGGTTGCCATAAACGAGCTTCAGGTGAGAATTCGCTTTCCTAAAACCTTTTCAATGACATTGCGACGAACATAATCAGCAACATCAAAATCAAATGATATGTGAAATATTTGTTATGTGATTTAGATAAATATTCGGGAAAATTCAAAATTATTTTTTCTGTGTTATTTCTCATAGCCCGGTTTTGTATTTCCGAGCATAAATAAATCATAAATCTTGAATAATAAACAGTTGGCTCGACAGTTATTTCACTTTATTTTTCGTTGCTGTTGTTTCTACAATGTATACACACATAGTTTCTCATTTGCCATTTGTACCATAATTCTTTTTTCTTTTCTGCAGGAAGCATACTGGTTGGAACAATACTCTTGGGCGTTGTTTAAAGCCATGTCACATATGTTATGCATTGGTTACGGAAGGTAAGGGCTGAATAAATTATATGCGTTAAACACGCTATCATCATTGACACGCATCTGCCTTCTCAAAAATCCCTTTTTTGACAATTCCCATTATTTACGACTAAAATTGTGCATTTCTTCCTTTTGGCGTTTTTAGATTTCCTCCACAATCTCTCACAGACATGTGGCTAACTATGCTATCTATGATATCTGGAGCAACATGTTATGCCCTATTTTTAGGACATGCGACCAATCTAATACAGAGTTTAGACTCCAGCCGTCGACAATATCGCGAACGGGTAAGTCATGATGTCGATGATATTCAATGCTTTAATATGACGAGCTTATATGTATGTAAATATTGTAAATATTAATAACGAATTTTTGGAAGATAATAATAGTCCCGCACAACCAACGAACAGCCATCATATACATACTCGCTGTTTTTTGCGTTATTCCTCCGCATGAAATATTCACAACTCATCATTAATTAATTTGTGCTTTTTTTTCTCGTTTTTTCGACTGTCAGGTGAAGCAAGTCGAGGAGTATATGGCGTATCGAAAATTACCACGAGATATGCGGCAGAGAATTACCGAATACTTCGAGCATCGCTACCAGGGCAAATTCTTTGACGAGGATGTTATTTTGGGCGAGTTGAGTGAGAAGTTGCGGGAGGATGTGATCAATTACAACTGTAGGTAAGTTGAGTTGAAAAGTTAATTCTTTTCTTTTGAACCTTAACAAAAGTAAAGTAAAGTAAAGAAAGTGGTGGAAAAATAAAGATTTGCCGACAACTGACTACAATTACGCTTTCTTAATGTTCTTTTCACCAACATTAGTCTACAAATGCGTTTTTCGTGACTCGTTTCAGGTCGTTGGTTGCTTCAGTGCCTTTTTTTGCAAATGCTGACTCAAACTTTGTATCGGATGTAGTTACTAAATTAAGATACGAAGTTTTTCAACCTGGTATGTATTTAGTGTGTCGTCATTATCTATGTGTGTTGACCATTAACCATTTCAAGCATTTTTCCGTGTGTCAACATCCGGAAATTAGGAATCAACCACAAAAGTCATTTATTTACACTTCGATTTCTTTATTTCCATTTTCCTTTTCTCATTTCTTGTTCATATTTATATTGTTATTTATTTTCTCTCTTCTATTTTTCCAGGTGATATTATAATTAAGGAGGGAACAATAGGATCAAAAATGTATTTTATTCAAGAAGGAATTGTCGATATTGTTATGGCAAATGGCGAGGTAGGCAGAGCAGTAAAAGCTCTTGATTCATATTCATATCCCATGTCCATTTATGCTTGTAATGATGATGATGACTTTCAAAATTTCTATTCAAAATTATCTAATGTTGTAGGTTGCTACTTCATTATCAGATGGCTCTTATTTTGGTGAAATTTGTTTATTAACTAATGCACGTCGTGTAGCAAGCGTACGATCGGAAACTTACTGTAATTTATTTTCGTTGAGTGTCGATCATTTTAATGCTGTGCTTGACCAATATCCTCTTATGAGAAAAACAATGGAGACTGTAGCCGCAGAGAGGTAAAAGCGTTTTGTTTATTTACTGCTTCTTTTAGCATTTAATGATTTTCCTTCCTTGCTCATACAATAGATTAAACAAAATCGGAAAAAATCCAAATATCATGGCACAAAAAGACGAAGCAGATGGAAACCATGACACAAATACGATAAGTGCTGTTGTGAATGCTTTAGCAGCCGAAGCAGAAAATCATAATAATAGGTAAATTAGCTCAATTTCAAAGCATTAAACCGGCAAAGAAGAACCGAGAAAGAAAGCCTTTCTCTTCCTCCCACTCACTTCTTAGAGTATTAATACAACAAATGCTTAACCAAGAGAAAAATTATCCTTCATATTTCCACTTCACAGTTATAGCGATGATGATAGCGAAAGTCCAAAGAAGATTCATTCTGATATGAGTTTAACCGAACTGAATCAAAGCTTGAGGATGAGTCTACCGCGTCCCAAAAGTGGTGAGTTTAGGAAACTATTTGAAGGAAATAGTCCTTAGTTACCAACTCTATGGAAATGTTGAAATCTTCAAGTTACAAGTGAGATATTGCATTAACATTTATACATGACTAGATTATTTATGTATGCTCTGTTTGGTTTGAGTATTTTACTGAATTATGTATTTTATTTGAGTTTGGATCAAAACACAATTTTACATATCAAGAGAGTTGTCACATGATGTTAACATAATTTCATGAGAAAATTGTTTTGCCATTTTCTGTATTCAAATGCGTTAAATTTTTGTTTCCAACAAAAGCCTCAAAATTTTCCTTTTGTAAATATTTTATTTGACAATTATCTTACAAAGTCAAGGAATCGGTTTATATTTTGATTGACTTATTCAATTCAATTTTATCTCCATATCTAAGTATTTAAATAAATGGAAAAGGTTTTAAATTTTTTCTTTTTTCTTCTTGCAACTCAGCATGTTAAAATTTGAATATGAAAGATTTGAAATTTTTGAATATTTTAAATTAATGAAAAGAAAACTTTTTATTCTCTCAAATTCTTTACATTGTTACACATTTATTCCACTATACACGTTTACGTTTTCTATTCAAGCATAACTTTTTTTTGTTAAACTTTTATGTTCATTTGAATAAAGATTTTAATTTTCATTTTTGGTGATGCGAGGTAATGTATGTTGAACGTGGTGACACACAAATTCGGTTCAATTTGAAAACAGCAACAATAAGAAGTATTTTTGAATTGCATGTTTTTCTCCTATATCAAATTAGTGTTCTTCATTTTAGAAAACAAAGATTGTTTTTCACCTCCAATTCCAAAATAAAATTGAATTGTTTAGCATACTTTACCGAGAGGGTTAAGAATAAAAATAGCATTTTTAGATGAAAACTTTATTAGATTTATTTCCTGTTCTTTATTTGAATAACACTTTTATGAACTTTTCTTTTCCCTTCAAACTTTTATTTCCTATTTTTCAATAACCGCTTTAGAAAATTTGCTGAAAATAAAACGAAAAAATCAATCGAAACTCTTTTCTAAAATTCTTTCTTTCCAGAGCTCAATATCTTCATGACTTCTCAGGACTCGCATCTTAATCGAGACAGTTTTCGAAAATCTGACATTCAGTTTACTGAAACAAGTTTTAAATCATGATTTTAAATAAATTAAAAAAAATCATGCAGTTTTAATTTTACTTGCAAAAGCATAAAAGATGTACGATGGAATAGCAAATGAAACTACACAGGAATTGTGTCAAGAACGTTTTCCCTCCCCATTACTTATCGTCGAATGAAATCATATGAGAAGTTGAACAGCGACAAACATACACAACAGAGTTTACAGCAAATGTTCAGCTAAGAAATATTTTCAAACCTCTTTCAAAAGTAAAAGAAAGAAAGAAAATAATTATTAAGAAGCCAGTTTAATTACTAAACATATATTTAGCAGCAACAACCTGCAAGTCAAACTATTCTTTTAAACAACAAAAGTTTTGAGTTCCTTAGAATATTAAATTGAAATATGAGATGAAAAAAAAATGTAGCAATTTCGACTGAAAGTCAAAAATGTATCTTTAAAGGAAGAAGTTTATTTAACTGACAGATGAATATCAAGCAAGTGAAAAAGTTTAATGAAATATTTACGATAAAAGCGTAGAGTTTTTCTTCTTCAACAACCTCGCTTGCACACTTTTTTCATTTTCAGTCGAGTTGATCTCACGAATGAAACTATGAGTGCCGTAAAATATAAAGGTAACAACCATGTAATAAAAACAGTTGTCTACATATGAAAGATCGGAAAAATAAAGAGAAGGAAACTTCTGTTATAGCAAAATCAATATTTTTAGCCTAAGCTTTTCTTATGGCAGAAAAAAAATTACGTATTAAAAGAGAAACATTAAAATTTATTGATTGAGATCATTTACATTCAACGAGAACGATTGAAGAAATGGAATGTGATTTACAATTAAAAAAAAAATAGAAACATGGAGTTATAACAATTTTTTAACGCGAATTGATGAAATCTATCTAAGGTTACTGTTTACAACCTTAAGGTGAAAGTAATACAAAAAATGAAAGAAGGATTACTGAATGATACTGAAGAATATAAATTAAAAAAGTCGAATTAGGTAGTTGTTATGCACAAGAAGTAGCTGAGTGTTAAGCAGCTCTTAAAAAAAAGATAAAAAATGAAGAAAAATCAAAAACTATAAAAATTAGCGTTTAACTAAGTAGATGAAAAAATGAAAATAGTTTAATAAATTATGCAGGCTTTAGAGAACTGTTAACATAACTAGTTGAATGTAAATTCTATTAAAATGATGTACATAATAAAAACTGAACAGTGTTGCTTCTAAAGCTCATACACACATAAATAAATAAAAAAAAAGCATAAGAAAGTTCTCTTAATATCGCTTTCACTTAATGTGAAGCTGAAATAAAAATCTTCCTCGACGACTAAAAGCACACAAAATATCTTTCGCCAAACACATTGAGCTCCTTAAAAGATACATTAATAAATATATAACATGAGATGATAACGGATAAAAAAATGCTTCAACGCATCATGTGTTACGCTTTCCTGAAACGCATTAAGAGCTGTTAAACAAGCTGTGCATGTATATGTATGTGAGTGTGTGTGCGTATGCTTGCGTTTGAATTTACGACAATTCTCTTAAAGCCGCGTTTGACGTTTTTAATTTATCGACGACAGTTTTCGTTTTTACGTGAGGCGACAAGTTGATGGAAATGATATCGGGCAATGCTTTCCAAAGCTAAACATAAAAATTATTGAAGCAAGAGACAAAATGATATGCAAATCATTTGTAACAATAACTAAATCTCAATGTTGAGAGGAAAGATAAAAAAGGATTTAAGGCAATAATAATTAAACTATGCGTAGAATGAGCTTACTATCATCTAGAAAACATTATCTATATTTATTACTATATTTACGAGAAAAGGGTTACTACTATCTATATATAGATGCAGAATCAATGGGAATATATTTTTCAGGAACAGAATGTTTATCTTTATTAACAACCAACTATCATTGTTTCGTCTAATATTTTGTCATATAATTATATGTATACAATGACAACATTATAAGAAAAAGTGCTTGCTAAATATGGATTATCTTTTTTAAAACAAAATACCTATGCAGTTGCAAATACATGTATTAAGTATGTATTCTTTATTTATCATCATAATATATTTAGATATTATAAGTCATTTCAAACCATTAAAAACGTGTCAATTTTCCATTCAATAGGCTAATGTCCCAATTCAACATTAAACAAAAAGAATTAATAAAATCTAGTTTCTGATATCATTCAAATTGTTCGTGATAGACGAACAAAAAGGCTAAAAGATTTTATTTGAAAATGAAATTGAATAACATTTTATTGACATAAGCTCATAATGTGATGCACAAAACGTAGGAATTTTCAATTAATTGCGATGATAAATAAAATGAAAAAAGACTTTTTCAATTAATTTTCGAAACAATTAGCAATGAATTCCTTCCCTCCTGTTCTTTTAATGCTCTGATCCTTCTCGCTAAAGTCATCTTCTTTCAGTCTTTTACACTCATTATGAAATTTTCTTGTTGTAAGTCAGTTTCGAAAGAAGCAGGAATGTGTGAAGAAAGAAACCTCGATAAACTTTCATAAGATAGAAATGATATTTTTATTAATGAAGAAAGAAAAAGAAAAACATATTTTCCTGCAATATATAAAATTGAGAAGAAGATGAAGACGAAGACAGAAGAAAAGTTAATAAAAATATAAAAAAATGATTAGAATATTAAAAAAGAGAAACTAAAAGCAATTGAGATTCCCTTAATTTTCTTTTTCCTTACTCGAGATGTATTTGGAAATGGTTCGTTCATAGATATTCAGTTTAAATATTTGTTTCAACACTGGTGAACGATGAACTATACACATAATTAAAGTAGATGAGAATAAAGAATTAAAAAAAAAACATAGACATTAATGATAATGAAACATGATGAAACAAATGGAAGATTGAAAATAAATAAATAAATAAAAATGTCGTCATTTGCACTTTAGGAAGAAACAAATCTTTTTCTCTACAAAAGTCCTCTCGTAGACGCCTTTCAAAAGAAACATAATATGAAGAAAACCATTATGAATATAACGATTTAAGATTAAATGTTTCATTTCAATAAGACATAACTGTGCCATTTGCAAACTCACGAGAGGCTGAGAAATCAAATGACAAAAATTCTGAAAAAATAATAAAGATGAATAGCGACACAGTTTATGAAGAAGAATAAGAGCAAATACAGAACAGTAAAAAAGAAGATTTTCGATCCAAAATATGAAACACTCACAGATGATTTTTCAATTCATATCATTTTAAATTGTTCAGAATCTGTAAGATGAATTGCGAGAATTTTAAAAGAAAATAATATCTGAGTATTTTAACGACAAGTTCAATTTTTAGAGCAGTTTTTAGAGTAACAGTCATCTCATCTTATGTTTAATGTTGATATCCTCTTGTTGAGATGTTTATTAAGTAGGAAAGAGAGTTTTTCGCAATTGTGTTGCTTGGGTTTTGCTTTAATATTTACTTACGTTTTTTAAAATAATATTTAATAAAAACCAATCGGAAACGAAATGAAAATGTTAAATATCTGCGATTATTTGTTTTGTTTTTCTAACTTCTGTCGGTAATCATTCGAATAGCTATTAGGGAAAATCTCTTTTTAAAAAGTGGCCTCCAGCGAGATGATTAAATAGGTAACAAAAAAAAATATGCCATGAAGCTTCAGAGTGATGCTTTGATGTTTCATGTAATAGCTGTCTTTATTATTTTAATGAGAAGAGAATTCTTTAACATTTCGAATTATATTGAAATTATGAGCCTCTGCTTGCTTTCATTCATATTAAACATAAAAAGCTCAAGCGTTTTCCCGAGAAAATATCGAAAGCTCACTCTAGAAGCTTTAATGGTTTAATACTTAACCTTTCAGTGCCGAATATTTGCTTCCGAAGAAAACGCTAAATTTAAAAGAGAAAAAATCTAAAAATTATAATGAAAAAAATTGACTTCTTCTTTCCGTCTTTTGGTGCAAGATATCGTTGAATTAAGTTATCAAGAAAATATCTTTTTATTATGCAAGATGTATTTATTTCACCAAAAATTGTTTAAGAAGAAAATAATTATACCTTATGAATAAATGGAAAGTTAGCATAAATTAAATCATTTAAAAACAATGATGAAAGTACGGTAGTTGAATTTACTTTCAAGATTGATATTAATTAAGAATACATTAGCAATGAAAATTTATTTCTTTTAAATGTGAATTTATTTTTAACTTTCATTTTCTGTAGCAGCAAAAGTGTTGAGAATTAGAAGAGAATTTAATTAAAAATTGAGAATGACAAAAAAATGTACTGGAAATAAAAGAAGAACATCAAAAATAGATATTTTTAAAAATAATTCATGTTGTGTTTTAATAATCTTCTAGTCAAGTGATTCTCAAACATTTTTCAAATCGTAATTTTAATTTTTTTGAGCATATTTTCAGCCTTTTACATTTTTAGTACCGTAGAAAAAAGTTTGAGAAACACTCCCATAAATAATCATCATGATTCCAGTTTGGCAGAACATATTTTATACCATAAAAGCTCTTTTAAAGCTTTTCTGAAAGCTTTCAGAAAGTTAAAAACATCTTCATTGGTATTTACTTATATTTTTTTCCTTAAATCTTTATTTAATATTGGATTTTATATTTCATCGTCATTGGAGATTGAAATGATTTTATATCCCATTAGATTTTGTTTCTCGATTTTTTTTTTCGAAAATTGTGTCGTAGAATGAAAAAAAAACTTTTTCGTTTTCAGATTTTTTGGAAAGTATTTTTATTTTCGTTCATGAATATATGTATTAACTACTTTTTTTGGACACGTAATCTGGAAGATTAAGAAACTTTTTTTTTCTACTTAAGAGATGGAGTTTTTTTTGCTTTGCTTTGCTTGTTATCCTTAGTGGTTTTTGCGTTTTTATCGACTAATCAACACCAATAAACTTTGAATTTATTTTTCTATTCTCTTCTTTTCCTATCGACTTTCTGAATAATATAAAATTGCATTATTTTGAACAAAAATTTTAGCATCGTTTTTGTTGACATAATTGATTCATGTTTTTATAATTTAATTAATTTTTAAGTTAGTTTTTTTCTTGTTGTAACAAAAATGGAACATCAAAAAGTAGGAGAGGCAACAATGATTACGATAGTAAAAACCTTCTGCTGAACGCCGAGTTTCCACACATGATTAGATTCGACTTCATGCTTTTCCAAAAAAATATAATTATATCTATATAAATATATTTCATGGGTGGAAGAGGACCGACGACGATGATAAATTTAAAAATCTAATCTTTGACATTTAACTTAGTTATTTAGAATTTTCTTTTTCTTATGTCATAAGTTTTATTTATTTATTTTTTCAATCTCTCTTTAGCTTGTATCCAACTTGCCGGAGGGATAAGAAAAGGTCCACATAAGAGCTTGTAACTTTGGCTTCGAGTTTTTTACTTTAACTGGTTCGCTTTTTCGGCTTTGCTCTCAGCAACTTCAAAACGACTTTTCCTTGAACGGTTTTTAGAAGTGTCGAGCAATCATCCAAATTCATATTGCTTATATTTTCTGAATTGACATGTGTCACAATATCACTTTTTTGGATGCGGCCATCGAGATCTGCGAGACCTCCAGGAATCTAAAATAAACGCAATTGTTAAGTCATAAAGTTTTTAAAATATTTTTGATGTTTCTTACGATATCGGTAACGAGAATTCCACGAGGATTTGTTGTGAAAAATCCAATACCAAGATTCTTTCCGGATTTTTTCGTCAATTCCACTTCAATTGTATCAACTTCAGCTGGATCTGCTCGATAAATTGTCATTTTCACCTAAGCGTAAGATTAATGGTATCAAAAAGTTCTTGCGAGAATATGAGAAAGCTCACTTTTGATTGCACTTGCTTTACCGCCCTTTGAACAAGCTCACTTGACATTTCCGATGTCATCTTCGTCGTATTGATTTCAATTATTTGATCAAAAACCTGCAATCGCTTATCTTTGTCGGCAATACTTCCAGGTATAATGTTAACTATTACCACGCCAGTCTGTAACATAATATTTGGAAATTTATCATCTTTAATGGAAATTCATTGAAAATGTCGTTGAACTCACATTAACTAAAGTATCACTGCCACCAGCAACTTGTATTCCAATTGGTTGATTATCCAATTTCATTTCAATGTGAATATTATGATTTGCCACAATCCCGCATGTCGCTGGATCGGCAGGAACTTCTTTCGCAGGTGATGGTTGAGGTTTTGGTGTAACGGGACGGCTTGGATGTTTTGGATCAGCTTCTTTGTCTTTTATTTCTTCTTTATCTTTAATATCCTTCTTGTTAGGATTGCACACAGTTAGCACCACAATGCCTTCAGTTTTCTTAAGCATACTAGCTGCCGTTTCATAATTGCATCCCAAAAGCGAATCTTTGTTCACAGCTAACAACATATCTCCAATGTTGAGTCCGGCCTTTAATAATTTAATAATTCAATTTAAAATTTAAATTACTTTTCTCTTTCTTTCTTTCTTTCTTCTTCTTATCATCCATTTAAGTGTTAAGTTATTTTCTACCTTTTCAGCGCTAGATCCTTCTTGAATGTCGGAGACAAAGATGCCTTGTCCAACTTCCGCATGTTTACCTTCTATTATCATTATTCCTAAGCTTTGGTTTCCCTGTTAACAATAATCATACAATTGACTTGTGAGTTTCTTAAGAAAATCTTTTTCCAACATTTACCTTTTTGATTGTTACATGACGAACATTCTTAAAACTGGCAAAAGCGTCTTCATTGGATATTTCAACAGGAAATTGAGTCACCGGTTTTACAGCTAAATCTTCTACAGCCTGTTTTCTCCTATTTTTTGTTTTTCGTATATCATCAAAATTGCGTGCATAGAAAAAAGTGGCCCGAGGTGATAACGAAGCAATAAATTAAAAGGCACATCAGACACTTGCGATTAACAATTAAAAAAATAAACGAGATAGTCGTTTAGTTACCTAAGAACTATTAACTGAAGGACTGGCCCTGGAAGGCCTTTAATTATTGCCGAAGCATTCAAATGACACCGCCCATGCAATACAACTCCATTTGCCTGTTAGTAAGATAGATTTGAAATAAATATCCCTAAACCTTATTGCATAAAAAACGACTTACTTCGAGAATCTCATCACCAATCTCCAACCCACCCGTCGATGATGCAATCCCCTTCGGATTAATTCCAGCTATGAAACATGCCATCTTATTACGATCGCGATGACCCGCAAGCGAGATTCCAATGTTTGCGTTCGCTCCCCGATCAATTGTGTGACATAATACATTCCCCAAATTTCCATAGCGTTTCTTTATTTTATCTACAAAGGGCAAAAAAACATTTTCATTGAATATTTAGTCTGAAGAAATAGTTATCAAAGAAAAAATTAATTTCCATTGAAATCGTCTGGGATATGAAAAGCTCTCAGGACGAAAATAAAATAACATTTATCAGTGGACACAAAAAAAAGAGAGAGAAGAAGATTTGATTTTATTCCATTAGATATTTATTTCGATGAAAAAAAAACCTCTGAAGATCTCATCAATGGGAGTCATGGAAGCACGTTTTTGTGGGTTTTTTCGCGTCTGCTCTAAATACAAAATGAGCTTTTCTTTTATTTACCTTCAATCTCGTCCTCCTCGGATATCGTCTCCATTATTAAAATTTCAATCTTGATATTTTTTGTTAAACAACAGAATCCTCAAAAATTTTGCTGCTATTTTCACGTCGACTTTTTTTTCCTTTAATATTCTTATAACTAAGTTTGACTAATTCTTTTCTCAAATTACTTTTATTCTTCTTGCCCCTCTAGAATTTCAATAATTCATCAACTGACTACCGAATTCATTTCACGAAGCTAGGAGAAATATTTCTTTTCTATGATTTTTCTTTTAATTCGTATTTTGATATCGATGATCAATCACAGTTGGAATAATCTGTCGAGAAAATAATTCACATTAATCAGCGATCCAAAATATCGCGAACTACCGAATAGAAAAAAAAAACGAAAGAAAGCAAGAAAGAAAGAAAGAAGTCTCGCTTCCACCAATGCGTTTTGCATGAGTCCACTTTGATTACTAAATTGATGTGCTCTGCTCATATTTATTGAATGTGGTCTTTTAGCTCTGTTCAAAACGTATCTGTTTCACAATACAATAAAGCAGAACTCTGTGCGATGCTAAAAATGGAATCACAATAGAAACGAGAATTGTAAATAAATGATATAAACAACTTTTAATATTTTATTCAACATTGAACAACATTTCCAGCCCTTTATTTAGAATTAGATTCTCGTCGATGTCGTTCTAGGGTTCATGCATGTTTATTTTTCTCTCCTGTATTCATTTCTCTCCGAGAGATGAGTTTTTGATGTTGTGATTAATTGTGCTGGATATCGCAAAAGCTGAACGCTTTTTTATGCTTTCTTCCCCTCTTTGGGGACAAAATAAAAGAAGAGAGAAAAGGCGGCAAGAAAAACTGTCATCGAAATTCTTGTGACAGATTTTATGACACTACCGATTGTGTCAAGGGATGAAGCGAAAAAAAAATACGAAACAGAATGAAAAGTTAAAAAAAGGCATTTCAAGTATCACAAGCACAAAATCATACATGTTTGAATTACACTCGAGACTTTTTTCTATTGATATAAGAAAGGCACTTTTGTGTCTATTTTTTATGGGAAAATATTGTCGGAGAAGGATTAATAAAACTTGTTCTTTTAGTTTCGATCAACAACATTAAAAAGAAACATGAAACTGGCAAACACATGATGTTCACAAGTCTCATACTGAAACGCGTAAGTAAGGGAGGTGAAATAATCTTTTGGAGATGAAACTCTGTTGTAAGATTCTTTACGACTTTGGCACAATTGCCAACACATTTTCTAGGCACTTTTCATGGAAACATTACATACATTTGAAGCAAGATGAAAATGAAAAGTTTTATGGGAGTGAAATCAATAAATGTAAAACAAAATTGAAAAAAGAATTTTCATTTTTTGAAAGAATCAACGATAAATTATTGACAAGAATTATTGCTATGTAATTTATAAGCTAATTTCACATCATGAAATATTTGGCCCATTAAAAGACTCTCGTTTCTACTTTTTTTTTGCGTTGATTGCTCAATGAGCTGTGTAGAAATCCGATAAACAATGTGCACATTCAATCAAAGATCCACTGACTGATGAGCATGGGGAAGCGAGAGTAAGTAAGCAAAAGAGCACGAGACGAGTGAAAAGAAGACGAAAGCAAAAAAAAAATTTTTTTGTTAACCATTTGATGTAAGCTTTAATACATAAATTCACATCTTGTTAAATATCTGACATTATGGTTTACATCTTTTTTTCATTTCTCTCTTCTCTCTAGCTAAATATTTGGCATGAATTTTTCCCACTTGTATACTTTAGATGCTTTTCTTATACAAAAAGAAATTATTTTCTCTTATATCGAGGAAAATTTTTCATCACTCAGAGAAGTCTTATTCTCGATTTCTTTCTTGCTTCCCTTTTCTTTCTGTTTTTTCAAGTTCTAGTTCATTAAAACGATATATTGTTTTTTTTTCTCGATATGGCTGCGAGTTTTAAATCTGAACACTTTGACAGACGCTTTGTAAATGATCCGACAGCGGAATCAAAAACACGAAAATACTTTTAAAAAGCCACATGAAAATTCATGAGTCGTGTTGTTGTAAATTAATACACCTTTGTCCGATCAAAACTCATCGTAGGCTTGTTTGATGGAACTAATGATTTCCGACACCTCTAATTAGCATAAGTATTCACTACACTCACTCACATATCATTAAAGACAGCGAAAAAAGCTTGTTTCATTATAGGGGCGAAAAATGCACAAAAATTTCCACTTGAAATCAAATTTAGAGTTTTTCTTTTCTTTTCTTCACAGAATTTTTTCTTCGTTCTTCAGCTCTTTCCATATATTAAATCATTTACATTTAAAACTGACTCGTTAATGGCTTTTCACGCAATCAAAACTAAGTTAAAGCACTAGTTTAATGCAGTTTATCCTTTATAATTTGTACATTGAAAATGGAAAACATAAAATATACAACAACTAACAAATGCAAAAGCAAAGTGTTTTTTACAAACTTTTCTATTTTACTGAAAATGCCAAAAGGAAAAAAGAAAAACTTTCCTGCTCATGAATGGGAGAAAATTAGAAGAGAAAAGTTGGGAGAGTATGTGAGAGAGATGTGAGAACAATGAAAGAGAGACACAGGGTGAAGAGTAAAGAAATGAAAATTGGAAAAGTTGAATTGTTATAATACTTGGACATCGTAAAAAGTCATTTTTATTGCTTCTATATTTTACGACTCTTTATGAGCTCCAATATTTAATGGATCTTTTCCTCTCGATTAGAAAAATGAAATGCATAAAGAAAATCTTAATTCTTTTCTTTTGTATTATTTGTCTTGCTGCAATTAAGGTTTAGCGATCGCTGTGATTAGTCTTGTTAACATAATTTCTAACTCGTTTCAAAAGAGCCTTAAATTTTCCACAACTGAATCACCCATTTACTTCATCTCATTTCTTAGATACTTAAGGGGCCTACAGTTTCTCTTGTGTTTAATACATAGAATGGAAGAAAGAAATATTTTCCAAGAAAAAGGAAGTTTATTATTATTGTAGAGAAAAGGAAATTTTCTTTTCTTTCATTTAATGCTTAAAGACTCAAACGAGAATTGTTGAAAATCTTGGGGATTACTACATGTTAATGAAATAAAATTTACTTCTCATTCGCCTTTCAAATTTAATTCTTTCTTCTCTTTAATGTGTCACGTGTTTTTTATTAACTTCATAAAAGCTGAATTAAAAAGCTTTTTATTGAGAGAGGAAAAATAAAATTAATGCTTACTCGTGGTATATCCAAATATATTCTCTTGTTCGGGATCCGCTGCAATTTCTTCTTTGCTGCGTTTAATATTACCTGCACTCGCTCGATCAATCTTCAAAAGGAAATAAAGAGAAAAACAAAGTAAAGAAAATTTTAGTTTTGTTCATTTTTCCGCTCATTCTTTCTACGATGGAATCGTGAAAAATCGTTCAGAAACGTGCAAGAATTCACCTCATTTCCTGTTTGAGTGTAAGTTTTTCCTTCCATATCGCGATGGTCGTCGTCTTCATCAGATGATCCTTCCGACTCTAGGTAGCAGTTATCGATAACGAAAATAAATCATGCTAACTTTTGAACATGCAAGTATTTATCACTGACCTGTATCAGGCTCGGGCGAAAACCCGGTGATACTCTCAACTTCGCTGATATCTTTTTCCGAGCCATTAGGTTGGGGCGTCTACCAATTAACAAACATTCACCAACGCAATATTTAAAAGATGCGTAAAGATTATTTAAGGCATGCAAAACATCATAAATTCATAATCAAAAAATAATATTGAATAATTAATCATGCAGAAAATATTTCATATTTCTTCCTTCTTTAAACATCCATCCAAGAGTAGGAAAAATCTTTTTGAATTCATCATTTTTACACGCACTTACCGAAACGCCATTCGATAGAAGGCCCTTTTTAGGATCTTTTTTTAAAGCCTGCATTTGTTTGATATCATCTTTTACTACATCGTCTTTCTCCATGGCTTCCTTTGAAAAGAGAGCGTTGAAGAAAAGAAAAAACATCAGCAAAACATGAAAGGAATAAATCTAGACCTTATCAAATCATTAAATAATGTTTAGGATGTGAGTCATCTAAATTTGGATTATCTAAAGTGCAATCAGAAAACAAACATTACTTGAATGATTTCGGGTTTTGTTGGTGTTTTTGATGGAGTCACGGGTGGCGTTGATTTCTTTATGAAATCGTTTGAACTTCGATCGGCATTCTATTTTTATGAATAAAGTTACAATATGAACGAAAGGGTAAGAAAGAAATAAATAAGATTATTATAAGAAAGAACATCCAGAAAATGTAAACAAAAAGAATCCTTTTTTACCCCAGCGTTTAAACTTTGGACCAGCAGCGTCATTTTATCGCTGGCGTTTTTTATCGTCTTTACAGCCAATTCGTGCGATGAATTTCTAATGTCAACACCATCAACAGCTGATTGTGCAAAGATGAGTGTTTCACCAAGATTAAGTTTCAAGAAAAGAAGCAGAAGCAGATTGTTTGAGTGTTATCAAAAGCTTCAGACGAAAAAAGAAATCAATTTGGTAAAGATGTATAGACTTACCTAAAATCCTATCTCCAATCTTCAGTAAGCTACATTTATCTGCAGAGCTTCCCACAATAATGTTCTTTATGAAAATCCCCGACACAAGTGAATCGCCGGAAACATTAACCTGATGTTGAAAATAAAAACGAATACAGCTTACAATTAATACTACACAATGAATATTTAAAATATAAAAAGCTTTAATAACTTGAAAGCTCTAAAAGAAAGATAAGATTCTTTTATCTCACCATTTAAATTAATAACATTACAAAATATAATCTGATGATAAATATAAGCAGCAATGGGATAAATGGTAATTGAAATAAACAACATTCAAAGATATCAAGCTTAAGATATTCATTTTCAAATAATCCCATCATCGCTGTATTTAGAAACAAACCGAATGAAATAAAAAATCAGTGAACCGTAATCTCATGATGTCTCATGAGTTAAAAATAATTGAGGTGAAATTATCTTTTACTGACATAAGCCGACATTTGACTTATTTATTCAGCTGAAAATCTTCATGGGGATGAAAACTTTTCACCAATAATGAATAAGTAGATATTATTCACCTTTCCACCAACGATGCTGATTCCAAACGATTTATTTTGAACACGCTCAAGGATGACTTCTCTTTCTTGACCCCATGATGTATCGTCTGTTTTGAAGGAAATTAGATTGTATGTAGATAAGTATATTTATGTGTATTGAAGGAAAAAGAAAAGCGTTATTGATCGCCCTACTACGCCATATGAAACGTGATTTTTATGCAAAAACTTCTCGTTTCACAAATAAATCGAATTAAGTTTCAACAAGTAAATCACCCAAAAACTTCACAATTTCTAAGGCAAATCGGAAAGAAACTCACCCAGACTATTGATTTTGGTCTCAGCCTCGGATGCTACCGTCATTTTGCTATCCCAGAAATGAAACAAAATACCACAATGAAGTCGATAAAAATAGGCCACAACTTAAAGTAATTAACTAATTGATTGGTGTTTTTTTGTGAATAAAACACAAACTTCGATAATAAAGAACAAAAAAGCAAAGAATAAATAGAAATTATTCCACGATTTGAGTACTTATTTAGATTACTAAATGAATAAAAAGAATGTTTTATAACAATTCTTTTTCTTCCTTCCGAAAGCACATGCAACTTGAAGCACACGACAAGAAATGACTTATTGAAGGTAAAAACATAGAAACAAACGTGCATCCTTAGAAATGCTGGTGCGACTGAAATAAATTTGCTTTTTCTTCAAAAAATGTAAGCAAAGTATCGAAAATATGTAAGCTTAAAGTCCAGAGTTGAAATTCAGATATTGAACAACTTCACATTTGAATGAACTCGAAACATATTTTTTACCCAACCGTCTCTCATCCCACTTTAACTCAAATAGCATAAATATTGTTAGCACGAGCTAGGGAAAATATTTAATTTGATTGGTGCAAGTTGTTGAAAATATCCTGCTTAGTCTTTCGGAAGGGAAACTATTGAAAAGTTCATAACTCTATTTGAACCGAAAGCTTGTTAGAATGTAAATAAAGTTCGCAACCATAATTTTGATTGACATTGAAAATCGTGAAAATTGTATTAAGTGAAAAATTTGTATCACCTTTGAGTTGGGTCTTTCATGACAAGTAAAACATTTTCCTTTTTCTTCTTACAGCTTTTCCTTCTCGTTTGTTCGTCTTTCTTATGAGCATTTTGTACTGTTGTCGACATGAAATTATCCTTCGATTCTGTTTGCTGGTTATCAGTCGCATGTTGATTGACGTTAAATTTAATATTAGATGTGGATGGGGCAGTTATGTTGCCATGAATTGTTATTGATTTTTCACTCAAGTTGACCTTTCTATCGCTTGCAGAGATTACAGAATTGTTACAGCTACTATTTCTAATCTGATTGTTGTTATTATTATTATGTGTTGTAAATTGTGTTGAGCTTTCATTCTTTGTTCGCAAATCATTATAATCCGCTTTTAATTGAGCTTTCACGGTAATTTGTGATTGTGCTTCCGTTTCGATACATGTTGCTGTAGCCTTCTTTTCCAATTGCTGACTAAAGCCATCACGATAAATCCCGGATGAAACATGTGGCATGGATTTTGACGAAGTTTGATGTCTCAATTCATTTGTATCAGTACAGTCAACATACTCTGAGTCAGAATCTCCATTATCACCATCACTAAGATGTATCTTCGTCTGCTTCTGAAGCGACTTTATTTTCGCATTTTTATAATCTCGTAAGCAGTCTTCGAAGTCATTGTAATACTCTCTACGGTGTTGCACAAATATACCCTTTTCTTTACTCATCAAATTTCTCTTGGTTTCCAATTTAAGATCAAAAATATTCAAATCAGCATCTCTCGTCTGCTTTTGCAAGTGTTCGAGAATTTTGGGATTCACTTTATATTTATCTAATATATCCAGCACAGAATCTCTTTTGATGAATGAATCGACTGATGAATAACTTATCAAGCGGAGCTGTAAAAATTATCGTGGAATTGTCATAAAGAGAAGAAAAAGAAACAAACAAAAAAATTATGTAAGAAGAAAAGTCATTCATTGTTACGTCAAATGACAAAAGTTTTAATGGCAAAATGTACAACTAATTCTTCATTTCAATTTGAAAATTCCCCGAGGAGCTTCACTATCACCGCCCCTCTTTATTCTATTCATAAATATTATCCCAATTCCGAAACATTGTAAATTAGCAATTTATTCAAATGACACAATGTTGCTCTCTTTGATAGAAAATTACAACCTTGATAAACTAGTGAATCGAATGAATAATGAAATAAAAACTTTATCGGAATACTTCATTGAATGGAAAAGTAAATTAAATTTTCAAGCAAAAAACTCTTTTTAAAATATTTAGTTTTATAATTTTTCTGATTCTGAAAGTCGTCTCTATCGCTTTCTATCGCTTTCTATAAATTTCTTTAAACTAATAAATTAAAAAATCAATCGAAGCATAATCAAGATTATTCTTTCTTTACATTCGGAAAATTCTGCTCGAAGGAAAAAGACAAATCTGTGTTAAACAATGTGTAACTTTTTCTTCTTATTTTCCAAGCAATCAAATCCTTTTTCTAGAGAAACTAGACAAATCAACGCTTTGTATCATCTGACATCACAACATATTTTAACCCTTCATTACCACACTAGACTTTAGTTATTATTTACAACGCAATTTCAGGATCGTTTTGTTTCTTCCGAAATAAATGAAACCGTTCAATTTTACAACAACAACACTTACCATATTCTACTCAATAGAAGAAATGAGATGCTGGATCTTTTTTAGACATTTAAGTGAATATTTATTAAGTTTTTCAGAGAATGAATTTATTAAGTAATCACGACATGAATTTATTCACATTTATATTTATTATTTTGAGCAACACGTGCTTTCACTGAAGCTTAATGACTTGGTAATATTTTGATTCACTTCGTCCTATTAAAACCTGATTTTTCCTAACGAGTTAAGCTTATTCTGTAGTCTTCACGAAAAAACAAGGGTTTATACGATTTTCGTTTGTAGATGAAAACAATATTATCTTCGGGTTTACTGAACTGCTTCCTACACTGAGAAGATTCTAAGAATTGATATCCAAGCATTCATCTGGCAAGTATCGTGAGGATTGTTTAAAAGTTTTGCAACGTTGACATTGCCCAATTTGTTTCATTCTGAAGGGTAAATAAATTTAAACATTCATTTTCTGTGACATTGCTTGTGAAAACATTCTATTCTATCTTCGAGACTGCGCAGTGTCAAAGATAAAAATCATCATGTTTTGGATCTTGGATGAAAACGTCGAAAAAGATTTTAAACTTCCTGTTTGACTATAAACTTTGCTTTTCAAACCATATTAAAAAAATTTTTCTCCTTCACCCGATAATCAGATAAAAGTTTTCTTCTCATTTCTCCATCTTTTCTTATAACTTTCGAAAGTTTTTATCGATTCGAATAGATAAAGGTTTGAGAATCTTTGAAAATATAAAGTTTCACTATTTGAAGGTTTTTTAAAAGAAAGTTTGAATACTTCTGGTTGCTTTTTGTTGTCTTATTTACCTACTTACTTACATTTCCATTTGTTGCTGATCTGACACAACATAAAATACATGAAGTCTGTAACAACATAAAAGAAAAATAAACATAATATTTTTATGAGCATTCATTATTTGTGTTTATTTCAAAAATATTTCCAGCATAAATTTTAATTTTTCAATTGCACAAAAAAAGGATTGAAATTTGAGCTTATTTGCTTTTAACTTTCTTGATGTTAACATTCATATAAATATTCCAAGCATTTGCAAATATTTCTTTATCGCATTTTATATTTGTTACTTAAAAGCTTGGTAGCAAAAATGAAATGTGAGTATTTTCGATCAAATTATCAATCAATATTGATTCATGTCAACAGTGAATACTTTCAATTCTCCCGAGTCGGTGTCTGCAAAAAATAGATTTCATATTCTCTATATCCGTGACTCGTGGAGCTTTCTACATAGTAAGGAAAGAAACATAATTTCATTTTTATATTTTCCTTTTCAAATTGGCTTTATTAGCAATAAGTATTTATTCTTGTTCCGATAATAGCTCGTTAAAAAAGACAAGAGAATCGATAAACATTTTTACTCTTTCTTCAATTTCAAAGCAGATTTTTTTTGTTGTTTTTATTTAATTCTATTTATGGGCCATTTGGATATTAATGTTATATGTATTTACGTCATAATTTATAATACTTCTTCACATCTAAACCTTTATTAAACTCCTTTTTATGATCATCCTTATCATAATTTTTCAATATTTGTCGACATTTTATAAATTTAAAGCTTTTTACAAAGTTCAGCAGAAAATATGAAAATCTTTCATGTTTCTCAAATTACAACAAAAGGAAAACTTCCTTTCGTAATAAGTGAAGCGTTATACTTGAAACTTTCATCCTTATCTGAATATTTGATATGTTTGTCGGAATTGTACATGAGCTTTTGCAAAGATTTTGACTGGGATAATAAATTACTTTTTCGTCTTTGCTACTTCCATCTTTCTGAAGCATACACGGAAGAGAAATTTACAAAAAAAGAATTCTTAGAAAGTTCACCAAATACAATGATATTTAATTAACAAGAATTCAAGAAGCTTTTCTTCTTTACATTCATTCATCTCTTGAAATATTTAAGATTTTTGTAATCTCAAACTTTCCTGATGTTTGTCATCATGTTGATTGTCAAGAACTTTTAATTTTCGTTGTGAGAAGAAAGATTTTGAGTGTCTTCTGGTTTGCATAAATAATTAACTTAATTATTTCGTAATGAAGTTCTAACTTCGTTATTAAAGCTCATTATTCAATTTTACCTTGTCATGTTGGAAGAAAATGTAAAAGGATTCTTCATGAATCATTAATAGAAGATCTAATTGTATGAAAATATTTAGCTTGTATTTATATATGTGACTTGAGTTTTAAACTAGCTATTAGGCTTTCTAGATTACATCCAGATAGTTATTTTATTTCTTTTCTTAAAAATGTAAAGAATACTTTCTATATTATCTAATGACAGTCAAGACAACCTTTTTCACTTCATTTCTTAATATCATTAAATCATTAATTACATCACACCCTAGTCAACCTACAATTAAAAAGTTTGCGAAAATTCACGCGATACAATTTAATTTTCAATGAATAAATAATGAATTATTTTATGCTCTTAGCAAAGGAAATTTCGCTTATGCTTCATCACAATTTTTCATTCTAATTGATTTTACACAAAAAAAAAAGCAACATCGAGGCATGTTATGGAAATTCTGGTTGAATAATTTTCTTTAGCTCAATTGAAAATCACCAAAGCATGCTTTTATATTATTTACATTAATTTATCAGAATTAAGTATTCTTCAAGTTTCATTTAAGATGTTAATTAATTCATGTGGATATTCGAAGTGAAGCTGGGAATTTTGTGAAAATTGTTTAGGTAAATATGCCACCTACTAAGTGCTTTCTTCTTATTCATGCATCATCGTATGACTTCCCCTCCTGTTGAAGATTGTAACTTCCACTGTTTCTATGCTCCACCCAATTCTTCAGTTTACCTCTGAGCTCTTCCAAACTCTTCGATTTTGCTTTATTTATTCTTTTATATTTGACGTCTTTAGGTTTCGTAACAGATCTATGATTAGACATGACACGATTGAAATTTGTCACTTGGTTTGCTGGTTTTATCATCGATTTTGCGTCTTCGTCCGAAGCACGTCGTCGATGAATAGGTGTACTTGCTCTTGAATCAGTTCGAGACGCGTAATCATAATAGCTCGTTAACTTCTCCCAAAAGGTCGATGACGACGATTGATTAGTAGAGATTGAATCGGTTACGTTGCTAAGTGATTGATCATCTACAATGTCAGTGATTCGTTTATCAGATCTATTTTTGAATTTGTCTCGTTTCTCAGCGACGTCGCTACATGATTGATTCTTTGGACTTTGCTGTTGTGAGTTTGCCTGTTGATTTGATTGCTCTTGTTGATTCTGTTCGGGGTCTTCCTCAACACTGTAAACTGTTTCTAAAATGTCAGGTCTACGAAGATAACAATTGGACTTTTGTAGATTTGTTCGACGTGGCATCTGAATGACATCGGATATTGATCTGACTACGTCACTACTACATGATTTCCGTTTTAAAATAAGCGAGTTACAATCGTCGATATCTTCTAATACGACAGCTGAATCTGAATCATTCAAATCACATTCTGTCTGGTTGTCGATAATGTTAATTTGATTATCCAATCCATGCATTTCAAGTCGACTAGATAATGCTTCAATAATCTTTTGCTGACGATAAATGGTTAATTCACGTTGATACAAAATGTTCGCAATTTGTTTTTGTTTGCGTACCAAGCGGCTTTCAAGCAGCAAAAGTTGACCAGTCAGATAAGATAATTGATCAGTTTTTTCCAGCTGTTCTCTAAAATGCTGCTCGCTCTGTGCGTGAAAATAAAGAAATAAAAAACATAAACAGAAAGAAATTGAAAAACCAAAAATGGAGAAAATTGTTTTTTGTTACATCATCAAAGATAAATTACGCAAAGAAAAACCTCGAGAAGTTCACTTCGCGTCTCTAAGCTCGAAAGAAAAACGAAAATTGATTCATAACGAAATGGAATACGCGAATGATGATAAGTGAGTTTTATGCTTTTCACTCAAATTTCAAGATGAATACGGAACCGAATCGCTTATCGTTCTTTTCCTTTTTCAGAGACACCGAAATTCAATTGCATGACAAGAGGTAAAAGGTTGCCTCCATTGTGTTGAATCTTTTTTTCATAACAGCCAAATATTTCATGACATTTACGAATTTTAAAATTAGATATTTGTATCTAACAAAATAAATTTCTGTCGTCTTTCCTTCAAAAAGAAGTCAGACGGAAATCTGTGCTGCAACAATGCTTTTATATCATTCATCTCAACAAATAAAGATTTCATTCCATTAAGCACATCCACGCCTGAAAAATCTTTCATTTGTAAATTTTGTAATCAAATTTTGAAGTTTACGATCTGAAATGTTTTTTATCTTTTATTTCTATTGACGTCAATTTAAAAGTATGACATTGCCATTGAAAGAATAAAAATCCTGAATAAATAAAACATGAAGATTCATTATGAGATGTCATGAGCAAGTTGAATAATTTCTGAATTTATCTGAGGGATGAATTCCAAAAAATTTAAGCTCATTTGGTTGTCTCGTACAGGCAAGTCAATAAAGCGTGATGCTCAATGGTGGTAAGGCAATTGCCGAAGGGCGGGTTCTCAATGAGAGCTTTTTCCACCGTTTTCTTTCCACTTCACTCACCCAATTTGTTCCCTAATGTTTTATTTAGCGTTTCATTTCTTGTAAAATAATAAACTCAGAACAATAAAATTAGATATTCAACCTCTAAAGGTATTTTCGTATTTATACTTTTTTTCCGCTGTGAAAAGCACTCAACTTAAAAGTTATTTTAATTATTCATCCATTAAATGTTCGACAAACATTCACATTTATCTAATTTTAATTCTCTACGTCTCCTGTTGCTGACCTATCTCTTGCATATTATATTTCACTCGGTGATTTAACCAAACGTAATGTACTAATAATGTAGGTCATAAGATTTAATGCCTTGCACTTTCAGATTCAACCATGAGAAGCAAAAACGACGAGAGAATTTCTTTCACATAACTAAAGAAAGATTCAAAACAAAAAATAAAAAGAAATAACTTCGCTCATAGCATGTCGACATCGAACATTAATTATGGAAGTTTAATTCAATAGATATAACCATTCGAGTTGATTTTGCGTTTTTTTTTATTCCATTACGTTTGTTTACGTCATGAGAAGTAAAAATTGAGTTACCTGCATGGAGTAAGCTTTTTTCCAAGCCATTATTTGTTCTGTTTGAGTACGGCATTTCACTTTCAGTTCCTCAAGCATCACTAAATCTGCATCAACATTATTTTTGGCGTCCTAAATAAACAGCAATGATGCGGGGGTGACAGATAAAAGTCAGAGAAAAAAAAGAGAGAAAAGAACCATGAAATTAGACAACAAAAAAAAGGAAGACAAAAATCCCTAAGCAAATAAAAAAAAATGTTTAAAACCTTTTTTCCTTTCTTCCCATGGACTGTTGCTTGCGCTTTTGTTTGAACAAAGCTTAAATCTTGTCAAAATCAAACCCTTTAACGTCCCAAATATTTGTCACTCCTAGACACTCTTAACAAAGAGAAAAACTTGAAATTTAAACTTTTAAACTCCATTTAAGAAATACGAGAGTGACAGTAAGTTGAACTACTTTGTCAAAGCTTTTCCGTCTCAATTTATTTTTTTTCTCAAGTTTCATTGTACTCTTCTCGAGAAGGAAAGAAAGAAAAGTAGTTTAATTCATAATGAAATCCTCTTCGGATGTTTTAATGACTGTTGCTCAGGTGATCAAAAATCTTGGGAATTTTCCTTCAAGCGTTTCCTTTTCATTATTCATCAGAAATGAGAAGAGAAAATTTTTTAATTGATATTCCGCTTGGAAGAATAAGATTCGCGCATTTAAAAAATCAATAATAAATAATATGGCCATTAAGAGCTCACAATGTTCACTTTCTCTGCTCATTTTCAGTATTAAAAGTTTAAATCTGTTCCCAAGAACGACTCATTGTCTGCAGAACTTTTAATAATGAAACTTTTTTTTTCTCTTCTCTTGTTAATGAAAATAAAAGCGAGAAGAGTTGCGAAAACTTTTCAATTCAAAAAAACAAAAAATAAAAATAAATTAATGCTTATGGTCAACCCCGTGAGATCTCATTTATCAGTCAGTGTGATGGATGGGAAAAGGTAAAATAGAATTTATTTTGCATTTTGCATTTAAAGTTGACATTGGACTACGCGATTGCGTAACATGGGAGATCTGGAGCGTAATTCATTCATTCGTTGATGTTGTTTCGATGTCTACACAAACAATAACAATGGAAGTGAACGCAAACCAATGTTAATGTTTGTTTGTTCATTGAATAAATCACAAACGATCGCAACGAATGAAATGAAAGACAATGCAACATTTTACTTGAAATGTTTCGCTTACCTCATTTGAATATGTTGGTGACGAGCAGTTTTTCTCGCTTGATGACGGCATGATGATGCAGTTCAAAGTCGTCTTCACTTCAATTCAAGTTTCTTTGCTCCACTTTATGTTTTATTATCGTTTTTACGCTACACGGCAAATGCTAATTCGTCGACAATCTGGTGCTCTCATAAATAATTCGTCTTCAGGGATGGCAATGAAATGATATCGGGATGGAAATGAAAAGAAAAAGAGAAAGGAGAAAAATAAATGAAAAATCGATATGCGAGTTGTATTCAGAATTGTTGAAACTCGAATAGAATACCAAAAGAATATAATAAAAGCCCATCAGCGAGCAAATCAACAGTGCCACGTTTAGATTTTATTTAGAACGCACCTTTTTTCCAACTCAATCTGTTATGATTTTCTCCCGGCTTATTTTGCAATTTATAGAAAACCTGAACTCGTTGACCAACAAGTAAATATGAAAGATATTTAAGAGAATGAAACATTTAAGAGCAGAAAAATAAAGAAAATCGTTTAATCAAAGTGGCAGTTGATTGTCTTGAATGATGTATTAATTATTTATTAGAACGTTAAAAGGCAAAGGAGTGAACGAAAAGCTTCTCGTCGTTTAATTAATTTCGAACGTAAGACTCAGATTTATCTTGTATTTAACATGAATAAGATTTTGGGTTGGGTATTTAGAAGTTAGTTTGCCTGTTTGCCACCAGAAAGCTTTTGTCCTTCATTAATAAAGAAACAAACATCATGTCTACTTACAAGAACTGACTGACACATGTAGAGAGAGCTTAGAGTAGAGCATTAAGTCTGAATTGAATGATATTAATCAGTCTTGCTGTAAACAGAACATTTTTCTTGCTATTTCGATGTCAAGATCTTCATTAACTCTAAATGTCAACTATGTAACGTTACCGTAACCGACATTCTGATACTCCTATGAGAACAGAAATGACACTCACTTATTTGCAATCATTCTCGTATCTCGTTCTTTTAATGTGATTGACAAAGCTTCTCCATTTTCGTTTTCAAACTTAATGTTTTTGTTCACTTGGAGAAAATCACCAGACAACATGTCTGATCTGCACACTAAACAGAACAAGAAAATACTCGTAAAGTTTAAGCCTTGAACAAAAAGGACATGAGTTGAATTGTGACACTTTAATAGCGATTTTTTACGCTGTTTATGCTTTTCTCGATGACTTCAAGAGAGAGATGGAAAGCGAAAAAGTATTGAAGAGGGTTAAACTCATTATTAATATGCCAGAAGCAAACGAAAAAGTCGAATCCATGCCGAATACTTCAATTACAAGTCGAAAAGTTCTTGAAATTTTTTTCTTATTCATTTTCTTCCGCTTTTTTCTTTTCATCTTTCGTCGTCTCTCGATAATATTTTTTTTCTCTTTTGTTTCATTATGTGCCATAAAGTTGGAACAATGAAAACTTACTTGGGCGAATACATGAATGGATGTTCAGATCTTTCTGCTATTTGGGTATTCATTGATTTCCCCTTAAATATGTTTGTTTTATTATTCTTTCGGATACTTTTAGCACCTTTTGGGACAAAACAAAACAAAGTCACAGTTGGCATACAAAAGGTTCACACTAATTCAATAGACTTATTTATAAGTTAAAGGTAAGGACGTTCCTTTTGTTGACTTAAAGCTTTGTAAATTAAGAAGTTAAGAAGAGTTCTATAAAGAAATATATTTAATTAATTATCAAGACGCTAAAAGAGTGTAGAGTGACCTTAATCTCTTCAAGATTGAGTCACTAGAAATGGAACACAAACCAATTCAAACTCGTATCTGTTGCGCTTCTTTTCTAGGAACTGACACAATTATTTACACTCAAGTTGCAAGTTGCAACTTGCGCTGCCTCTATTCAATAATACTCGTCAATGAATGCATTCATTTATGATGAAGAAAAAATAACAAGAGCAAGTTGATTTTTGTCTCATTTTACAGCTAACATAGCAAACTATTTAACTCTTTAATGTGCTTAACATCATTTCTTCATCACTACTCTTTTATTTTATGTGTTTTGTATTATCAAACGGTACAAGCATCATTCTCTGCTATTCTTCTTATATCTTTCTCAACTTTATAGCTCATCACATTTGTGAGTGGAAGGCAGAAGATATCGAAACTTACAACTATACAAATCTCACCTATCTAATCAATGGCGATTGAACTTTTATTTCGCTGTTGTTGTTGTTCTCTCATTTAGTTATGCAAAAATATTAAAACTGTTTTCGTCGTCTTCGTTCACGATGAGACTACATGTCTATTGGTGATTCACTTCTTTTCCTTGGATGTTTTTTTCTTCTTTCACTACACCACTTTTCAAGTTTTTGTTTATTTATTTAGTTTTCGTTTATTTTGTCATGGTAACACGAATCAACAAACACCACAGACAGTGGTATACGCGATGTCAGTTGATAATTTTTTTAATTAAATGTAAATAATTAGCTAATTTTCTTCGCCTTTTTATAAGCAAGTAAACAACAAGTATTGGAGTCACTGCCTGAATTATCGTGCCATTTGTATAAAAATTTGAATTTTCACTGCTGCTAAGTTTCTATGTAGATATTTCATGCTGCTTCACATTAAAGATTAAACTCTTGACTCAAATGCACAACCACAGAAGAGAATCTTCTTTTTTTCTTATTTCCAGGCCACAAAACTAAAGTTACTCTTTTCTTTTGCGCGAAAAATAAACGTCAGCACTAGTGAGCCTAGTGTTTTAAATAAAAGTATGGTCTTCTAACTTACATATATGGCGTGAACACATACAGCTTTGTAGCCGTGCAAAACTTCTTTGCTTTCATTTTTTTATCCAAATGCACAACGTGAAAAAAAATGTTTAACATTGAAAGTTGTAGTTTGACATAATCCATGAAAATAAAAATAGAATAATATTTTAATGTTAATTTGATGTTTGGGTTTTTTTATATTTTTTGATTTAACTAGTTTCATATGCTGCTATGAAAAGCTCGATCAATGTTGTTGATTTTATTTTTTTTATTCATATTTTATATTATATTATTTATAGTCCACTTAAAAATTCTTGTTTATATTTATAATTTGCAAAAGTTTTTTTTTCTTATTATGCTTGAAGCTATTTGCAGTTGAATATGAAAAAAGCACAATTTTCTTTAATCCATGAAATAATGTTGACTCATGTGCCGTTTGAGCTAAACTAAACTTTTTTTTCTAAGTTATTTCGATTGATGCATGTCGAGCAACAGCCAGAGAGAGAAAAACATTGAACCCAGTTGGGAAGTTTAAATATTTTATGAAATAAACTAAGCTGTGGAAATAATTTAATTTTGTTAAATGAAAACATTAATTAAAATCTGATTCTTACAATGATTTCAGTCTCCAATTCCAAGATATTAAAAGTTTCTCACTGGGCGACAATAATAATGATTGTTTTTTCAATGTTTTCGTCAATGTTTTATTTATGTTTCTCCAATGCATCTTCACCAATGTTTATGCTTTACAGTTTGTAATAAACATCACAGCATGTTGTGACAAATAAGAGAAAGAGAATAAAGCTTCAGAAGGGTATTTCGTAGTGAATAATAAAACTTATTTTGAAGCGGATTTTACGAAAACATAGTTTGAGTTGATTGAAGAACTCTTGATGAAACATCGCTCCACCTGGTGCGATAGAACAAAAAAAATTGATCTTAATTTGTGTTTACGCAAGCGGTAGCAAACATAAGACAAAATTGCTTGTAATAAAAAATCATCGTTCAGCAGCCAGTAATCTGTGAAAGGAAATTGTTCTTTTCATTCGCTTGACTCACGATTTTGATATTCTCGCTTAACATCATTTTTATGGAAATGTCTATAAAGTTGAAGGGAAAAAAGTGCAGCGTTCCATTACACTGCGCACTCCTTGTCGAATGATCATATTTCATCTGTTCTTTATGTAGATATATCGGTCGAACGCAAGGGAGGCATTTAAACCGGATGACTTTTTGAAAGGAAGCATAGAGAGAAATCTAAATTATCGCAAAATGTGAGATTGCCGCTCACGGTTCTCTGAAAGAGAATGATTGATGGGCTTCATCTTAATGGGTCTTAGTGGTTCTGATCTGTTAACGAGAGCTCCCATAACAAATGTTGGCAATATCCGGACGATTCATATGACAGTTTCTGTGTCAAAATGAACAATATTCTAGATGAATAGAAACCAGTTTATCGGACTCTTTTTTTATATTTATTTAATGCTTTCAAAGTTTTGATCTTTTTTTTCTCGCATCATTGGCGAGACTGTCGCCGATTGTTGCCTGTAAAAAATTGACTTTAGATTCATTAAAAGATTAAGTCTCATTTGTGCGTTGTTTTGCGACTTTAATTTAATTTATTTGTTCGTATAAGATAATAAATAAAGAATCATACATTTTCATAATACACATAAATCATGACCATAGCTCATGCTCATGAATAAGGAGAAAACAAAGCTACGATTTTATTTCATTTCTGTTCATTTTTCTATGTTTTGTAAAAGCTTATGGACTCGAATTCCGGACCATAAAGCATTACCATGTTAAATAATTGAGCAATCATAAGACAGATGTTTATTTAGAAAAAAAATTGACTTTGAACAAAGTGATCAAAGGCACTGATGAGTTCTAAGAATTTTTTTAAATATTCTTCTTTTAAATAATTTTCATCAAGACTTTCAAATCTCCAAAGTTTTCCATTCTTAGCATAAGTAAAGAAGACGATGAGAAAGAAACTTCTTTGAAGATTTATCATCAAATTTTTTTCTCTTCTTATATATTTTTAAGCATCTTGAAAACATTACACAAACGATCCAGCATAAAACTTTTTTCTTGCTATTAAAGGCTTTGATAACATCCCCGTTTCACTCAGGAACTTCTCGTAATTGAGCTTCTTTTTAAGGTCTATCTTGGGAGTTTCAACTAATTCATTAATTAAATTTGTGGTTTTACTGGTCTGTTTCACTGGTGATGGTGGAGAAGATTCACTCGTTGACGATGTCTCGTTAATTTTGATAACAGTCGTAAAACTGTTATTGTTTCTTTCAATTTCAATGCCTTCCATTGATGATTGCTCGTACTCAAAATCTAAGTTATATTCAACTTTTATGTCTGAATCTTCGACACAATCAACATCGCCGAGATTTTCATCGTCAAACTGATACATTTCTTCAATGTTTTCAATCTGTGGTGAAATGACTTCGGTTTTAGTGTATTCGGCATCGAGATTATACCAATCGAATTCTTGTTGTATCTTCTCGTCAATTATTTTAATCGTTTGTTGATTTTTTAAAGGAATTGGTGGAGGTGACACTTTTGGTGGTGTTTTCTTAACACTTTTTATTTCAGCGAGAATCGACGATGGCGATTTCTTTTTAATCGGCGATTTTGTGATGTAATTGTCATGTCCAATGCATTTTATTGGTGTTGCATCTTGTTGTTTTCTTGGTGACGTGGGTGGCTCGAAACCGGGAATTATTGAATAAACATTTGGCAATTTTGGAACGTCTTCAAATGAATCTTCACCCAGTTCAGAAGGCGCGGGTGTAGGAACTTCTTTGATTTCAGAATATTCATTGTCATCAGCATCGTTATGAATCTCCGCCTTAACAATTTTTACACTTTTTATGTTGTCTTGTATCTCAGATATTGAGCAATAGTCTGGCTCCGACTCGTTAAGTTCATAATCAGAGTTCTTCTGTTTGTTGTTGAAAGATTGATCGTGAACATAGTGCCGTTGCTTCGAGATCTGTTGCAGTTTCATAAGATTATCAGGCTTGGGTGGTAGCGTTGGCTTATAATTGTCGAGACTTTTTGTATCCATGTCGACATAAGTCCGCGACGATCCAATCGGCTCATACTCGTTGCTATAAGTACTTTGATTCTCGTATGTTGAGTTCAACATATCATCTGAATGCATATCTGAAGGTGGCGTTCGTGGCAGTGGCGTTATTTGCACCATACTGTTCTTTGTTGAGAAGTGTACTCGTTTATTTGAACGCGTAGGCGTTGCTGATGATTGCGAATCTTTTGAACCTTTCGAATCATTCGATGCGAAACTCGACCTTTTCTCGTTTTGCGTTTCAATAAATTCATCCATCGATTGTTGAAGAAGTATTTGATTCACACATTCAAGGACGCTATTTGAAACGCCTGTAACATTGCTATAAGATGGTTTACAACTTAAAGTGTCAGAATCTTCAATATCACTTATGTACCAGTCATCACGTGTTGCGATTTTTTGTTTCACTTCCAACCCATCATCACAATACTTTCGTGTGACGGAAGCATCAGATTGTTGTTCTTTAATCACATCTCTCTCAATATTATTCCCAGATTGATTACTATTGACCACATCATCATTACTATCATCATCATCTTCATCATTGATAATTTCTTGCTTTTCAATAGCATTTAGCGAAGTTAAACTTATACCATGCATACGATTTATTTTAAGCGAATGTGTGTCATCATTTGTTTGCTGTTTTTGTTGTTTGATGCCGTGAATATCGTTCATAATTAGAGAAAACTTCGAGGCACCTCCACTCGTTGTACTTTTACTGATCGTAATTTCCTTTCCGTTAAGGTTTTCTCGTTTGCCGATGCTGTTGTTGTTACTATCACTATTTGGAAAGTCATTTGTTGTGATGTTGTTGATGTTACCGTTGGTCGACAACGACAACGAGTTGTTAGCTTTGTTTTCCGCGCTGTGTGGGCGCGACTGTAAATAATCTTTATAAGATTTCTTGCTGGTGTACTTCTTGCTTCTGCGGGCTGTTGAAAACGGATTAGGATTTAATAAAGCTTCTTGTTCTTCACTCGATGACATATATTCTATACTCTGTATAGATGAATAATCTAAAAGAAAAAATAATTAACATTTGACGTTAAACATGGGAAGTACATTAGTTTGGTTTAGATTCACAGAACAAGATTAAAGATTCAAAAGAACTGTCAATGAAAGGTTAATAAAGTCACGGGATATTTTATGAAATTCACCCTCGGAAATAAATAAAAACAAAAAGTTAGAAAAAGCCACAGCCAGTTAAAAGTTTTTTTCTTCTTTTTCCTTACCATCACTGATATTTGTTTGAAATTTATTGCTGACGGTTTGTGTGGTGGAACTTTTTGTCGCTCGAAGATAATATTTTTTCCTGCACATTGGACAATATTCGGACGTGTCATGAAAGATGTTATCATCATCTAGATCGTCGCATTGAACGCCAAGTTTTACTTTCATGTTGGAAATCGTGTGCATTTGACGATTTATCACTTTGTCTTTCTCAAAAAGCTGCTGTTGGATAATTTCCTGTTCCTTCCTTAATTTCTTCTCAAAGTACATCAACGCCTTCACGATTTTCGATAACTGCTCGTCACGACATTTCTTCTCACTTTCTATTTCCAGATTTGAAAATAGCATGAAATTCTTCAAATATCGTTTGAAGTCGGTGCTATTATTGTTGCTTTCAATGCTACTTGATGACTTGGAATTTTGACTTTCCGTCGTTTCGTCGTCGCCTCCCATTTTGAATCGGAAAACGACGTTGTCTGTTACGGTGGTGCCTTCCTTCTGCAATTGAAAGAGAGTTGTACGAAACGTGTTATTACTTTCGATATCAAATTGAAATGGTTTTACGAACAATCAAACACCTTCCAAATTAAACTAGTGAAATCAATATCGATTGTCGATTTCCTTATCAATTTCCCCCTAAATAAATGTTTCGCTACACCAAATTGATTGCTTTTTATTTGTATCCACACGTCGTATCTAAAGTTTTATTATCTACACTTACGAATAAATTGCGGAGAGATTTAAAACAATTTCATGAGAAGTGTTATCACGCAGAACCCAAGTAAATTACGACCACGGCTATCTTACCAATGATTTGTGTGTGACTGTTAGCAAAAAGGAAAGATTACAAGCCCGACTTACTCAACGTAATTATTTTTAGACACACTAAGGTTTCCGCAAGCATTCGTTCTTTGTACTTAACATTTCATTTCTGAGTCAGCTTTTACTTTGAATCTTTAAATTTTAATCCTTTGTGAACGTCAAACTTTGACGATAAACAAAGAAAGAAAAAAGAGATTAATGTTGTCGTTGCGGTTTCACTCTCGATGAACTAGTTGTGCCACTGCTATTGTTACCATATGGTCGATTTACATAATGCACTATTTGCTTAAATATATGCAGCTTAAAATGAGCGCATATGCGACGCTAATAATTTATTTTTTCCGACTTCTTTCGACGATCGCACTAACAGCTCGCAAGCTTTCTGCTTTTTTTTATTGCTTATCTCAAGTAAACAGCGATAATCATGATAAAAAGCGATAAAAGCATTTTATTTTCTATCGCAAGGCCGGGTTCGGAGCAAGGGCACTTAAATGAATATATTCAAATCATCAGATCCGTGTGCGAGCTCAAGCTTTATTTCATTTTTCTTCTTTTTATTTATACTTCATCTTGATTTAGCATGGAATGAATAAAAAGAAATCTGAGGTTGGGTGGTGAACATTTATTTAAAGTTTTCACTCGACAAAGTCAGAGGAGAGATGAAAGAAAAAGAAAGAAAGGAAAAAAAAACGAGCCCGAAAGTCATCTGAAACTGGTAACCACATTTACCATTCTATTATTTATAATCCAATTTCAACCTAACACCGTGTGTAATCTTTTAATATGTTTTTCCAACAAAACTTCCATAAAACTCATCTGATGAATGACCTTGCTTGTTTTTTTTTTCATATTTGCTTCAACAACAACTTTAGTTGTTTTACCGCAGCAAAGCAACGATTTGCTTTTTCCCATCAAGCGAAACTAAAAGTTATTTAGTTAACTACATTAGAGAAGCGTCAGTTCATGAAAATTATAATTGATCTTATTAAATAGTCTCACGCCAATTAACAAAAATTAAATTGTGCTTTCAATAAATAATTGCCCATAACAAAAGGAGCTTTGTTGATGTTGAAAAATGTGTTTTTAGCTTTACTTCACCTAACTTTGCTTACTTTTTTTGAAATGTGTGAAAAACGTCTTTGCTTTTATTTCTCATTCTTTTGTAGTCCCATAAATATAAAATCGCTTACCAACACAAATGGGCTGCTTCGAGCTAATATGTGCTTTGTTGTCATTGTGAAAAATTGCTACAATTTTAGTCAACAAGCTTCGAAAACATGTTTTTGGCAATCAAAAGATATTTTAGATGCTTAATTGCTTTTTCGTTTGTTGTTACATGCAAATAAGTAGTAAATATGCTGGTAACATTATATTATCATGTAGATACTTCTTTTCTCTTATTTTTTATTGTTTATCGAGACCTTTGTGGCATTCTCATTTTATTTCTTTTTTTTTCTTTTTTTTTTGGTTTAAATAATGAAGCATGTGACATTTTCAAATTATCGAGCATGTTTTAGCGTGAAAGGTAAAATTCCAATTGTTAATTGCGACGGTGTGTTAATCTGTGGTGAATTGAACTTAATTTACCATTTTATGAATTCCTTCCGTTCGGATATTTACATAAACTTCCAAATGGCTCAAGGCAGAAGTTTGCAAAGCTTTGCCAAGATTGACTTGACCGTCAAGTTAATTTAATCAAGACATCAGTAAACGTTCGTTCTAGGTAGCGTTGACTGTGAAACGAGGAAGCACATTGATAGGCTTGAAAAGTTCATTGCACTTTTAATAAATGAGCACGTTGCAGATAAGCTGCCAGTGGCAAAACTACAAATTAAATCACGCATAGGAAAGAAGATTCACAAATCGAATCTGAACCTGGTTCCACAGGCTAATGATCTTCATTACTGGTGTATTGAGATATTTGATATGTTACATAAATAACGAAACGTTGTCTCTTTCATTTCAACTTCTAGCGCTTCCAACTTGATAGTCATGCATATAATATTCGAGTTTATAGGTTTTTTGCAGACACTCTAGAGCGATATGGTGGTTTGACTTTATGTGCTTTTTATATATTTTCTGCTTTTCATTTCTTTTCGTAATTAAACGATGGTGAGTGAAGAAGTTGTGAAGCACTTTTTACACCATTGTTATTGTGGAATAATTATTCAAATGGAACGTGAATAAAAAAAATGGTTTAAACGTGAGTGTTGTCTGTTGTGTATGGTTCGTTACAAATTTCTTTACAGTTTATTTTCTTTTACTTCTTCTTCATATTTAAGTTGTGTTTCTTAAGCGCTTCTCTTCCCTTCTTTCTACAACTAAAACTCGACCATTAAACATTTCTCAGTCTTACATTTCTTTTGTTTAGGTGGGAATGGAATTATCAGGTAGGTTTAAGTTCTATTGAAAAAAAAGTATCTATTGTGGAATTGGAAGAAATTAATGCTGAATTACGGGTAAGAATTGATAATAATTGGCATGAAACATTAAATGAAATGAAATTCCAAGATACTTCGAATGATAAATTGATTATCTCAAAAGGTTCATGGAGAGAATTTTAAAGGCACGTCGCTGTTTCTTCATAAATTACGTGCAATGAGATAGTCACCCTAACATTTTTAATTTAAGGTGATTAATATTCAAAGTTCTGTACGTTGGTTAATAAAATAAAAAGCAAAATTAGTTTGGTAACGTTCACTTCATACGGGGGTATTTAAGCATTAGATAAAGAAATAACATTTTTTTATTACTATTCAAAGCATTTCAACGTCAATGTATATGGGCTGGTGATTCGTTACAAATTCAGCTTAATCAATGTGGCAATAGCTTTTATTATTTTAAATTCAAACTTTAAACAATCTTTCTCTCTCACTTCTATGTTTGCAATATAATAAATATTATAAAATTAGTTTGTGTGACTCGCCCCAAAATAACAGCGAGAAAAACTTTGTAGTCATCGAATAATAAAAAGGTAATATATGGAGTAATTAGATAGTCTTTTTGTTGCGGAACATAAGAAGGTCAAGCAAGAAATATTCAAGGAACTCGTTGAGAGATCATTTGAGAGCGGTTCCATTTGTGGTTTGAATGTGAATTGTTGTTTTTAGGGGATTCAGTCTGGGAAAGGTGTGTCAATGTAGAGCTAGAGTAACTACTCATAAATGTATAAACACATAACGTCAATGATTCTGAATGTAACAATTTTACGATGGCTTCAAGATGAAATAACTAATAAAATGTAAATAAAAACTTTCAAACACTTAAAGATGTTTTCATTTCTACTACAAAACAATTAAAATAAAACTTGTCTCTTCCACAAACCATCGAATCGATTCACAAACGAGTTCAAAATGCCCACAAACCAAAAAGATTTTTATCTTCATCGCTATTGTGGCGTCATTCATAAGAGAATAAGCGATTGTTAACTAAATATTACAAGATTAAGAGAAAATAAATTGAAAAATTATTTTCAAATGAAAACCACCCAAGCACCGCTATTTTCCATCTTTACAGCCAATCTTTGCCCACAGTTGAGGAAGTTTTTCCGGGCAATTTTTCATTGTTCACCGCTTTATGATTTTTGCATAATGATGTTGGTTGAACGTGTAACTAGTCAATATTTCCCCGTCAATTTAACAACAAATATTGTTATTTAAAGTGTGAAGCCAGACTTCACTTCAAAACAATGTTGACTTCGTAGCCTTTGATAAGTTATTAACACCTTAATCAAGCTTTCAAATCGGTTTTTACGATGTGGAATGACTGAATGCGTCAAGGATGTTTACAATGTATATGAGTTGTCTTCAGACGTCAAGAAATTATCAATCTACTTCAGAAAACAGTTTGAGTTCATATAAATAGTTCAAATCTCTTTTTAATTCACTTTTACCCAAGACTCTTTCATATTTCGAATCATTAACTAAAGATTTCCTTGGGTTACTCCGTTAAAAGTTCATTTTTTAGTGCCGAACTCGCGATGCAATAAACCACACACAGTCGAAAGATGAAATAAACTTTTCATGGATAATACTTTGTTTCGAAATTAATTATAAATGTAATTAACACAATTAACATACCTTCGTTGATTCCATAATTTTTGTTGAATTCTCCGATGTATAGAAGACGCTCTTACGGTCATTCGAATTCGTACTTGGCCATTTCATTTTAACTTCGTTTGCTTTTTTCTCACACACAAACAATTCTTCTCTGTTTAAATAAAATAGAAATAAAAGATTTGTTGTTTGGTAAGAAAATCACTGAAACAGTTCTAGATTTAAGATTCTTATTTTAGCTCGAAGTTACGAATGGAATGCGAACATCTTTTGGTCTAAAAACAGTTTCAACTTATTAACTTCAAATTAGCGTCTTGCGATTCACTTAAACACGCAAGACAACGAACAAAAAAAAGTTGAAAGAATGTCAGGAAAAAAATCTTTTCGTGATCAGGTCAAGAGACAACAATTAAATGATTGCTAATTCATTCAAAGTTCTAAAAACCTCAGAAATTAACCCACAGCATATTTCATCGCCGCTAACCCTAAACGTAAATCTTTTCCCATGATTTACAATGAACAAACAATTACAGCAACCATCACTGGCCACTGCCGCGTATATTTATCTTAATTTTCATTTCGCATTTTAAACTCGAGCTCGTAAAAAAATCATAACTCAGACAATTTTACAAATCGCGCTGTGGACTTGGCTTTAATGACACACTAACTAACTTTTTTTTCTCTCTCACTACAAGAAAAACAGTTCATAATTTATTTCGTTATTATTTTGCTTATTTTGGGTGCAGCAATCTCAAGATCTCGACAGCATGGAGCTTGTTGGTAATAGAAGGATAAAAAAGAGCATAGCATAAGTGTGTAGGGTTGGTTGAGTCGTGCGAATTGCTCAATCCCATTTTGAATTGAAATCCCAAAAACGGAATCTAAATTATAGACAACAAGCAACAATGAGTCGATAGGCTTTGTTGGTCACCAATTCTTCGACTAATTTAATGTTGATTTAGATATTATTAACTCGGCGAGTGTCTCGAAATAAGTCTTGTCAATTGCTTTCATTACATGACATAAAAAATTACTTTTTACTTTTTCTCCACTCGATCCACTCGATCCGATCGATTTCGTTAAAGAATCGTTTATTAAACATCAAAGTCGTGAAGTCAAAGAGAGCTTTCGAGTCTTGTTATTTTCGATTTTCAATAAAAGAAAATTTGGGTCAACAACAAAAGAAACTTAAGAAAAATTTTCGTTTTGGTGTCGCAAGCGCGAACAAGCATCGAGAAAGAAAGAAAGAAAAGAAGAAAACATAAAATTGTCAGAGAAAAATGTTTTGACCACGTTTTCTGTTTGGAGATCTGAGCGCGCGCGAGGCGACGAAGAAGAAAAGCGAAAATACTTAAATATTCTCGTTTTATGGTTAAAATTAAAATTTCATCAGTGAATTCCGCAATAAAACTACAAACAAATTTCCTTTTGTGACTCTCTATATTCCAAGCCCATACCCTTAAAGCCATTAAACTATATGAAACAGTTTCTTCTTCTGTATGCAGTGTTTGAGTAGAATCTAAATCTTAAGCTTATGTTACTTATGTAGATGCTTAAAGTGAAGAGAAAAAAAGGTCATGGAGAAATCATAGTTGAGGAAAGAAGAAGACTAAAGTAAATAAGAAAGACAGCAAACAAGCTATTTGAATGCTAAAAAATTGGCTACAATTGAATGTTCATCAGATAAGCGCAAGAAGAGAGAATGAAAGAAGGAAAAAAAAGTTCAACATCGAGAAGATGAAAGAATTAATTAACAGCACAACTTGATTAACTTTTGTTTTTCATTTTGCTGTGAATCCAAATTGCAAGCCCTCATTTCAAGACTATAATAATTCAATGAAAGTCGTTGTTGCAATGTCCGCTAGGGAATGTGGATGAAAAGGTCGGTAAAAACCAAAACAGCATACGAGTGGGCATTTGCAAGATATTTATTTACTTTTAACAAAAAAGTATGTTGAAATCAGGACGATTTCATGAGACATTTATTTATATTTATGCTCTGCTTGAAGTCTTCAATGATAAATAAAAAGAAACTTTGGGAGAGCATCGTGGCATCAACATACGAGATGAAAATCGCGCGCGCAATTTGCAAACGGGTGAATGTTAATGTATACATAAGAAATGAAAAGTTCAACAATTTTTCTTCACTTCAAATCACAAACTGGATATTTTGTTTCTTCTTTTTCTTTCTTATTTCTCTTGTCGTTTGTTTCGCTGATATTTTTTTATTTTACGCTCGTCCCAAGCTTCATTGAGAATTTGAGTTTTGTGTGAAATTTCATACATGATATTGGTCGAAATATTTCAAGAGATCAGCAATATGAGTTGGAGATCAATTGCAAATGATTGAATAATGCAATCTTATGATCGTTGCGGTCCGATGGTTATTAAGTATTTCATTCCATGAATGCAGAAAGCGAATTACTTTTTTTATTAAACGGATTTGCTTGATGAAGAAAAAATGTTTTTGCCTTCTTTTGTTGTGTCTTAACGTAGATCTTTTTTTAAACGACTCACTTGTTTGCTTTCGGAAGGTTTGTGCTCATTTCGTTACTTTCGGGAGTGCAAAGAAGATCATGTCACATCAATCATTTGTTTACAGAGAGATTGCGATCTTTCCTCAAACAATTGTGAAATTGAAAAATTAAAAGATTTAATTGCACTTTGCCCGCGCTTTTGTAAACTACTCAAGGATGTTACATTACTTTCAAACATTTTTATTAGAGTAGATACAACAATGAAGAAGGCAAAAAAGCACACAAAAGAAAAATTTGTTGTTGATGAAGAGAAAAAGAACATAACAACAACAACGACGACTACATCAGCGACGAGTAAAAAAGTATCGGAAGAGACTGAAGAGAGAAGAAATAAGAAAACTAAACTCGTTTTACACGTCATCTTGAACCAATAAAGAAAGAATCTCAAACAGCCCAACGAGTGAATGAATACCTATTGAGTAGCCCTCTCTCCCTCACTCCCTTTCCCTCTATCGATATAAATAATTAAATTATTTAATAAGCTTTGTTATGTTTTTTTTTCTTCATCGGCTTCTTCCTTTCCATTTTGCAGCAATTTTTCATTCCTTCAATTTTTTTCTTTCATTCTGTTTTTTTGTCTTATAATTTTTCTTTTATAAACGTCTTATTTTTTATATGCGCGAATCATGGAAGAATCCAATAAATAAATGCTGAATTCTTTGATCATTCTTCAAACACAATAAAAAAAAAGTTGTTCACATTCCACTGTTTCATTTTAAACGTAAATTTCCTTTTTATCAATATTTATGCTTTTTTAAAAACATTTTTTTCTTTTGTTTTTATCATACATAAAGTTATTAATAGACCAATTTCACTATGGTAATAAACTTTACATTTTATTACTTTCGAGATAAAGATTGCACAATGTCCATTTTTTCACATTCTGAGGTAATCCAATGGTGATTTTCACTCAAACTTGAATTGTTTTCTTTACTCCAAAATTCCAACCAACTCTTCGAAGTAGCAAAAAGAAACTGAAAAGTGTTCTTTAAGTCTTGCATTCCACACGATTGAATATTTTTATGTGTTAGTTGCTTCTTATTTTACTTTTCTTACCGTTTTTCTCTTCACGAAGGTGTATGTTTCCATTAGGCAGCAATCGAATACAGACGCAACTCATGTGTAACAACATTATAATAACAATATTATTAATTTAATATCGCTATGTATAATTTCGAATACTTGAAAGCAGTTCCAGGGGCAATTCTATGCAGTAATTCAATTAGATTCTTTACGAAGCGCAACCAACCATGCAATAAATTATTGAACTGTAATATTTCTCTTTTTTTTGTGAATTTTTCCAAGAATGTTTCTTCACGCTTTACGGCGGTGTGGCTCTATGAATAACTTTTAGCAACAAACTGGTAAGGAACATATTTTAAGAAGAAAACCGTTATACACACGTTACACGTGAATGGTTCAAATCTCGCGCCATTTCGTACAACATTGTATGCCCCTCAGTTTTCGAAGGGCTAAAGCTAAGTTATCAGAACAAATTATAATTTAAAAGTTTTTCTCGTCTATTGTGAATTACAGATCGTTTTAAAGCTATTAAATGATGTAAACGCATGCATTAAAATGAAAACATCGCTGAATATATAAATGTATGAAGCGAATTTATCGTAAAGAAGTGAAAAATTGGAGTTTAGAAAAAAAGTAAACAAGTCAAATACTTTCATACATTTTTTTTGTGAGAGCTTGGTCGTGAACAAATTTTGAGAAATAATTTACATCAATAGTTATAAATTGTTATAACTTGAGTTTTTCATTATGGAATCGAAACAAGAGTTTCCAACGTTTTGTTATAATATGAAAAATATTCAGGTGCTTGCACCCACAGCACAAGGAGGAAATACCGTTAATTTGGCGCAAATTGATGATAACAACAAGACTATTCAATACATTGCTCAACCATTTACAACGTCTTACGGTCAGTCATATACACTCGTAAATCCAGTTCAACTTGCTGGTCAGAATGGACAAATTGTTATCAACAAACCCATAAGTTCGGTAAGTTAAACAAAACCTTTAAGGCTTTATTTCCAGAAATTATTTTTGTTTGGGATCTTTTAGAACACCATTTCCAATATAAGCTTTAAATGCGATGTGTGTAGTCAAATTTTCTCTCATTTGACATTATTAAATCAACATAAAAGAACACACAACCAAGAAGACTCTCATAATGATACTGTGACAGTTGTAACACAAAATCAAGGCTTAATTCAAGCTCAGAATCTCATCTCAGAGAGTGGACAAAATCTTGGACAGATTCAAATTGTTGCTACTGATTCATTAGAGCCAGCACAATTACATCACACTTTAGGAGATCAAATAAATTTGGTACAACAACAGCCACAACATAAAGGCGATAAGAATAAATGCATAACATGTGGTAGTCACATTCAACAAAATGCAAAGCGTAAAGGTCCAAAGCTTATTCGTTGTGAGACGTGTATTCAAAATGACGTCAATGCACAAAATGTTCGACCGACACAGATTTTTGTGTCACCTGATGGTGATATTAAATTTGAAGTGAATGAAATGAACCAGAATATTATTCAATTGCAAGGAGGTGTGCAAAAGCCTCCAACGAAGAAGAAAAATGTAACAACAGTTACAAAATGTACAACATGTAATGGAACTGGAGTTGTCATAGTAACTGAGAATCCTTCGTCGTCATCACCAGTTACAAGTCCACAAAGTACAAAAATATCATCAGCTCGAACGATTACAACAACATCACCACAAAAAGTACAGCAAGTACAAATACAGCATGTCAAGCAACACACAACATCACCACCGCCACTTCAAATGCATCACCAAGTTCAGCATCATGCGCCACCAGCGAATCAAGGTGCAAGACAGTCAGAGTGAGTTTTTCTTTCCTTTATTTCCTTCTTCTTTTCCATATTGATTTGTTTTTCTTTTCAGAAATGATAAGCCATTTACTTGTAACATTTGTGGTGGTAAATTCTCAAGATATTCAAGTTTGTGGAGTCACAAAAAGCTTCATTCAGGAGAGAAGAACTACAAATGTGATCAATGTTCGTCTTCGTTTGCAAAAGCAGTTTATCTTAAGAATCACATGAGAATTCATAGTGGAGAAGTAAATGCTTTAAAGTTTCAAATGTTTTACATACTTTAATGATTTATTTCTTAGAAACCTTATCGTTGCAACACATGTGGAATGACATTCAGTCAGTCACCGCATTTAAAAAATCATGAAAGAACTCACACTGGGTAAGTTGATTTAATCTTTAATTGAAATTAAAATTTGATGATTAATGAAATATTTAATTCAACAGTGAAAAGCCTTATGTCTGTCAGATATGCGATAAAGGATTTGCTCGTCATGCAACGCTTTGGAATCATCGGAGAATACATACCGGGTATGATTTCGATTATCATCATGTGAAAATTTCTTCTTTACATGTTTTCTTTTCTCAATGTTTACAGAGAAAAGCCATATAAATGTGAGAGATGCAGTTCAGCTTTCTCTCAAGCGGCTCATCTAAAGAATCATGAGAAAGTTCATCTTGGTAAGTTTTTTTTCTTTTTACACAAAGTTGAGTCATGAGTTAAGCTTTTCTTTCTTAGGAATCAAGCCATATAAATGCAATATCTGTGCTGGAAGCTTCAGTGACAAGTTTGCACTAAAACGTCATACAAATATCCATCAGAAATATGGACAAACAATTCCTTTACATGCTGATGTGAATGAAGAAACTCTTGGAGATGAAGCAATGCTTAAAGAGGAAGATGAAGAAGACGATTCGTCAATGAAAGATGACATGATTATGACGTGAAAAGGTGACAAATGCTTCATTTTGAAAGAGAAAAAATTAACTCAATGAGCTTGAAGCACCACCTTGATGATACGTAGGATTTAGATGCAAGAATAAGTGATTTTTTTTCAAATTAAATTCTAGAATTTACCTTAAAATTAACTTTCCAATTTTTATTTCGACGAAATTTTCCACATTGAAAGAATAATTATTGAAAATATTTTTCTAAGAAATTAAAAGTTATATATAAAATAATAATCGCTTTTCACAATTTGAAGGTTTGTAATGCTAAAAGAAAAACCACGAACATAAAATAATAAAAAATGAGACAAATTGAAGACTAAAAAGAGAGAAAGACTTTTCATTTTCCTTAATTTTCAGATTGATTTTGATTGATTTACATTTCCAGACTTAAACGAATAAAAGAAATGTTTGAGAAACTTTGTGATGTAACACTTTGAAAATCTTTGTTAAAATCATATTGACAAAAGTTTGAGAACCGTTAAAGATAATCTAAGCTTTCAAAAGCCCATTCTCTCTTCTCTGGAAAAAAAAAGTCAACCAGTTAAGTTTATTTTCTCATTTTTTATCAGCGTTTCAACTGATCAGTCGATTGTTTATTTACGCTCGCGAGTTTACGATTTATTAATTCGTAATAGTTAATAATAGTTAATAAAAAAGAAATGAAAAAAAGTTTCTTAACCTATCGTTTTAATTATTTTAGATAGATATCAAATATCTCATTAAACGCGCAAAGTGCAGACAATCTCTTTTGTTAATTAAAATAGAAAATGGAGAAGAAGAATGTGGAGCAAAAACTTAATTTTTTGTTGATTGCTAAATGCATTTCATACAATGATTGTGAGTTAGTGAAATTTCGTATCGTTACGGAATAAATACTGAGAAGGACAATAGTGACGAATGCTTAGGCGCAAATTGACACCACACATTTTCCCCTATCTGTATATATTTAGAGCAAGTTCGAACTATAAATTACGATTAAATCGAAAAATATCAGCAGTCGGTGCAGTTAAAAGGTAAAATAATGACTGTAATAAATTAAAGTTACATTGCATTGTGATAAATAATCAAACCAATTGACAAACGATTTCATGAAATGAAATTCAAGTTGAAAATAAAAGTCAAATAATGCGTGTAACCAAATGATCCATTCAATTCTATTTGCATTACATCAACTCATAATAGTTTCCCTCAATGAACACGATGTTGAAATTTTATTTTTGCTTTGCCAAATTTTATTACTTGAGTAAGTATGTTGATGTTTAATTTGAAAGAAACTTCAAAACATTTCGCCAATGACAAAAAAAGTGAAAAGAAAACATTTTTGTTGCGGTAATAAAATAATAAAAATTAAATTCATTAAAAAAATGACGAAGTTTATGTAAATAAGTAAAAGACATCAAGGTTGTGTAAATGTCTTCCTTTATACCATTTATTGATAACAAGCATGGAATTTCAAGGCATGCAGTGACTTATTAGTGGCAAATGTGTTTTGGATCATGGGAAGAAACACTGATTGAATATAAAAGCAAGTTAAGTGAACCTACAGAGTATTTTTGCATCGAAATGCCTCACGAAGGTGGCATAAATCGTGTGAATTTTAATCACACGTTTATTTTCACATATTTCGTCTTAAGACCATTTATGGGCAACTTAAAGTAGAAGAAAGTCATGATGAAATGAGATGAAAATAAATTTATCTCGTCTGTCATTGCTAACCAAAATAATCTATCATAAAACGATCCATTTATTCCATAAGTGTTTAACTTTCAAAGTTTACTTCTTTCATTTGCATTTGAAATTGTGAACTACAAAGTATTTAGTCATTGTTGAAGTAGATACAAACAATTCTCATAACATTGTTGATAAAATTCTTCTACTTAAATAATTTTCTTCTTGTTTTCGCTGAAATATCAAAACGTGTCAATTGCTAAATGAAAATCGCCTTAACGAAAGATCAAGTAGCTATCATTATATTGACACATATATGATAAATGTAACGCTTGTCTTACTACCTTAAAGGTAAATGAGTTATTAATTCCACTGAATTCTTAGTTCTACATTTCTGATACGTATTTTCGCACAACAATATCGCACTACAACTATTGATTGATTCTCTTGGTCAGAAAAAGAAACAAATTAAAGTATCAAATGATGATTTGCGTCATCTTCACACTCGTAAGTCATGTTTTTGTCGTTTAACTTGCTTTTTTTTTGTATCAATTCGCTACGAGAACAGAAAAAAATGAACTGAACATCGACTGTGTTTGATTTACTCAGAAAAGTGTCAAAATTATTGACCATTTCTTCTTGTTGTTGTTCTATCTATTAGGAGAATTATAAAGGTATTTGTAATTAGCCAATTCAATTTGATTTAATGAGTCTCAGACTTGGAAAGAATCTCTAATAACAATACCACGAATTATCCACAAATATCCAGTAGAACGAGAGATTTAATTGAAGTAATCGATAGCATATGAGATGTAACTACACAATCATTCTCGAAAATATAACCAGACATTATAATCATTTTTGTATGCTCAGAAGGCAATAATTGGCCAATCACAAGTGTATTCAATTAGACAAACTAACACAATTTTATTTGAAATCACAAGCGATCGATTTCATCTTCAATGAAATTTTATTTTCACGCTTGTGCATACATATTTATATTGTTTTAGATGCTTCTGTTTCACCGGTCAATCATTTTTAATTACAGTCTTTCAATCGACGAGTTTCTATTGTTGAGACATCATGACGAATCCCACCAGGGCAATATTCACACCGGAAGTAATTTTTACATCATCAGATGATCTCGCGCCCCCGAGAACAATATTGAAAGCAACAAGAACACTTGTAGATAGAAAATTCAGCTTTCCGGCAAGTTTTCATGCTTCAAAACTTTTAGCAAATGATTCAAATGCGTTTGGTCGAACGTCGAGACGTTTGAGTAATGTGAGCGATAGAGTCACAGATCGTGTAAGAAAATTATCAACAGCAATTGGATGGCATCAGTCACCGTCAAAAGACATTCTCTTATCACAAGGAAAATATCTCATCACTCTTTACATCAGATTTCGTTTAAAACGAGCTGCTTCTTTAAATCAGCAAAAGAAAAAAATTGGATTACAGAAAATGCAACGTACTTTGCTTATTGGTGCTGACATCAAAGATGTTTACATTGCTTTGAAAGAGGTAAATCAATACATAAATAAATTATTTGATTCAAAGAAAAAAATTAACATTTTTTCTCCCAGGCAGCTTCAGTTCTCGAAGGTTTGCATGCGAAAATTTATACAAATGTATCAAGACAGCTTTCTAATTCGCCTAAAAGCTTAGAAAGTGCAGAAGATATCGCAATGTTATTAACAACATTTGGAAAAATTCTATTTAAAAATGACATCACATGGGGAAAAGTTATAAGTTTATTCTCGGTCACTGCTGGCTTATCAATTGATTTAGTTCGACAAAATCAGGAAGATTACATTCCAACACTTATAGAAGGATTTCTAGGTGTCATTGAAGATGAACTAATACCTTTCCTATCAGAGAATAATGGATGGATCTCATTGCACAATAGACTTCAAAATAAAGAAAAATCAGTTTCAACTGAGTGGCTGTTAATTTTAATTTTATTAGCAATTTTTACTTTATTTTTTCTTCTCAACAATTATATGCTAAAACTTTGATAGCTAGAAGCATTATTTTAATAATTGTGAAAAAAAATAGATCGTTTACGTCATAATATTATCTTCATTAAAAGTTAGTCATAGATTTAGTGAGAAATGATTGATGAATAATAAAATTTTAGATATTAATAAATGCAGTGAGAGGTCGTAAATTTGCCTACGAGACAATTAATGTTTGTTTTGATTTTGCTCGTATTTAAAACATCCACACTAACGCCTTTTATTTGTTTTTAATGAACACTGCAAACTAATCTTTGGGGTGAATAACTTAATCTTAACCTTTAGATGAATATCGTAACATTTTTTAACGATTTTTTTTCAAAATTATTCCGAAGGGTTTGCTACGCCTATTGAAAAGTTTGTTTACAAATTTTTTTCTCAAGCTCAAGTCTCATTACAAATTTATTACAAAAAATCGTGTTACAAAAATAAGTCGTTCATTCATTTCAACGCTTTCAATACTTAGTATTTCCTATAATTAGATATAATTATCAAATATCATTAAAAAGCATGTCGAAAACGAAGAAAAAATCTAAACATCAAAGCGATTCTGATTCGAGTTCATCATCAAGTAGCTCTAGCTCAGATGAAAGACACAAGAAAAGTAAGAAACAACCAACGAAAGATAAGGATAGTAAACCAGAACATTCAATATGGGATAGTCCACGAAATCAATCGTCATCATCCAGAAGACGAAATCATTCAGAGGAAAGACAAAAAGAACGAAAAAGGTAAAATAAGAAAACATACAGAACTGCTGTCAATTTATAATTAATAAATATAATAAACTTTAGATCTCATGATCAAATGGAAAGAGATTCAAGACAAAGAAATCAACGAGATGACGACAGAAGGAATGATTCAAATCGCAGACGTTCACCAGACCGCAGAGATCGTGACGACAACAGGAGAAGAAGTCCAGATGACCGTAGACGTCATGAAGACTCAAGAGGATATCGCAAAGATCATGATAGGGATCGTCGTAGACGAAGTCGTTCAAGAGATGAGCAAAGAGGAGGCAGATTCAACAGACAACGAAGGCATAATGACAAGGAAGATGACGATGGCAACTATGAATGGGGTAAAAGAGGCATAAAGAAAGATCCTGATGAGGAACCAGTGGAAAAAGACAAACCGAATTTTGGATTATCTGGAAAATTAGCAGAAGATACCAACAAAGTTAATGGCATTGTTATTAAATATGCTGAACCACCAGAAGCAAAAATTCCCAAACGTCGATGGCGACTTTATCCGTTTAAGGGTGAAACAGCTTTGCCAACACTCTACATTCATAGGCAAAGTGCTTATTTGATTGGTCGTGATCGAAAGATTTGTGATCTTGCTGTTGATCATCCTTCGTGTTCCAAACAACATGCTGCATTACAATATCGACTTGTACCGTATGAAAGAGACGACGGATCTTCAGGAAAACGAGTTCGACCTTACATCATTGATCTGGAATCTGCTAATGGCACATTTGTGAACAACAAAAAAATTGATTCGAAGAAATTTGTCGAACTTTTGGAGAAAGATGTCATCAAGTTTGGATTTAGTTCACGTGAATATGTTTTGCTTCACGAAGCATCAAAAGATGAAGCTGAAGATGATAACGTAGCGGAAGAAGAGGAACCACCAACAGTTGCCACTGCTGAATAACTTTTTTCTTTATTTTCTTGTCACAATACGTAAATAAAAACTTGTAACAACAATGGAAATATTTTACAACATTTTATTGAGATTTTCAGGAAAAACATGAAAATTTTGAAAATTTTATTGCCACGTAGAAGTTTTACGTAGAAAAGAAAAAAGAGAAAATTGTGCGACCTTTTTAAATTTATTTATTTATATTCATTTATTTACAACCTTTACTGAGACAGACGAGATTTCAAGTTAAACCTTCCATTTCAATTCTTCTTTGTACTTTTTTTTTATTAATTGTCTTTTAATCAAGCTGAGAGCGTCAATGAGACAGCAAATATTCAGTCAGTTCAGAAATTAAAGCTTCAAACCCATCCCGAAGGACGTGTGATGATCTTTTTTGCTGGATAAATTCTCGGATCTTTATCTAATATCAGCGATGTTCTCTTGCATGTCTCGGGAAATGTTTCAGGAAGAATTGGAAAGTGTTCACTTTTATTGCTCAGTGTTGATGAGTTTGATAAGGTTCTTGACTTAGAAAGACTATTGTTTAGCTCGTTATTGGCATTTATGTCTAATGTTGGATCCAACGTGATTGGAGTTTCATAGCCAAAATCTTGATTATTTAATAATTTCTGACTATTTCTATGAGAAATATTAATGTCATCATCTTTCTGATGTTTTTCACAATAATTTAATGGTGCTTCGCACATATTTTCAATGCTTCGACTGTGATTCTCATCGTATGTCAATTCAATATACTTTGGTATCGATGGCGTTCCCTGACTTATGTTTGATGGTTCCATTGAAGTTTCATTTAAATTTCCATTCATCTTCTCATTAAGAATCGATGAATCGTCACTGGAAACATATTTGTAAGGAACATCATGAGGAAATTGAGCTTCGATTGAAGCGTAGAGATTTTTTCTTTCATACAATTGCTGGAGAACTTCAAGACAGTATCTGAATGTTGGCCTTTGATCGACACGATTCCAACATTTCGACATCAGTTGATAACTTCAATGAAAGAAATTGGAAATTATTAAACGAATTGAATTAAAGAAATTCTTTCTTACAGTTCATCTGTACAATTCTGATGAGGTCGAGGCAAACGTCCACCAGCTCTAACATGCTGAAGAACTTCAACATTTGTTTGTCCTTGATATGGTTGTTGGCCAAGTGTTATCACTTCCCACATCAACACGCTGTTTAAGATCAAAATTAAATTTTTGTATCAAAATGTAAATGAAAGAAAATTTAAGATTTTTAAGAGAAAAAAATTTAAGTTAACAACACACAAACTTTTGTTAAATTTCTTACCCAAACGCCCAAATATCAGACTGCGATGTAAAGACACCATCGATCAAAGATTCCGGACTCATCCATCTGACTGGTAAGAGTCCTTCACCTTCCTTACGATAATAATCATTTTTATAAATATCTCTTGCTAATCCAAAGTCACCAATCTTAACAACACGCCCACGCTTGTTGATCTCATTCGGTACGAGATTTTTCACTAAACAATTTCTTGCTGCAATATCACGATGAACAAAATGCATTTCTTCTAAATAGCGACAACCAGAAGCAACATCAACACACATCGACACTAAATCTAGAAGCTTTAAGCTTGATGGTTGATTTGCTGTTGGGCGATTATTTCGTAAAAAGCTTAGCAAATCACCACCTTCCATAAGCTCCATGACAATATAAAGCAAACTCTCGTTTTTATTTAAGCAGATACCGATCAAACGCATAATGTGATCGTGTTTGAAATTACTCATGAGATGGGCTTCTTGAAGGAATTCTCGTTTCTCGTTGTCATTGGCGCCTTTGTGAAGTGTCTGAAAGAAACTCAATGATCAACTAATCTCAATGAAGTTCTTCAACTCACCTTGATTGCAACACATTCTTCAGTTCCATCTTCATTCTTTATGATTCCACACCAAACTTCACCAAACGCGCCTTTCCCCAAACATCGATCAGTGATGATAATTTGACTCAAATGAATGTTCGGCAAATGTTTGATTTCTGTGTTGATAAATGATGATCCATTGAACGGATTGTAGAGAATGTTTCGGTTGCTCAAAATCAAATGTTCACCTGAATGCAAGTCGCGTAATGTTGCAAGCTCAAAGTCAGGAATTGGTGCGATGTCGTCGTGGAATTTTTTATTCCGTCGATTTCGATAAATGACTTTTTGGGTGTTTGTTTAAGAAAAGATTAAAAATTTAATTAAATTTATGAATAAAATTTACTCACTTAAGATAGAACAAACAAGAAACAAGCCGAGTAAGATAATTGAGATTGGCAGGGAAATCATCAGAAGCCAAACGTTCGATTTTTCATAATTCACAGCACTCGTCAAATCTGAGTTCTTAAAATTTGTTGCATTCAGGAAGTCACTAATTACACTGTAAGGTCCATCACCGTAACTGTTGGAAGCTCTCACGCGGAAAATGTACTGGTCGATTGGATTCAAGTCAGTGACAATCCAATGCGATTCAACTCCGCGATATTGTTCTGTCCACTTCTCTTCCGGTTTCTCTTCAACTTCATTTGGAATTTCTGTTTGACCCTCATCAATCTCAACCTCATTATGATCTTGTCCGACATCATTTGTATCACTAAATGACCGCTTATATCGCATTTCTTTCTCTTTCTCAAACTCTGCAAAGTTGAAGATTCTTTTCGACTCCAACACATACTCAATAATCATCGCTCCATTGTCTTTCGATGCATTCCAAGTCACTTTATAAACTGTTTCCGTCACGTGTTCTATAATTGGCTTTCCCGGTGAACTCGGCACATCACCAAGCGTTTCAAATTCTATTTTCTCTGTCGGTGCCCATCGATACGACCGGTTGGTGTTAATGTAAGTTAATGAAAGTGAAAAAATGTATTTTGTCTTTGGTTCGAGATTGTCGACCAGATAAAATTTGTTATTGAATTTGTTATCGAGAAAGTTTGTGACATTAAACATTTCATTTGAGTCTTGCTTCGTGTATTGTATGGCAAATGATGAAACATTTTCCGGTGGATTCCAAGCGATAATCATGCTTGTTGGTGTTGTTGAATTCATTTGAACGATTTTCGGTTCGGGATATGAAACAACGATGATACTTTCACTCTCACTGTACGTCTGGTTCTTTGAATAAGCACGAACGAGTATCGAATACGATTGATTAGGAAGAACTTTAATGATCGTGCTTATCAATTCGTCTGTCAATCGACTTTTGTTTTTATCTTGAAGTGGCGGCAGTGTTCGTTGTTGTTTATTTCTAATGTGTTCAACCATATTCTCTTGTTGCCAATGAATCTCGTATGTAATCTCGGGACTATTGAAAGTTTCTGGTGCCAGCCAGCTCACGAGAATCTCATTGAAGCTCAATGGAAGTGCTGAAAGATTCCTTGGCGGTGATGGACGACCAGGTTCAGTCATAAAATTGTCACTAGCAATAAATCGAACATCATTCGACTTGTCAAAGACACTCGACATTGCAACTTGAATAAAGTAATTGGTGAATGGCTTAAGATTCTGAATTGTTTCAAATTGTTTAAATGTATTAATTGAGTGACAATCTTCATTACTTGTGCAATTAATTCGATCAGATCCAAGACGTTTAACGTCAGTATATTGAATTGTATATTTAATTGGAATTCTTTTCAATGTGCAATCAGAAAGAAGTGTCGGCTTTGGTAATTCAAGCACAAGTGAAATGTCAGTGGATTCAACGACTTTAATTACGTAGTTTGATCGTCTTGGTATCAAGCAATGCTTCTTTGGATATCTTTGTTGATAGAATGCAAGAAGTTTGTTGGTCTTCTGAGTGACTGGAAGTGAAATAACTTTACTTGTCGCATCTTCTCTGGCATAAACCATTCCGCCATGAATCCAGTAAACTTTGTTGCTATCTTTAGCTAAATTTGTTCCTTCAGCTGGCACAATTGTACCAAAATCAAAACATTCCTTCGTCTCTAAATCAGTCGCCACAAATTGTTGACTAAATTGATTTCTCATCTCGAAAATCAAGATTGATTGATGTTTAACACTGTCACCATTCGATGGATTAATCGGCGATGTTGCAAAGAGAAGAGTTTCAGGAATTGGCGAGATTGTTGTGCTAGTTTTGTTCATACATTCTTCAGCTTCTTGAAACAGCATTTTTGTTTGTCGTTTATCAAGATTGTAATAATAAATTCCCGACTCTTCCGAAAGATTCTTATGATTCTCAATCCAGAAAAGTTTCCGATCAAAAGGCGAAATCACTAAATCTGAAATGACATTTTGTCTCTCGAGAACTTTTTGTGTTAAATGAACAGCTTTTGCGTTCATGTTTTCAGCACGATTCAAATTCAAAGAATAAATCACGCCTTTGTTGTCGTCAATCTGTGACCAGTAAACAATTCTTTCAATCCAATCAATCGTCATACACTTCACAGCCGACGTTGTTGTTATCAGCTTTGTTTTCATTCGACTCTCAATGTGATAAGAAACGAGATCATTATTTTCATCGAACCAAAAAAGCTTTTGTTCATGTGCAATGTGAGTAAGGGCGACGACGGGATTTCTTGTACTTTGAAGCATCTGCGATTGTTGACGATCTAAATCAACTTCAAGAATTTCTTCCTGTGTTGAAACAAGAACTTTCGGTATTGGACGTTCATGTGTTGTCTCTACATAAACTGGTTCCGAGATGTTTCCCTCACCAACTGAAGTGTAAGCAAGAACTTCAAAAGTGTAACGATCATCAATTCTAAGATTTTCAAAGACTTGTTCCATATGAATCACAGTTTTGTTCTCGCGTAAAAGTCGTTCGCCATCGCTTCGAAACTCATAACATCGAACTTTGTAGCCGAGAATCTTCCCATTCGGTTGAGCTGGTAATGACCATCGGAAAATTGCGCTGATGCTGATTCGATCTTTCAAAGGATAACTCAAATGTTTCGTGTACACTCTCGGATTTGTCGGCTCTGATGGTGGACCTGGTGGCGAATGAAGCGTCACTTTCGATATCGGCGATGATCCCCAAAATGTAAAAGCACGAATAAAAATATCAAGCGACGTGTAAGGTTCAAGAGTATTCGCTGGAAATTGAAAAACATTCTCCGTCTGTTCAGCGTTGATATCAGCAATCTTTGACGATTTAATTTTAATCTCGTAATAAACATTACCAAAGTTTACATTCATTATTCGATTCCACGTGATGTTGAAGAATTTATAAGTTCCGATAATTTTAATTGATGAGTTTGGAATTGCTTCGGGAATGACGTTAATATTTCCACTAATTTCTGGATATGTGTGATGAGTTTTATCAATGACCATGATGCATGTTAATCCCGTAAGCTTGTCATTCTTAAAATAAGCTAAATTCCTTCCATCCATGTCACCAAAAACAATTGTCTTGTCATCTTGTCGCCATACAAGACGATCACTGAAATGTGTCAACGGCCCATTTAAGCTTCTCTCATCAAGTTTCGTTTCAACGATTTCCGGTTCACTTTCATTAATCCACATGTCTAAAAGCTTTGCTGAATAAAGACTTGATCCTTGATAGCTTCTTACAATCCAATAAATCTTTTGATCATCAAGATCCAAAGTCAAGCCCATAACTTGCTTCCCACTGTACGGTGGCACAGTAAAATATTTCTTGGGAATTTTCCCGTTAAGTCGACAACTCTCAACAGTCAAGCCAGTTGAATAATAAATATTACCACGCAAAGCATCAATTTTTATCTCACGAGCGGAAGCAACAATTGAAAGTGGTTCTTGTTGTTCCCCATCCAATCTTCCACGATTAATTAGTTGTTGTGTTGGATTAGACCAGTAAAGTCTTCGACCAATCCAATCAACAGCAACACCACCAACAGAATCCAACTCCCCAAGTTTATAAAGATCGCCATTTGTTCGATTGTAAATCTTTAATGTTGTGTTTGTGACGATGTAAAGAATGTTCTCAAACCACGTTATGTCAGTCACAAGCAGATCTCCAAGTTCATCTTTAGGAAGCAACGTGATGATATTTTCACCAGTCACATCTGACTGTAAAAGTCCATCATTTGAAGCCCAAATTAAATATCTTTCATCAGATGTTTTCAATGTTTTCGATTTAAATTCTTGCGACCATTGACCAGATCCGCCAGATGTGTAAGCCGCGACTTTAAATGTGTACAAAGTGTTTGGTGTTAAATTCTGAACAACATAAGAATTTCCAGTGATGTTTTCAAATGTTTGAGTATCATTTCCAGTAACTTCGAGTCGATAAAACCAATTCTTAAATGCACCTTTGCCTTGATCGCCAACCAATTGCGGAATTTGCCATGAAACTTTTGCTTTTGTTGATCCAAGTAAAGCTTGACAATTATGCGGTGGGTTGACAGGAACTGGAATAGGTTGGGATGACGATGAATTGACACAAACTGCAACTAAGGAAGTGTTTGATGCATCAGGATATGAGTTATGATAGTAAGCGTGATGCTTCTGATGATATTCTTCAGTTAAAATTTCCTTTCCATTGGTCCAAAAGAACAAATTATTCGCCATTGCAAGTGACTTCACTGAATGAAGTAAAGGACTTTGAGTATTCTTTCTAATATCTTCCTGATCATTTCCATTCAATGACACTGACATAATCGTGTTTTCATCTTGCATCGGTACAAGTAATCGAAATCTTGTGTGATGAACGATGAAAGCGCCGAGATTTCTTCCTTTAATCATTTGAAAAGGTTTCGTTTCATGTTTTATTCCATTTGATATCTCGCCAAGATCAAGTCGATAAAGTCCGCTGTCAACAGTTCCATCAGGAATCACCCAGAACAAATAACCATTGTATGGATCGACTTCGATGTGAATTGGTTTGCCATTCAACCCACCAACAGCTACAATCAACTTCTTCCCATCAAAATCGCATCGAGAGATTGTCCAACTCTCGTGATGTGCACTTTCACCCATGATGTAAAGATGATCGTTTAACCAGTCGACTGACAGCAACAGCGGTTTAAAGTTGAGACCATTCTTCTGGCAAATCACTTCAACCTTATCGCTTCTGTCAGTTAAGTCTAATGAAGATTGATATATGCAACCGTCATCTTCAGCTATGAATATTAACTTCTTGCGAACATCAAGAGCGATGCCAGTAATTTTCGATGATGTCATGTAGAATGTGATCGGCTGTGCCAGCAGAAAATCGGGACCTTGTGATAAAATTGTATTCTCAGAAGCCAAAATGATTTTCGGATCGAGGAAGTTGTTAGGGTCGTTTTCTGTGAATGTTTATTTGACTGTCAATTTAAATCATTTAATTAAAGTTTAATTAACTTATTACTTAAATAAGGCGCAGTTGATGCATTCACTTCAATATGTGGACCGACACCTCTCGCATTACGCGTTCTTATTTGAATCGAATAATTCCGACTTGGTGAAAGCTTCTCGAAAATGTAATAATTCGTTTGATTCGACGCCGGAACTTCCTGAATAAAAATTTATTTATTTTCATTAGTTAAAAATAACATCAAATGAAGTGTTTGATCATCAATGACAATTGAGATCATCAAGTAAGTGAGTGCAGCATGCAACATAAATCATTTCATTGTGTTATTCCCATGCAAGTCATGAACTTAGGCATGCAAAGTTTTAATTGAAAAATGAATTGAAATTCTTTAGATGAGAAGTAAGAGGTAAGAAGAAGTTGTGTTTAGATAGAAGATTCATTGCACCTTCACAGCATTATAACCCGATTGAGTTAAATCACGAATCTGAAGATTGTAAGAGAGAATCGGTCCATTGTTCTTCAAACCAGATTTCCATGACACCATGATGCGTGTCTGATCAACTGCTCCAATTTGTTCAACCACCGGTGATGATTCTGGAACTCCTTCTTCACTTGTGCTGATTACAACACTTGCTTCCGAATAAATTGCTTCGTTCTCAGACAACAATAAAGCTACACGAAACTATTAAAGACAAAAGAAAATTATAAATAACTTCAAGTTTTTTATATTATAAAAAGATTCTTCAGATTATCTCTCACTTTGTACTTTGTGTAAGGCTGTAAACGTTCCATATGAATCGTTGAATTCTCGTAAATTGTTTGATTTCCACATATTTTCCAATCATCTTCAGCATCTTCATAACATTGCACAAAGTAAGTTTCGTTCTTTGTCTTTTTAAATAAATTTCCTTTAGCAAGTTCAAGAAATTTTGACGGCACAAACCATTCCAGTGAAAGTGTCGTCGATGTAAGTGAATCGGGAACTAAAGCAGGAGCTGCTGGTGATGACACTTCTTGTTTTATCCATTGAAAATAAAAGTTTGAAGCATCATTGCAGCCTTTCACACAAAATATTTGCCGATTATCAAAATCGTTTATTTCTGTTTTATTCTGAAAAAAGTTTCATTGAAATATTTTTTAAAAATGAAGATGGAGAAGTTAAATTTGTCTACTAACACAAACTTTCTGGCATGATGCGTCCAAAGCACTCTCCCAAAGTGTACATCCAATGCTGCACTGCATAAGAAAAGAAGAGCAAAAATAATCGTCTGACTTTAAGTAGAGACAATGAATAATCTCCACATTGAGATATCTTTAAAAAGCTATTTGCGGGATTAAGAGAAATAAAAGAAACATTTTCCACCCACGCTTTCCGTTATCAATCTTTTCACGTTTCATACTTTAAACTTCGTTTAATAAGTATTAACATCATCGAAGTTTCTTTAATTGGCCACTTGTCGTAATGACTCGGAACATACATAAATAAAATTTGAATTCTCTTCCTGATTTCATCACCCCGAATTTAATAATGAAGCAAGCACTAGCACTGTCACTGTCCAATGACAATAACATCCCGAATCATCCATCAAAGTAGTCGTCAATCAGCTTAACTAAATTGGGCGCAATAATTACTTCACTTGAAATATTTTTAAACACATGTTTGGGGATTTTTCTTATTGTGAAGTCTTTACAAACACAAATTTTCTCACATTAATGAAATGAGGTCCAGTGGAAGTACAAAAAAAATAAATATTTCCAAATCGCATATGCTTAACTTGTGAGATTCTTTATCATTAAGGCTAAACACGTGACGGCATTTGATGCTAAGATTCTTCTCATTTTATTTTTTGTATTCTCAAAATTCTTAATAAATGTTTGAATACGTTGAGATGAAGAAGGAGAGAAAATATGAATAAAAAATTGATTGGGCGCAGAACACACTTCGAAGAATTTTAAGCAGATGACTCAAAGTGTTGTTTATAAATGTTTCGTACATTTTAAGTCAACAATAAATCACAACAAGATTGTTCTTATTTCAGGATCATCGCGATAAGTAATCGAGCGTCATCAAGCAACATTTCTTCTTCTATTTATTCAATGTTCACTTGGTGTGAGTGAGAAATTGTAATTTTTCTCGTTAATTATTTTTAATTCATTTGAATTGGCTACATCCTTAGTTTCGCCCCGTTCAACTGTGTTTGTAATCGTCCGCGATTCACGAACTTAATATTTCTTCATTGTCATTCAATTTTCTTTCATTGCAATTTTCCATTTGTTGTTGTTATTCTTTCGCATTTCAATCTTCGGACTCTAGCAAAATATTAAAAAAAATTGCGCGAAAATAAACAACTGAAGATAGATAAGTGGAGTAAAAAAGTAAAAAGCAAAAAAGTTGCTAAACGATTAAAGAGCGATTTTAATTAACACTCAATTCTCGTGACGACCTTTTTTGTGAATTAATTAAATTGTGTGAACGTTCAATTTTTTCTTTTTGATTATTATGTGACATTGAAGATTATTTTGCATCATGAAGATTCATTTCAAGCGCAATTGTTCAATTCGAAAACAAGCAACTGAGTGAGACATTAAATTTCCCTCGATGTTGATGATAACTTACTTTCCATTCATCTGATAAATGCATCTCACTTGTTGTGGCATAAAAATATCAAATAAACGATCAAGAATATGAATAATTTGCATGAATATTAAATGTAACAAGTCCCATTGTTTTCTGATACACATAAACAACATGTTTTTATGTTTTTTATGATTAACGATGAGAAATACAATAAATAATGAAAAGAAATGTGACTAATGCAGAATAATAAGGAAATTGATGGTTAATATTTATTCTGTTGCATTTGTTTTACGCTTTCTATCATATTGTTAGCCATTGCCGAAAGGCAGCATCAGCAGTATATTAAATTTAATTGATAAATAAGATCCCTACTGCGTGATATACCGACAAAAGCACTTGACATAACGGAGGATCCGATTATGTTGTCATATTTTGGAGGGAATATTATAAATTGCATCATCCTTGAGTTTTTTATAAGTTGAGTTTTGTTATGCCATTTAATGATTTACACAGCTCAAGTTCACGAACAATAAAATGTCAATTTGAAACTCCCCCGACTTATGATAATAAAGTTTTAGTAAATCCCATTAATTAATCCCAAGCTAACATTTCATATCACTCACCTGTACAATTCGACATTCCTTCTTACAAAGAGTTTCATCCTCATCACTAAACAAATCGGAATGAGTGCGATTCTAAAAATAGAAGAATAAAAATCTGGATTTAATTTTCAATTGTTTCCCATGGGAGTTGTTTTGTGTCGTTTTTGGGATTAATAATATTTTTGTTTCCATCCATAAAAATGTCTGATTTGCGAAAGCAGAAGAGATTCAACAACATGGAGAATAAAAGCGGAATAATCACATCTTTCTTTGTGACGTTTGTTTCCATAATAATTGTCATGGACAATGGTTCTTTACAATTTTTTTCATGTTGGTTTCATCGGCCTGAAAGAAGTCGAGTCATTCATTGAGATTTATGTATCATCATAAATGCAACTCGAGCATCACGCACACACATCAAACAACACTTCGTTTTTTTTATTATTTAGCAGTCAATTAATTCTCATTTCACCGCATCAGACCGGAAGATTTACTTAAACACAGATATGAAATAATGGCTTATTTTTGGAGCTTCTGAAGGGTCAGCAACGGCACTAAATTGATTTATTATTTTTTATTTTGTTCCTCTGCATTCTGTTGAATGATTTTTCCGAAATCTTTTTTTGGAATATTTTCATTTATGAATTGTCTCGGACGATAATTAACAAGACACGCAAAATAAAGAAGAATTCTTAAACTTTAATCGCTGATCGTTTACAAAAGTGTGAGAGTTTAAAAACCGGAAATAAATTTGTCGGTATGAAATCAAAATTGTAACAACTACAAGGAAAATGCTGTTCAGGTCATTCCACAGGTTGTTTTACGACATAACATAAATAATGTGGAATTGTAAATACTGAATGAACGACATTAAGCGTCACGACACGCAATGATTCTCATCGCTTCGAGAAAAAAGCGATCACGTTTATATCCGTTTGTAATTAAAGTGCATCAAGATATCGCAGAAGAATTGAGCAGGAAAAAAAGAGTTCTTGTCATTCTCGCAAAACTTATTCGAAAGGAAAGGAAGTTTGTGAGAAAAAATGTATTTCTCACAGTTCATCAAGTAATTGCATGTCTAAAAAAAACAATTAAGTGTCTCATTGAACGATGTGAAATATTTAAGATATTCTCCGACAATTTTTATCATTTGCCATTAATATAAAAACAAGGAAAATCTTTTTCTGTCTCATATGACACTCTTGCGTTTCAAAAGAAAATTTGTGCACGAAAAATTTTCCCTCTCGTTGACGTCTTTTTGTTTGAAAGATGCGCATTGTTTTCAAATATCTTTTCGTAAATATTACAGACGAAAATTGTGTTTTGTGTTATTTTTTATCATAGAACAGTTGCGCAAAAAATTATTTTTGACCTTCTCCACTTAATTTATGGCAACGTTTAATACGTTTAAAGCAACAGCGCGAGATGGGCTTCGACAATGATACAACAATTTGTGTGCTGCGTGAAATCACGCAAACATTCATACCAATGTGATCATCAATGTGATATGTGATTGGATTGTACAGCAGTGATGGATGTTCTTCAGAAAGGAAATGGCCATGGGAAAATTTTAAGCAGCAATTAAACAATTTAATGACTGAGATAATCATGAAAGTAGCTCCAAACATCATTTGCAAACTAATTTCCATTCATTTCCACCAACTACGATTAAAATTACGTCAATTTTTTTTCGGACAATTGACTCTGTTGGAAGAACGAATCTTGTTAAACAATATTAGTGGAATTACAGTGGGAAATGATTTTAATATTGTTGAATAGAAGCAGTTGAAGCTACAAGTACATACAAAACACATCATGAATGATTTACATACATTTGACGGATTGACTGAATGCAATTCAATTGAGATGGAATTTGTTCTTATTTTGAACAATCGCATTAATTTTAAAACTTGCAGATTTCTTTTGTTATCTCAAATTTCATATCTGTTTGAGAGACATGCACTTATTCATTTCTCTTCCCACAACTTCGATTAATAATTTCAATCATTGCAGAACAGAAGCAAAGTCAAAGAATTCCGTTGTTAGTTTGCGTAACAAATATCACAAAAAACAGCACAAAACAGACATCAACCGATGCGGATTATGAGAGAGATTCACGTTAAATTGGACTGAAAACTGGCACATAGCTTCAATCAAGTTGGCGAAAATTGATGATAGGAAGGAAGCAAAAATTATTCTATGATTTGCATTATTGCTGTTCTGAAATGTTCACACTGTGAAACGAAACTTGTTGGACACTGAGAAATGTCTTGTGCGAGAGGCGTATTAAGACTCAAATCATTTGAAAATCTAATCAACATTTTTGTCGTTGCAAATCTTTTAATTCGGAAGATTTAACAACTCCAAAAACAAGGAAAGTTTCATGTTTAATCTCTCAATTTACATTGTAAATATGATAACAAATCAGCTTCGCAATTTTTATTTATTGCTATAACATCTATTAACACATGATGACCTGTTTAGTAGCAACTAATATCTTGGCTACTATCAAAGGAATTCAAAGCAATTATTCAAATTTTAATGTCGAAATTGCTTCGAAATTCAAAACAAACTTTTTTATAAAGCGTTTAATTGATTTTTTTATTCGTGAGACGCCAGACATGATGCGTGATAATTAAAAAAAGCACAATAACTCTTCGCTTATCAAAAATGTTATTTTTAAAAGAATTAAGAAAGATTTTTTCAAACAAAAAGGTTATCAAACGCACGAAAATTGATACACTGCTTGTTGTGTTGATGTTTCATGTCACTTCAAAGTTCGATTATAAAACTTAATTCTCTTTGAAATCAATAGTTTCCTAAGCCACTTATCACTTGAGAGTTCATGAAAATGTTGGACCTTAAATCATATCAAACTTTTCTAATGATTTTTAATACGAACGAAGATGGAATGTCGTGTTTTCTCAGAAGACGATCTGACTTTTAATAAACAACAATTTTTCTTGAGATGATTTTTGTTTTAATTCACTCATTCATATGTTATTAAATAAAAACATATTTTTAGGGACTAATTCCCAATACAGATCACTTTTAGCTCTACACATGTCCAACAGTCGTTGTGATGTTTTTTTTTATTCATTTCATAATCAAATTATCTTTTTTTTCAGTCTCTTTTTCGTTCTATTGAATTATTTTGTTGCGTATGACTTCAATTTGCGACTATGTAGCATCTATGTTTTCTAAAGCAAACCACTTAATTAACTGCGAGAGAATTCGTTAACGAATCGCGACATTTTCTGTTGCATGTCACGACCAAGTAATTGATAAATGAGGGATTTAATTTTAATTAAAGTTTTGATTTCGTTTGAACTATGTACGAAATAAACTAATTAAAATTGACCTCCGAAACTATTAATCTTACCTGATGTTTACATCGTTGTTCACATTTTTCAATGAAATTATTAGCAGGTAATAATCCATTATTATTCAACGATGTTAAACAATTTATCGGCTTTTCAAAACAAACTATCAAAATTAAAATTAATATCACATGAGATTTGCTTTTGCTATTGCTGGATTTATTGCGACAAATTATTTTGCGCCACATTTTCTTCTCTTATATTCTTCCTTAATATTAATTCTATTTTTAATTCCTGTGCGCACTGAATACTTTATAGCTAACGACTAATTGCAGTTTTATTATCAGCACTTTGGTTTAATCCAGATCATTTTCCCAGCGCTTTCTTTTTTATGTCCGTTCAAGTCGGTAGTTGTTTCACGAATGAATTATTCTGTATGAATATTGAAGTAACTATTCAAATTTCCGCGGATTACTAGGTAGTGTTTACGCGTTGAATTCTAACTGACGAATGATTGAAAGAAAAATATGAAACAAACGAGACGAAAATGATCGACAATGCGAAATTACATGCGAAGAATGTTTTTCGAAATGCGAAGTTTTGGAAAGCATGCGATGACAATCCGAGATGTTCTGCCATCAACTTCAAGTTTTCTTATCATTACTTTTAAGATGGAAATATAAAATGTTCATTGAATAAACAGCAATATCATCAATTAAACTCAACATCAAAGCTATTGAACAGCACAATTTAATTCATTTTTACGAAAGTTTCATTCATAAATAGAGAAAATTTTTAGAATCATAAAATAACATTTTTCATCACTCGATAACTCAAAACGAAAGTGGAATGTTTGGAAATTCCCATTTCGATAGTCGACAGGAGCGTCGCGAGTTTGGATGAATCGTACAATCTTATCCAAAAGTTTTATTTTTTATTTTCTAAAGTTCCTTCAATGTTTAATATCGTTTTATGCCTCATCAGTTAAATTTAGTTCATGTAAAGCAAAAATTGATGAAAGTTGAGTGAATTCCTAACGAATGAACAGTGAAAAATCAAATAATATTAAACACAAAAGAGAAGTTGAATAACAACAACAAAATAATAGTTTTTCCACCCAGTATTTCTTGAACAATCTTGCCAGATAAATTAACTTCAAAGTAAATATTTTTCAAATTGTAAAGTTGCTTAGAAAACCAAACAACATACGGGCACAACCACAGAAGCCCTTATCGTTTGTTTGCATGTTTCTAAAGTAAAGCGAAGAACAAAAATTGTTATTTACAGTAATCGGAAATCAAGAATCAAGTTTTGAGTCATAAACCTACTCTCTGTATGTCCGTTTTGAATATATTTAGAATCATATGGATGTTAATAAGCGCTCACACACTCGTACATTGTCAGTCCATGTAAGGGATTCATAAAACATTCTGTTGTGCAGTATTAAAAAATTCACCCACTCATCGTTTAAAAAAGTCATATTAAATAAAGTAGATACAAAAAGAAATCGTTGTTCGTGTGCTTATTGGTTTCTGTGAACGTTGGAAGTATGAGGTAACTCTGAAGCTTCGCTTTAAATTAGCGAAAAGCTTTATAACTAAATTGTGCAATTAATTTGAACGCCGAAAACGTAAAAATAAAAAATAATGGAGAACCAATTTAACAAATCAAGTTAGGACAATATAATTGTGTTAATTGGTGGCCGTTACAAGTAAAACGGAGCACAAAATTTAAGTGTCATACAAAGAGTTAAAGAAAATAGAAAAAATTGTAAAATCATGTTATTAATGGCTCTTGGATTAGTGGAAACAGGAAGCACTGACGATGTTCCTACAAATCAAACTTTTCTTGAAGAAACTTTAAAAATTTCAACAAATATTGATGCAGATGAGAGCGGCGGTGTTGTGAATAATGGAAATGAAGCACCTGACCTTGTATGGACTTTTGTGTCTCAGAAATTGGGGTCACTGATTGCTGGTCAATGTCACTCAACATATTCACTCCAACCGCTTTATTATCATATCGGCTGTGCTTTCTTTCTTCTGGCATTTCTTGCTCCAAGCCATCGATTAGGCGCCGCTCTCTATATGCGATGCATGCTTGTCTTCGGCTGTATTTTATTCGCCATGTGGTCTTATCTCACAGAATGTCGACCTGATGTACTCTTATGGTCAGCAATATTTATTCTTGCAAACCTCATTCACATGGTCATACTTATCTGCAAGTTAAGACCTGTGAAATTTGACAAAGAAATCGAAGAGGTGAGTAAATCTTTTAAACCTTATCTTGCATGACATTCCCATTCGAAATGGTTTATTTATCTCAAGTTCATGGCTCAGCATTCGTTATGAGAAGCAATAAAAAATGACATTAAGAAAGAAAACCTTTGAAAAATGTATAGCGACATCGAAGGATGAACGCAATATGTAGAAAAAGAAGGAAATGTGTTACTTTGATATTGATTTTGTTGCGCATAAATGGAAGTTGAAAGATAAATATTACCGGAAGGGTGAAGAAGAACTAAGCCAAGTTCAACGTTATGCTCAATAGAGTCATAAAAGAAAAAAGTTTCTGGCAAATTTCATTGTGTTCTTCGTTTCTCTAAAGCAGACTAAGTAGCGAATGAATAATTAAATACATAAAACATGAAGCAAATCATTTCCACTCTTTCGTTCTTCATGTCATTAAAACAAATCATCAAAAGTTCTCACGATAATTTTCTTTTATTCATTTTTAAGAACCTGTGCGATTGTGGACATTATTTATACATCTTGTTGAATTATTAATTCTCTACACGCCTTGTGAGTTTTCTTAAAAGTTAGACTAACTTATGATTACTTAATTGTTCTTTCTTGGAAAACCAACATTCAGACATTTCTTCTCGTTCTTGATTTCCTTTAATTGTCGAAGACTAAAAGTAGTTTGATGTCTTATACTGATTTCCTTTTAATGAGAGCTTGAATGTTATCTTAACATTAATTAGAGTTCGGTTTCATTTATGAGTCTTCATTCAATGACATTTCTTTGGTCTTATTGTTCATGTCACACTGAGATTTAAATATAAATTCAGCTATCTAATTATGTATTTAAAATTTCATGCTAAACTCGATTTTGACAGAATGTTTCCATCTTTCGATATTGAATTGATAATTTCCACAAGCCACGATGTCTTCCCAATGATTTATCGTCAAAGAATTGTTATTTTTGAGGCCAAATAATAAATATGCACAAAGGAACAACAAATTGCAATCACATTCCCAATGGCACATTTAATGTGAGCTTTTCGAAAGCTTTTGTGAATTGTTTGATATTTGGGGCATTTGATTCCGACAACTTCTTTTTCATAGCCAATTTCCTGACCATTTCCGAGCTTTTCTTCAAATTGGTATTTTGCACGCATGAGGTCGAGTAGAGGCGGCGTCAAAAAAAGATAAATGGTCATCTCGATTAGAACGCAAATCAGCAAGTTAATCACTTGAACCATCACTTGAGGATCGTTATGGTTCGTGCTGATTTTGGGGTAAGAGATGAGCGTCGTTGTGCTCAAAATTGTGTTCAATAAGAAATATTTTGGAAATAAAATTTCCTGGCACATTCCAAATGTATGTCGAGGCAATGAGAAGTAAAGTGCCAAGCCCGATACAAATGTCATCCATATTTGAGCACCAAAATGTGTTCCAACTGATGTCAAATAAAGTAAAGTCATTGACAAGCTTCTTGTCTTCCCACTTTTTCCTTCTTCTTGTTCATTTAAATTGGGCCAAATGCATGAAGAAATAAAAAGAACCATCGCAATTGTCATAAAGTAAGCAGGCTGTGCTGTTCTTGTAAGAATCCTGTGAACAAAATAAATTGACGAAAAGAATTGAAAGAAAAATTTAATGAAAGAAATTTGAAGCCTACGTGACTATAGCGGGATAGGCAGTCGATGACTTCACTTCACGATAGCATGATGCAACTTACTTGTAAGATGACGATGTCTTCAACCTTCTTGAACCAGCAAGAAGGAATTGACAGAATTTTCTCGTATATTGTGTTGATAATGCCAAAAAATCTGACACGTAAACTTTTTCATCTACCTCTTGACTATCACAATTATTCTCATTAAATTTATCTAAATGAAACTTGTTGTAGAAACGAGCCCCCGAATCTGACTCATCATAACTCGAAACTTCTTTATTTACTGAGAAACACATTTTTTATTTATTTTTCAATCAATACTTTTGGTTTTTCTCTTCTCTTGTTAAACGTTTTTAATTGAACGATACGTTCCCGTTGACAATTTGAAACTGAATGAACTTGTAGCGACTTAAACGTTATTTAAAGAAACTTATGATTTCTTCGTTTTCTTCTTCCATCACATCGGTCGATGTGTCTTGGTCGTTTTTCATTTTTTATATACTTAGACGGACGATCACGTGTACGGTAAAAATATATAAAAGACGAGCATTTACTCTCGTATTTCACTTTGCAATGAGCGAAAAATGAGCGATGATGTTTTATGACGTCCGCAAAAAATGTACTTTGGACTAACAACGAGTGTGGATCTAAATAAACATTTTTTGTCATTTTTTTGTTGTTTAC